>JADWQK010000305.1:0-357740 GCA_017933935.1 Sesamia nonagrioides | reverse complement strand
GATTGCATCACTGCTTAAAATCAGGCGGGATTGCGGACAAGCACTAGTTTATAATTATAAAAAAAAAATAGTATAAGTACTTACTTAGGTATAAAATATTTCAATCAACTAATGGTGATGAAGGTTGGTGGGCACCTTTTATCACCCTAGGTTGACTGGTAGAGAATGGTTACCTAGTATTTATTTTATTAGGTTCACCAACAATTGATTACACAAAAACATCTAAATAATACATTCTCGAGGTTAAAATAACAGTGTATCAATTCATCATCATCACCAGCATTTCAGCCGAAAGACGTCCACTGCTGGACATAAGCCTACCCCAAGGATCTCCACGACGACCGGTCCTGCGCCTCCCGCATCCAGCGGCTTCCCGGGACCTTCACCAGGTCGTCGGTCCACCTTGTCGGGGGCCTACCCACGATGCGTTTTCCGTTGCGTGGTCGCTACTCGAGAACCCGTCGGCCCCATCGGGCATGGGTCCTACGGGCAATGTGCCCGGCCCACTGCCACTTAAGTGTTGCAATTCTTCACCACTTAACTGGCAGTGGGCTGGGGTGCATCAATTACTTGTAGGTGACACAACATGCATAAAAAAAAATGATCATGGAGATCATTAACTTAACAATAAGTGCTAATATGGATCAAATTGGACAGACATTAGAAAGAGATGCCGAATAAAAATTAAAAAAGCAAAAAATTGTGGTCAAGGCCGCCTTTATACTTTTTCTGTTTAAAATCTTTAATTGTTTATCGTAAAACGTTATAATAAACATAAAACATTATATTATCATAATAGTATTCTATTCATAATGATAGCAATCATTTATAATATAACATTCATTTATTATATAATAGTATTTATCCATACTATAGTAATATTAAAAAATAAATGCTAAAGTAACTCTGTCTGTCTGTTACGCTTTCCAGCTTAAGCCTCTCAACCGATTTTGATGAAATTTGGCACAGACAATCTTTAAACCCTGAGAAAGGACATACGCTACCTTTTATTGAAAAAATTGGTATTCCCGAGGGAAATCTAAAAGCGCGATATAACAGAATTCCACGCGGGCGTAGCCGCGGGCGGAAAGCTAGTTAAATAAAAAAATAATAAACATAATTTCGATAACATTTAAAACGTGGTTGAGCCTAAAGAAGACAGAAATAGGTTCACAGATATGAGAAAACCACAAGCGGAAGCGGTTTAACGCAGTACTTAGATACATATAATGTAGATAGGTGCCTAGATTTGGCTACTGGTTTTTATTGCAAAGCAATATAATAAAATTATATATTATAGAGCAGTACACTATTACACAAATAAATAAATAATAAATATATACGGACAAATCACACAGATTGAGCTAGCCCCAAAGTAAGTTCGAGACTTGTGTTATGGGATACTAACTCAACGATACTATATTTATAATAGACTAGCTTTCCGCCCGCGGCTTCGCCCGCGTGGAGTTCGGTTTTATCGCGCTTTTTAGATTTCTCAGTGTTTCTGTACTATATTATGCATTTATTATACATACAAACCTTCCTTAAGAATCACTCTATCTAATTAAAAAAACCGCGTCAAAATCCGTTGCGTAGTTTTAAAGATCTAAGCATACATACGGACATACAGCGAAAGCGACTTTGTTTTATACTATGTATTGATATATAAACATCCAAGACCCAGGCCAATCAGGAAAAGATCGTTTTCCATCATGACCTGGCCGGAGATCGAACCCGGGGCCTCCACGTCGCAGGCAAGCGTGTTCACCGCTGCGCCACGGAGGACGGCACATCATCATCATCAGCCTCTACTCGTCCACTGCTGGACATGGGCCTCCTTCATGGCACGCCAACAAACTCGATCCTGAGCAGTTCTCCGCCAGCCACGGACGGCACATAATCAGCCTATATTGTTTCCACTGTTGGGTCATAGGCCTCCACGCGCGCGATTCGCGGTATCAAACAAACTTCTCCTTTCGATTTCAATTCTATTAAATTTGGCAATGAGTTTTTCACTCCCAATCTGGTGCCACACAGTTTTGGTGGATTAAAAAAAGCGTAAGTTTCGACTGGTTATAAACTAACCCCCTTATTCATAAATGCTGCTTAAAGTGATTAGCGATATTTTAACCATTAATTTTTGACCTTTTAACGTCACTTAACTTTAATCATCCTTTATGAATAAACACCACAGTGTTTAAGGGGTTTATTCATAAACGATGATTAAAGTTAAGTGACGTGCAAACGTCTAAAATGTATGTTTAAACAATCGCTAATCACTAGTTAACTTTAAGCAACGTTTATGAATAAGGGGGTATTATCACCATCAGCTTCTACTCGTGCACTGCAGGACACAGGCCTACTTCATAGCACGCCAAAAGCTCTATCCTGAGCAGTTCTCCGCCAGCCACTACCAGCCACCTTTTTGATGTCGTCGCTCCATTTCGCCCAAGGGCGTCCTACGCTACGTTTGCCGAGACGCGGTCTCCACTCGAGGACCTCGTTTACCTTAATGGTTGTTTGTCCTGCGGCATATGTGACCAGCCCATTGCAACTCAGCTTGCTAATCCTCCTCAGCTATGTCAGGACTCTGGTCCTCTGTCGGACCATCACATTTCTGATGCGGTCCTTCAGAGACGCCTAGCATAGCCTGCTCCATAGCTCGCCGAGCGGTTGTAAAAACCGTGGCCCTGGCCGTCCCACAGGCAAGTGAAGAAACACGGGTGGGTTTTAGTCAGTAAAAGTTCGATTATCGCCCCTTCCGCTCCGCCCAGAGCGGAAGAAGTCATTTGATGATTTCCCATCCTACCAAAAAAAAAAAGGGGTATAAATGTAGCAAATTTCATCCATTTCCGTTCAGTAGTTTTTGTGTGAAAAAGTAACAAACAGCCACCTATCCATACTCACAAACGTTTGCATTTATAACATTAATAGGATCTTTTCATGAAATAGGTAGATAATTACCTTTGTTAGATATACCACTCATAATTGATTTCTACCATGAAAAATATGAAAGGCTATAGGGCCGTATTATATTCTTTCTGATTTAACCCTCCACGACTTTTAAAGCGAAGAAAAGTTTTATCAATGAAATTCCAATAGTCAAAACGTGGGGAGATAAACACGAAAAAATACATCAAACTGAATGACGTTGCGCAGTATGACACGTATGATTAGGGCCAACACACGCGGGCAGAGCTTTATCTCCGGGCGACACGAGGCTGATCCGCGCGGGATGATCCGGATCAACGAGATCCGAGGGTGAACGTGTATGTGTGTTATCGATTTAATGTTTGACTTACGTGTTGTCCTTGTCTGTGTGAGTGTTTTGTAGCGTATTTTGATAGCTGTTTTAGGTGTTCGAGATTTTTGACTGCACGGTTAGCGTAGTGGTTAAGCTATTGACTGCTGCGCTACGTGCCGCGGGTTCGATTCCCGCACGGAACAAATATTTTTTGGACCTAAAATAAGTTGTTCAGAGTCTGGCTGTTTGTGTATGTGAGTCTATATGTTTGTAAGAGTTGATACAGGAGAATTCCTAGTGTTAGGCAACGGTTTATAAAAAAAAAAACAAAAAAAAAATATATTTTAGATTAAATCAGTTATGACTGAGTGATTACGTCAGAAATGTGAAATTTTAAATACGGATATTAAATAATGAGTTTTTCTGACGCAGTTTCAACGTTCATTATAATTTTATCTCTTCTAAATCTGAATGAGATTAGCTGTTAATGTCTTAAATCCTAAATATAATATTTACATTCCCACTAATTAACGATTGAAATAATATGACGCAATTTTGCAATATTAAAATAAAAGATAAGTATCGAAGATTAAATGTAAATTAGTTTGAATTCCGCGAAATAGCAGTTTAACTAAAAAAAATATCCGGTATTATGTTCACAACACTAGCCCGTGCTGTCATATCGTTTTCATATTCCTCCTTCCTGACATTTTTTCTTTTTGCGGGCTCCCTAAGTAGGGTTTCCAGGGCATAAAATGCAAAGGCCGGACTGCGCACTATATAAGGCCGGACATATAACCCTAAAAGCCGGACATGTTTTTTTTTTTAATGCCAAACTTAATCCCCCTTATTCATAAACGCTGCTTAAAGTTAACTAGTGATTAGCGCATCTTTAACCATATATTTTTGACCTTTTAATGTCATTTAACTTTAATAATACTTTATGAATATCACCACAGTGTTTGCTTGACTGCAATCCCGCCTGATGGTAAGCAGTGATGTAATCGTTGATGGTAGGTAAAGCGCGATAGTTTATTAAGCCCATTCACTTAAAAAAACTTAATAGGTAAATAGGAAGGAAGACGGCAGTTGAGCGAGGTGGTGCAATGTTAAACCCAACAACACGACCAACGATGCTGCGCCAGAGGGAGATTGATGTGGAGACCCTCCACGACCAAACTCCCGATACAACAACATTTGACGCAACGTACTCGGCACACATCGCAACACAACTGCTCAGACAAACAACAACTCCCAACAATCACAACAAACATTCGCTAATCACTAGTTAACTTTAAGCAGCGTTTATGAATAAGGGGGATAGTTTTACACCTGGGCTGTTGAAAAAAGTATTTAAATGTGATGTAAAGTGAGGATGAGATCGAAGATGAAGTGCGGGCCGGAAGACAGTTTGCTCTCCGCTCGCCCTTGTCCGCTCGGGTCGGGCGTTCGTTCGCCCATCGTCGTAACTCTTACGAATCGCCACCCTGACAAAAAGCCGGACAAAAGCCGGACAGGCCGAACACGTACATATTTGGCCTACTCCTAAGGGCGCGTTATGTTAAATGTTCTGACGTTTTTTTAAAAGAAAACATTCTCGTCATCATGCTGCCTACAGCAGTCCACAATCAGATATAGGACTCTCCTATTGCTTACAGTAAGGGTCAAAAGTGCATTACCACTTTTGTACTTTATTGCACTAACAATAAGTGTCAAAAGTGGTACTCCTCTTTTGACCCTTACTGTAACATTCATCTCGATTTTTAGCAACTCCCATCGAGCTGTTACTAGCCATCCTACGAAGATCGACGTTCCATCTATTCCGAGAAAATAGCTTAAAAAGGTTATCAAATGCAAAAAGAATTATTCAAATCCGATCGGTGGGTTTTAGAGATTAGTGCTCAAATAAATAAACAAACTCTTAAGCTTTCACTGCTGGTGATAGGCCTCCCCCAAGGTTTTCCAAAAAGAAACGGTTGGACGCGGCCTGCAAACCCTGGGGTTTCCCTGCGATTTTGGTCAGATCATCCGACCACCTAGCCTAAAGACAAAAGTATTTTACCAATGTGTGTTACCGGTGATGACATATGGATCACAAAACGTGGTCCCTCACTATAGGCCTCATAAGAAAGCTCAAGGTCCCACAGAGAGCTTTGGAGAGGGCTATGCCAGGTGTTTCTCTACGTGATCAAATTAGCTTTATTATATAAAACATAAAATACAACGATGATTGTTAGTAAAAATAATATATTAAATAAAATTTTCTCTCTTTTTAAATTGCCACAACTAGAAATATGCGTATATATCCATGTTTGGCCCACACCTTTCGATATTCACACCACAGCGCAACCCTATTTAAGCGCGACCCTAAAAAATCTCGGAACAATTGTAGATTAAACGATAAACTACCTACACAATGGACCAAGGATATCAATTAGATTTATAGAAAGTGCTTATGCTCATGCTACATAATATTACATTAATTTTAAGTACCATAATAATTAGTGCCATTAGAGCGCCCGTCGGGGGAGGAAGTATAATAAGTACCTCAATTCGTAGGTGACTCTTTTAAAAAGATCAACCTTAACCGACATACAAAGAGTCACATATTATTTTATATTACAAAATTAGTGCATCCTATCATTATTTTTAAAATTTTCAAACGTTTAACTAATCCGGACGAAGCGTTTCGCTTCGTCTTTTATACCGCATACCTCGAGGGATCCGAACAATTTGCCAGCGTCGTTGTTTCCATCTGACTATAATTTAAGTGTCTTCAAGGCTAGAGTGAATAGGCTCTTAATAAACTAGCGCGCTTTACCATCAACGATTGCATCACTGCTTATCATCAGGCGGGATTACGGTCAAGCACTAGTTATTAGAGGTGGGCAAAACAGTACTCTATAAAGTACTGCCATATGGCATGACATTTCGTCCCGCGTACTGTAGCACTTAAGCAGTACACATTACCCTAAACATGACCTTATGCATGAGGTACGCAACGCAAGGTATAATATTCGACAAAGTTGATTTGCTTTCATACTTAACCCTTATTATGGTATACTATACTAAAAAATGCGAATAAGGGCTTCCAGGCATAGGACTGGCAATATTCGTGACCACAGCAACTTCAAAAATATTTTTTAAAATGTCGTTGTTTAAATACGTATTTAAAAATCAATTATGTACAATGATTCTTTTTGTATCTACATATATACAATGATTCTTTTTGTATCTTTATACAACGATTCTTTCTTTTTTTTTGCTTTTTGTTTTTAAATTTTTAAACCGATAAACCGACCGCCGTCGCTGACCCGTTCGCGTTACCTCTGCGTACTGTTTTGTCAGGTGTCATGCTAAATTTTGCCGGGTAATACGTACTGTTTCAGTACGCGGTCATGCCATATTACGCGCCATACATTACTTACAGTACTTACCCATCTCTACTAGTTATATATTTATAAAAAAATATTATAAACGTGAAAGTTTCTGAAAATTAATAAATGTAGGTTTTACCCTTTCACGCAAAAGTTACTTAACATAATTTGATGAAACTTTGCAGGAATATAGCTTAAAGATCAAAATAACCCATAGAATACTTTTTATAGCGATAATCTAACGGGTTTGTTGCCACTTATTCGGGCATGAATTTAGAGTATACCTGTGTACATACTAACTTCAATAAAGCTCACCACTTTTTACGCCATAGTCCTGAAAAATTCTATAGTAACAGTCAAACATTTCTCTCTGAACTTTCAAAGACAACGGGCTCTAGATTTGCCCCCGTACAGTTCAATCTGTCCCCACTAGAACGACCACAAAACGATAAATTCAAAAGAATCCCAGCGAACATTTTCCATACTCAAAATCCATAATATTGTCGACCTCGAGATACCGTAGTCCCGTACATCCAGATCTGGCGGTCGCGTAATCCGGCTTAGGACTGATCCGAGTATGCGTGTGTGTAGACAACCTACGCTATATTGTTGGGTACGTAGTGAGGACATTTTAAGTGTTGCAGTGGTCTTTTGAAACCACTTTTTTGTAGTTTTGTTGCTTTGTTTTTGAATACTCTAGAGATTAAACTATGCTTTTAAATACAACTGGGCAGGCATTAGGGTAGCAGTAAATACAACCAGTTAGGTCGTCAGTTGTAGTATGGGTCACCATGGAAGTTTGTTGATGACCGTGTCACTCAGGTATTGACAAGTAATTAAGGTACCTACCCTTAATTCTCGCGCGGTTTCCAAATTATTATTTTTTTAAATAATATTTTACATAATTATATCTATTTCATTATTTTATTGTTCGCGTAATCCGGCTTAGGACTGGTCCGAGTTTGCGTGTGTGTAGACACCCTACACTATATTGTTTGGTACGTAGTGAAGACATGTTAAGTGTTGCAGTGGTTTTTTGAAACCACTTTTTTGAAGTTTTGTTGCGTTGTTTTTGAACGCTCTAAAGATTAAACTATGCTTTTAAATAAAAGCGGTCTTTTCCGAAAAATGTCACCGTTAAAAAGTATTTGAAATGCGTAGTCATTCCACCTGAACAACGATGTTAAAAACAAAAAAGCATCAGATTTTTGTTTTTTACAATATCGCTTGACATCTTAGAAAACAAAGTCGAAATCATTTAGACAGGATCTCTACAATTTACGCACTATTATTAGTTAAAATTAGGGCTCTTGGATCTTTTAAAATGAGGAACCAAAGGCCTCATAGTTTAGAAAAAGGAAAAATAAGGTTTACATAGCAGAACCTACCATATGGAAGGAGATCAGTAAAATTAGCTTACGTATCTATTTATATTGACCGTTTGGAAATAAAAATGTTTTTCTTTGATTTTATGGGTAGTTTCTATAACATCAAACAAAGCATTTACAAGACAAATTAACAAATAATACTCAGTAGTACCTATTATTATTATTTGTTAATTAATGTTGTACCTTATTTAACCTTAACAATCTGATGAGCTTTTTAATGTTAAATTAGGTACACGGTCAGGTTAAATGTTTGAGAGAGTAAAAACTGAAGGTGGAAAACGTTCTGCAACGGACCTTCTCCTTGAACAGGTGTTTATAAGATTAAGCCTATTAGGGGTGCAAAATGAATTTACCGGCCAGACTCGTATTCATTAAGGTAGCAGTAAATATAACCAGTTAGGTCGTCAGTTGTAGTATGGATCACCATGGAAGTTTGTTGATGACCGTGTCACTCAGGGTATTGACAAGTAATTATTCTCGCGCGGTTTCAAAATGAATTATTTATTTTAATTGATAATATTTTACATAATCATATCTATTTCTTTATTTATTGAATACTGTGTGTGAGTAACGGAATACCAGCGCTGTGCAATTCATTTTCTAATTGACGTTTCATTATGTCCCCATTATGACCTTTTGGCCCCGTATAGTATACTTATTCGTGCTTTCTGCTACTAATACTAATTTTTTTTTATTATATTTATTTTGAATGTGTCATAAAATTACACTAATGTTATTTTATAATCTTTCTGTATATATTATTATTATAATATAACATATTTTCTTTTTTTTGTCATATGTTTTTTTTCTACCACACAGCGACACATCAAGCCGTAAATATCCAATTTTAGCTGACCTCGCATTCTATAGGTTTTTCGTACAATCAAATATCAGAATACCTGGTTTCAGTTACGCTTCAAAGTTCCTGCCACTACTCTACATTTATACATATACTGTTATTTTTACCTGCTCGTACTTATCTAAATGATTTCATTGCCTCTAGGTATTTTTACAGAGTGGTGCTGACAATACGACAATAAATGAAAACATGAACAATGCTGGTTCCTAGGAATAATCCTACACCATAGAAAAAAACCTAGCATCAAAAATAAAAAAATGAAAACTCCAATAAAACTAAACCGCATAATATTTCAAACGGAATAGAACATCCTTTAAAAATATTGGTTCACTGACCTCCGATCGGCGACAGCGCGATCCTGTATATGTAATATTTTTTCGCGCCATTATTATTAAAGTTTGGTAACGCAGGATGCGGCGGTCATTAACCTGTAAGCGCTTCCTTATTAACATGTACATCATGTAGAAAATGTGAAAAATGAAAAATAATTTCCTGTGACTAAACTAATGGACATATTTATATGATTTTTTATGGGCAGACTGAGATTGTGTTGAGGTACACTATGTTTAATTTATTGTCGTATTGTCAGCACCACTCTGTATACGAACGAAACACAAATCTTAACCATGTAGATGACAATGTGTTGTTGTTTCCAGATGTAGTAAGAGTTGTGGCAATACTAGTCATGTATAGGTTAATGTTTAGCCGTGCGTACCTTAAAAAGAACCCTGCCGTGTACAAAGGGTCCCACAGTTCTGATTATGCAACAAAAGGTCAATCGTGAAGGGATTAAACAAGCGTAAACAGCAGTAGCTATTCAATTATGTAAACGATCGATATTATAGCGAGTGTCGATAATCTCCCGGTGGTCATCACCTTGAAATTTATAGTCTCTTAGCCTATAAACCACTATTTACATTTCGTGTCAATAATAAACGTAATAATCTCAAATATTTATGTAGTAGGTATTATTTTTATTAGTTATTTATTTTATTTCTATACTTAGTGGGAATGTTTTAGGATTAACACGATAAGTAGATTACCTAAGTATTTATCAACTTACACACGCACACACACACAAAGGAGAAGAAATAATAGAGAAGGTCAAAGATACCTACTGTTTATTTAATTATAAATTTCTTTTAATAGACCTTCTACAAAGGAAAGTAAAATACAATAAAATAAAAGAGCACAGTAGTCAAATAAAAACAGACGAAGCATAAAATTATTATTTTTCAATTTTCATATGCAGTCACTTACTAAACAGCTGATGACCACCACATAACAAAACTCCATTACCTATAGCTATAATACATATATAAATTACGTCACAAATCCCCGGCAAGTTATTCAACGAAATCCGGATTTCAGTAATCCGGTAGGAGATGTATCCCGGACCGTGGCCGGCCGCTGCCACCTAATCTCCTTGATCCGGATCACGAGTACTTAGCTCTATATGTATGTTCTACTTAGCTAGCTTTCTACGTGTTAGAGCTCCTCAGGTCTTTGTTAGAAACTAGGATTTTCCAGTGAATACTAGTTCGGAGCGGTTCAAACTCGATTTTACTTGTTATTTTTATTACTCCGAAAGGACGAACTAAAAGTCGGATCTGCGCTGTGTTTGTTAAAATTTGGCGCGTTCTTGTTGGTTATCAATTAAAAAACATTGTGAAGTTTCAAAATTTGGCTGATTATTTTAAGCCTTCTTTGTAGTTACAAATCTGTCACGTCCACAACAAATCCTTTCCTTCTTAATAACACTGTTACGATTAACTTTTGCTTAATTACACGGAAGATTACATTACCAAATCATATCAATGCAATGGACTGGTTATCACGGGCGTCGGGGGCGCGGGACTGCGGAGGAGGCGAGGGGGGTGCCATCAATCATCTTGAGATAATCTCCTGTACTTCAGCCCAATTTGAGGCATGCACTCGGCTTAACGCACACAAACAGAGAGTTAGGGACCGGTTTCATGATGAGCTAGCTACTATTTATACTTATACGAGAAGGTGGAAGTCCGCAAATGATAATTGTCTAAAAAGAATCTTATTTTTTTGGTATATCGTTTTTTTTTATTGCCTTAATGGTCAATACTTTGACTTTATTGTTTTTGGGAAGAAATTGATATAAGTAAAAGAAGTTGGGAAAATGTCTCAGGGCCATCTAGGATGTTTCTTGGATATTAAAATAACTAGTCTACAGAACAGCGTTATGGATAAGACTAAATTCTGTAATGATTTACAGAAAACTGGTTCATTCCAAATTAACTATCGATTAAAGTTTACCAAGCTTATTTCCCCAAGGCATAAAGTTGTAAGTCGTTTGTCAGATTCAATTCAAAAACCAACGATAAACGGCTTCTGATTACATTTATACATTACACAGTCATACCATGTCAATGTGTGCGTATCATAATGCAAATCCTTTACGATTATTCTTTTGTGTCTGACTTTAATTTGGTTTTAAAGCCACGACTACATGCGTACGTCCGCGTATACAGCCGTAACTACACGGGAAGGTTTCCGTGTGTGTTTTAATCCGGCGGCAACAACAGAGAGAGGCAATCAGCTGAGCCTCTGATCAATCGATAAAAAATCGTGGCGGTGGAGTTGTGTGGACAAATAAGCGTGGCCTGTAGGCTCTGGTAACGGATGATCCGAACCATTTGTCAAGATTAGGCTTACGGCCCGAGGCGCGGATTGTCACTGTAGTGCGCGGCCCGCCGTGCTTCGGGAACGGTCAAGCGGAGATTTTCGTCGTATTACGTCATGATACCAGTGTAGAACGAACTTTAACGTTGTTAGCAAATGCGGTTACTTCCTTCCAAATACATAGGGTAAAAGCCGGATAGTTGCCTCGGACGGATACATGTCTCATTTTCTAATGCTCTATGTTAGAAGTATTGACAGTGTTTCTTTTTTATCATAATTAAAAGCATCCACCACGCTGGCCTCAGTGCTGCATGTGCCGTTGAAGTAGGGGCACGTGTTTTGTCCGTATGAGAAAACATCTTCCGCGGCGATACTATGACGAGCGCCAGAATTAGGTAGGCTATATCAAAACTTATCGGCATTATAAATGATGAAACAATCGTCTACCGTATAATCCGCAGCATAATAATTTCATTAGCAGCTCTAAATCTTAATACGTTTTTAGGATAATTCCTCTCATTGTTTAGGGTATTGTAAAAACCATAGAAGTGAGCGGTAAAGGGCCCGTTCTCCCTAATCGCGAGACCCCGTCTGGCAGGGCTTAGGGACGGCGCCCTTAACAAAATCTTAATTCCTACAAAGGGTTAGTAATATTATCTTATAACAGTCGCAAGAAATAACCCTTTAATTCCCATGCTTCCTTTAAAATATGGATGCTATAAAATTTATGTACCATTACTTAACCTAGCTAATATTGACAGCAATAAATGCGTTTTTATAAACGAAAAAAAAAAATGCCAATAAGATTAATATTTAAGCCGGCGATAAAATTAACTCGGCAGCCATGTTGTTTATGTATCCTAGTACTAGAAGGAGCACTAATACAGGATATCTATATTAGAAAATCCCCGTCCAGCCATTACTTGGATCATTTGGAGACAGATCAAAGCAGCTGCTCATGTCTTCATTCTGGTGTCGCAGTAATCTGGTGACGGGTTGCAGATACATAAATTTGGCTTCAATCGCACATTCAAAGCCCATTAATCGCGGATTCAGTGTGGACGCACCTTTAATGCATGCGCTTGGTACAGGGATGTGCTGATTATATTTAGGTATAGGAAAAAAGAAATGTAATGTCAATGTTTAAATGTAAAATCATAGTACAAGGAAGTATGGAAAATAGGTTAGGTACTTTCAGCCTGATTGATCCCACTGCTGGGCAAAGGTTCTCTCTCATCATCATCCCAGCGTTAATCCCAGTCGCATCCGAAGCCCTTTCAGCTTTGGAGTCTGGGTTCCGCTTTACCAGTCCAACTGCTGATATGGCTAAACTTCGACATTTTCCGTGAAGCGACTACCGTCTGACCTCCACAACCCGAAGGCGACATCGAAGCATTGAAGTTAGACCAATTGTTGGAGTTTAGAGGGCTCCAACAACCCGTAACGACTGCCACTAGATGTTCGTGTGGCAACCGGGACCAACGGCTTAACGTGCTTTCCGAGGCACGACCAGACCAGTGCAAATATTCATATTCATGCATACAAATACTTGCACTGTGCGAGTATCGAACCCGCGCCACCCTGCGCAGCGGCCGCGTCCGCTACCGCTACGCCACGGAGGCTGTCTCTATCTAGTAATTTCAGGGCTCTATCTATCATAGCTAATTTTAAACAACCATTGGTTCACTTAAAACCAATGGTTGTTTAAAATTAGCTATCAAAACTATATAACTACGAATTTTTGAGAAATTATCAAATCTACTCAAATATTTTCTTCTATTAAACATACACGTATTAAACATACATGTATTTACACAGAAGCACACATATTCAAAAACAAACGATGGGACACTAAATCTGATAGATTTAAAGCTTTTCTTAAGAAGATTAGGCTCCCAAATCATAGTTTCTTCGACAACCCTAGGGGATAAACCCACTACACACACATGGCTACCACTACCGGTGTATCTCAGGAGATCTGATAAGATTCAAATAAGGGATTAGAGAGGGACGCGGCGAGGATTTGCGCGGGACACATGTGGGTGCGAGCGAGACGGAACACGGGATTATCCTCGTCGGACCGCGCCAAGTGGTGCCCGTACGTAATATGTGACGCAGTTGCGCTAAGTATGAAGATTTAGCTTTGGATTTTAAAGAATGCGAAATTAAGGTATTAATGTGCAAGGCTGGCTGCAGACGAGCTCCGGGTAATCGCTTGCATGTTCTGTTTTGCGTGATTTTATAGAAATAAATGAAATACAGAGTTGCAAGTACAGGAAGAACTAGGTTTTGATACAATTATCGCTCTTAATAAAACAGTGCGCTTTACCATCAACGATTGCGTCACTGCTTATCATCAGGCGGGATTGCGGTCATGCACTAATTTATAATTTACTAGCTGAGCCTCGCGGTTTTACCCGCGTTTTTTATATACTCCGCTCCTATTGGTCGCAGCGTGATGTTATATAGCCTAAAGCCTTCCTGGATTAATGGGTTATCCAACGCAAAAAGAATTTTTCAAATCGGTCTAGTAGTTCCTGAGATTAGCGCGTTCAAACAAAAAAACAAACTCTTCATCTTTATATATTAACTACCACTATAATAACTTTATGTCTAACAATAGTGACAATTTTTTTCACAAATTAGAATGATGGTCCTTACCCCTTAATCTCTATTAGGTATTTATTTCCCAACAGGAATATAGTCAACAAATATTAATACTAATCCACAATACCGCAGGTGGCCTTTATTAGCCCAAAAATAATACATAACAACTCTTTATTTGTGAACGTGTGCACGTATACAAAGGCAAATAAATCGTACGCATATTTGTATGTTTTCCCGGAGCGCGGGATTAAGGTAAGGCGGGATAGGCGGAATCCCAGTATCCGGGATTGCCACGTGCCTTTTTCAGGATTTTCTCGCCCCTTTACAATCACTTTTTATTTACAATACAGCCTACACGAGTCAGGTGTCAGTTGCTTGTGTGTGTAAGAGGACCAAGGTCGTGCGTATTTTTGCCTTATCATATTATTTTTATAATCGGAAAATCTTTATGTCAACTGTTCATGCGGTCTGCGGAAATACTTTTGCGTTTTCCGTCAAGTCTTTTTGGTCTTGAAGCCCGTAAATGGGCACAAAAGAAATATCTTTAATAAATTTATATCAAACGCAAAATATTCCATACAAAAGCAACTAAATCCGTTTTAATCTTATAACACGTACTCTTTATTCATGTTTATCTACGGATATATGCGGCAGGGTTCTCAAACCCCATACATTAAAAAGAATTGAACTCAATCAGGACTGAAGTTTATGCTTTTTTATTCTTTTTTTCCGTTTCGCTGAACTAATCCGTCGGCTTATCTTCAGCTTGCAGTAGAAAGCCACCGAATTCTGGCCGCCATGGCAAATTGCGTTATAATTGTGTGTGGTTAGAGTTTAATATTGTGCGCAGGGATTTTGTTAGGGGTTCTTCGGTAGTCAATGAACCTCGCAGAGCGAAACCGCGACCTACCGTAGGGGTTGTAGAGTTGTCGAATATTTCTACATTCAATGTTTCGCTTGTTACGTCATTTTTTATTGCTATAAGATTTTAGTACATAAATTGTCGTCAGTGATACTTAGCATATTTATAGAGCTTTACGCTTTTGTTTTTCAAGACAATTTCCTTTTCTATTTGATCTCTTTAATACCTACTTATATTAGAAACATCAATATTACAATAATTATTATGTACCTACCTATAATGCCGACGGCTTTTTAGTGTTAAATAATGATTTCGCGTTACAAATCCTATCACTTTTCGGGGGCTTTTTTTTAAAATCAATCGGATTATCTCATTTAATATGCAAGTCCGTGTCTTCACGGACGTATGGGTCACAATCGATTAATTTTAAATCTTTTAAGTGGGGTGTTCTTTGAAAACTGGATTATTTGCCAGCTTAACGATCGCAACGGGAAAATAATAATTTTT
Source organism: Sesamia nonagrioides (assembly GCA_017933935.1). Taxonomy (NCBI): domain Eukaryota; kingdom Metazoa; phylum Arthropoda; class Insecta; order Lepidoptera; family Noctuidae; genus Sesamia; species Sesamia nonagrioides. The sequence continues at coordinate 342,241 of JADWQK010000305.1, read as the reverse complement.
CCCAAAATATAGGTATATGTAAGCGTGTAGGTGCAGTGTATCTACCTACTACCTAATTAAAATCTTTCATTTTATAAAAAACAGTTACCTACATTTTTGGGAGCTATTCTGATGTCGGATTTATGAATCAGAGTTGCTTGTGAATCTCTAAAGGCTGATTTACACGGTGCAATTTAATTGCCTACCTATGGCATACATTAAAACTGATGCAACAAATGACTTGCATCGTCTAAATTGTGTGTAGACAATACAACTTTTAATGTTGCTTCAACTTAATTAAGGCCATAGGCAATTAAATTGCACTGTGTAAATCAGTCTTAATTCCCGGTTCTAGTTTTGGAGTTGACTGATAGAAAAAGACAAGTAAGGAAAAAGCGCTAATCTACTTCCTCTCTCCCTCTCTCTATTTGTATTGCACGACTGTTAGCGGGTGCGAAAATCGCGTGCGGAACTACATTCCGGACAGCAGTCCTCCGACCACACAAGTCTTTTTGTTCGGCAAACATGCCTTGTTTTTTATTCAATCCTTCTGACATACCCCCTTATTCTTAAACGCTGCTTTAAGGGTAACTAATGATTAACGATTCTTTAACCATTAATTTTTGGCCTTTGAACGTCACTTAACTTTTATTATTTTTTATAAATTAAAACCACAGTGTTTAAGAGGTTTATTCATAAACGATGATCAAAGTGAAGTAACGTGCAAACGTCTAAAATGTATGTTTAAACATTCGCTAATCACTAGTTGACTTTAAGCAGCGTTTATGAATAAGGGGGATAATGATTACTCTAACAAAATACTTTCACCTTTAACATTATCAAATCTTATCGGGACCTTGCGTCACCGCTATGATAAAAATGTTAGTTTCCAATGACGATGAAATAAGCTTTTATCACATTTTATAGGTAATTATCTCACTGCCACTGACACAGGCCTCTCCGTGAGATGGAGTTGACCGATGTGGGCCATAACCTATCATGCAGACCCAATACGTTTGACAGATTTCATGTCTTCGAATTATTTCGTTCTATTACTTGTCCATTTTCTCATGATGATTTCTTTCATGGTTTTAATAATAATAATAATAAATTTAAAAATAAAATATTAAATATTATTATTATTCCATTTTTAAATATTTATATATAAATATTTAAAAATGTAAAAAAATATGTACATATAGAAAAATAAAGAGAATAATAATAATAAATTTTTATTTATTCGAGTATCAGTTAGTCACAATTTTAAACTTACGTCTATGTTAGCTTACTAAATTCTACAACACATAAATAGGTACTTAAAACGATATAAATACAAAAACATAACACACAAAACAATACAAATACAAAACATAATCAGGAACTAGGTACTGGTCCGATTTGAAAAATTATTTTTGCATAGCCCACTAATCCAGGAAGGCTTTAGGCTATATAACATCACGCTGCGACCAATAGGAGCGGAGCATAACTAACTTCATGCGAACGAAGTCGCTGGCGGCCGCTAGTAATTTATATGTATACAATGAAAACCGTTCCTAAGGTACAGACCTTTTGGCTCGTCTATCACTGCTCTATGATCTCCGTTGTATGAAATGAAGCAGCAAGCTGATAATGTATATTGGAAACAGTCAATTGTTTTAAAATACATAGTGGCACTTATTCCCTTGCTTGCTAACCAAATTAAATTTGAATTCAGAGCATCTTTTCTTTGTATTACCTACATTCAAAAAAAGAACAAAAGATAAAATATTAGCTTAGACCTGTCAAATTGGGCTGTTCCCTAAAAAATAATTTATTGTCCATCAGATAGATTTATAAAAAATATTGAACACGTATTTTTTATTTTTTCTTTCATTGAAACACTTAGGAAGATATATTGATTTGAAATGTCGCATGACGTCACGCCGTGGCACAAAATATACCATGGCTTGACGTAATTAGCCCCCACTCCGTAATTTTAATACGCTATATCTCGGTAGTTTTTGGTAATTTCGACAAAATAAAAGATACTTGTCTTAATTTTTTTTATTATCTATAAGTTGAACTAATTATTTTTTTTGATTTTCATACCTTGGATACAACCCTATTAAGATGGTCCATAGTAGGGTTGTAACGGAGGCTTGTTAGCGGAGGCGGAGGCGGATGCGGAGGCGACGAGTCTCACCTCCGCGGATGCGGAGGTTAACGGAGGCGGAGGCGGAGGTGAAAGTACATATAGAAAAAATTGAAATTTATGGTTAATTAAAACATTTTTTTTATTTTAAATACGTACATTAATAGTAGTATACTTGGTAAAAAAAATATTACCTTCTTGTATTGAAAATTAAGGAGAAACAAATTGTGTTTGCCGCATTCCCGCCTCGCACTAGTTGTTTCTTGACCATTTCGCGCTCAAACGCGGCCGGACGGTTGTCGAGCGTCGCAGCTTGGGCATTATTTATTTTATAAATACGTAAATAAACCTCCGTTATAACTCCGCTAAAAATTGTGCGGAGGCGGAGGCGGAAGCGAAGATACGATTTCTTGCGGAACTTCCGCAGTAACGGAAGCGGAGGCGAAGCTCCGTTACAACCCTAGTCCATAGACAGTTTAGACGCGATTAAAAACATGGCTGCTAAAAATACGTCAATTTACGTCAGGCGCGGAGAAAGTTGACAGGGCGAAACTAATTTTTATCTTCTGTCCCCTTTTTTTATTGTTTTTGTAAATTTTTAGATTAGTTTCTGAACAAGAGAAATCGAGGCCATAATTTTTCCTTTCACACACATAAAAGAAAGGTCACGATTATATTTTTAATATTATCGAAAAGCAGCCATGTTGAGCCCATGTTTGGCCGTGAGCTCGTTATGTTGGATATAAATATTTTATTCCGGGATAAAACCGGACCCGGAATAATCCCGAGTGGACGAATACAAAAAGAGATAAGCCACTAGTACGATTAAGTGTAGAGTTTTTGTAGCATTTCCATTTTATTATTAGGTACAACGCCTTATTATCTGTAGCCAGATGAAAGGGTAGAGGTTAACGGATAAAAAACGGGTCACTGATTTTAGTAAAACCGGGTCAACTTTTTAAGAAAAGAACATGTTTTTGAGAGAACCTTCCTTCACGTTACTATTTAAATATTAAAACCTCTTTATAATAAAGACGTTTTAATTATCGCGTTTAACGTGACAGGGTATTATTTATCGCTAAATCTTTTCATATATTATGTTGACTGTACAAAGTTAATGACGACATATCTGCACCGTATTACACGAGAAAAATTATTACTTACAATGTACATACAATTTAAGATGAGTTTGTTCAATAAAATAAATGGAATCAAACTGATAAATAAAAATAAAGCGAATAAAATAATAAAAATTATCATTTTTTGATAAATCTAATTTATTATGCGCATATACATCTAAATCTTTTTTAATAACAAAGCAGAAGGGTTTGTTTCATCTTTTTTTTTTTTAATTTTTTCATCTCTCGGCAAACGTAGCGTAGGACGCCCTTGGGCGAGATGGAGCGACGACATCAAAAAGGTGGCTGGTAGTGGCTGGCGAAGAACTGCTCAGAATCGAGCTAGTTGTCGTGCCATGGAAGAGGCCTATGTCCAGCAGTGGACGAGTAGAGGCTGATGATGATGATGATGATGATGCGTATGTCAGTCCTATCGTACCCTATACATATACACATTTCTCATATTTGGGCCATGAACCTCAAAAGGCTCATCTTTTGAACTGCTTTATCACGTCGTGACTCTTAGGAACCATGTAAAGAGAAAAAGTCAAAAACAATGTTAAGCAAAAAAAAAAGGCCATCGCGAGCGATCGATGCAACACGTGGCGTCGGTCGGCGGGGGTACAAATAGAAAAATAAAAGCTACATTAATACATAACATCATCATTTCAGCGTTAATCCCAGTCGCATCCGAAGCTTTTTCAGCGTTGGAGTCTGCGGTCCGCATCATCAGTCTAAGTGCTGATTTTGGCTAAGCTTCAATATTTTCCGTGAAACGACTGCCGTCTGACTTTCACAACCCGAAGGCAATATCGAAGCATTGTAGTTAGACCAATCGTTGGACTTTTGAGAGCTTCAACAATCCGTAACGTACGGCAACTGGAACCAACGGCTTTACGTGCTTTCCAAGGCACGACCAGACCAGTGCAAACATTCATATTCATGCATACACATAAGTGCACTGCGCGGGGATTGAACCTGCGTCTCCTTGCGCAGCGGCCGCGTTCGCTACTTTACGCCATGGAGGCTACATTAATACATAACGTTCTTTTGTAATACTGAAACGTCACATTTTCTTAAGGTTGGTGCACACTAAACGCAAAGTGGCACACATTCTCGTTACGGCTTTACTTAACATCAAACTAGTTTGAAAATGTCGAACAAGACTTAACACATCGCATAGCAATTGCCGCACTTATAAACATATATATCTACAATCAATTTGGCTAAGCATTTTACCAAGTATGTTGGGGTTGGCTTCCAATCTGACCGGATTCAGTTCAGCACCAGTATTTTACATAGAGCGGTTTTGCCTATCTGACCTCTAAAACCCAGTTACTGGGTATAACTAGATATACCTTGGTAAGCCCGGTGGTCAGACTGTTGAGATTCTTACTACCCGTAACATCTGACAAAAATCTACCAATAACATCTATGACCAACAGCTCAATGTGTTTTCCGCTGCTCAGAGGGGTCTCGATAAGTAACGGAAGGTCACCCATCCTCGAACTGACCGCAACAAGACTGGCTTAACCTTCGATCGAATCGTGCAGCAGTTATTTAGCTTCCTCCCTTACCTATTTCATCAAAAGAAATAAGATGAAATATGAGAGTAATTACGAACAATATTTTCATCCAGTAAATGTACCTATGGTTTTGTTTACCACCCTGTTTGATGTTGACGTCTTATCCAATAATGTTAATGCCTGTATGGTACCCACAAGTTTCCTTTAGCACGTCGAGAATATCAATTGATTAGCGTAATGTAGTAGCACAAATACGGTGATTCATCATAATGTTTTCAAATAGGTTTCTGTCAGTTTGTCTGGTAGCTTTTATGACTTTTGTATTAAGGTTGCGATTATCATATTAGCCATGGAGCCAGGTAACAAAGGCCTGACGTCATAAAGTGGACCAGGATTATGAGCTATAGCCATAAATGAATCAGTTTTATAACAGCGTTACTTGGAAATGTGGCCATCGGTGCCGGCTTGCGGTCTAGGTTTATGTGTAGACAAAAAAGCTTCCTGTGTGTGACGTACGTGCGACTGAAGATGAGTCTTTAGTGTTTGTCTAAGTAATAATAACACTATAAATAAAATCCATACTAATATTATAAATGCGAAAGTAACTCTGTCTGTCTCTCTGTCTGTTACGCTTTCCCACTTAAACCTCTCAACCAATTTTGATGAAATTTGGCACAGACAATCTTTAGACCCTGAGAAAGAACGTAGGCTACCTTTTACTGAAAAAAGAAAATTGATTGATTTTTTTGAAGAAAATTGAGCCGCGGGCGGAAAGCTAGTAATAAATAAATGTATTCGGACAAATCACACAGATTGAGCTAGCCCCAAAGTAAGTTCGAGACTTGTGTTATGGGATACTAACTCAACGATACTATATAATAGATACATATAGGTATAGATAAACATTCAAGACCCAGTCCAATCAGGAAAATATCGTTTTTCATCATGACTTGGCCGGGGATTGAACCCGAGGCCTCCACGTCGTGTTGACCGCTGTGCCACGGAAGCCGATTATCTTCTGTATCTACATGTAGCCTGTATGTTGTTAGTCTATTGCTTGATATGTTCAAAAGTTCACCTGCTCAACAAAATAAATAACGCAATGAATGTTGTTGAACAGTCATAATGAACAGTTAGTGTTTTACACAGGTATTTTTGTTTTATAAATTAGGTATAAAGTTGCTTGACCGCAATCTCGCCTGATGGTAAGCAGTGATGCAATCGTTCATGTTAAGCGCGGTAGTTTATTAAGAGCCTCACTCTAGTTTTGAAAACAGTTAGCTTGTAGTCCAACGGAAACACTGGTAAATTCTTCCAGTCCCTCAATGTCATCATCATCATCTCGGGGTTAATCCCAGTCGCTTGCGAAGCTTTTTCAGCTTTAGAGTCTGGGTTCCGCTTTACCAGTCTAACTGCTTATTTGGCTAAACGTAGACATTTTCTGCGAAGCGACTGCCGTCTGACCTCCACAAGCTGAAGGCGATATCGAAGCATTCGACTGTCATTAGATGTTCGTATCAAAACCGGGACCAATGGCTTAACTTGCTTTCCGAGGCACGACTAGACCAGTGCAAATATTCATATTCATATTCATGCATACAAATATTTGCCCTACGCGAGGATCGAACCCGCCCGCGGAGCGGCGGCGTTCGCTACCGCTTCGCCAGGGAGGCTTGGCAAGTCGTCATGTCAGCCAGTCCATCGATGTATACGGTATAAATGTCTAGTCTAGTCTCGGTACTGCAAATATTCGTATAATTATATGGTCTATTTACTATGAAGCACAGTAGTTAGCTCCTAATAATAATTCACAAAATCAATATTAAATCACAGTCAATATCAAATCTACTTAAAATAGATGAATTCCGCATCACTCATATGAGCGCTATCACTGTATGAATGGTTCTGGCTCGCCCCGCGGTCCGCGATTCGATCCGCCCGTGGCCGCTTAAGCCAGATTTCAATAGAGTATAATCTCACCCTAATGAATCTCCAATCCGGATTACCGAGGGGCCCCTATAATAGACGAGCGACGTCCATTGCAAACGAGTGGGATTTAGTTTAGAAAAAACTTTGATTGGTCTTGTGCGCGCCGGTTTGAATACCAAGAACTGATTAATATTTCAACGTGGCATATCATACTGTTTCACATCTGTTTTCATCTTTTGTACCAAACAATAATATACATAATTCCCTCTGGCGTGTTGTATCTCATCGAGACACATCAAGGAACTATGTCTTAATTCAGATGTCTGATTCCGTCCAATAAATTGTAAAGGCCGCACGACACTCGGCTAATCCCATTGGCGGGCATTAGAACGGCTTTGTGCGGACAGATCGCGCTCGCACGCCGAAATTACCTAGCAATTGGTAGCCGCGCCGAATTGCCACTGGGCTCAGTCTAAATCGGCTGCAGACACTTTTATTGCCCGGCGAAATCCCACTGACCCGAGCTCGAGCCGATCCCGGCTTCCGTTTTATCCCGGCCCCGCTTAATCCCGGATTTGACGTCGCTTAATCCGAACCCGTGTTGGATATCGCGTCGACACAGGCCTCGCCCGCACTCTTGTTTCTATACTCTCCTATATTGATTTCGGATTTCACGGCGCACCTTCGTTGAACTCGCATAAAAGCAAACGTAAACAAAGCGAACGCGGACCTTTTGTGGATTACCGCGACGCGTACTCCGCTATAATAACAAATTAATAATATTTATATTATTATGATGGAATAATTCAATTGGGACAAAAGTGTTTCATAACTATCTCACTGACACGGGATTACGGAGCGCGAAATGCAACGCATTCAGATATGTGGACTCAATGATTTAAAATTGTATACAAAAAATGAGCAGATTAATTTGTGTTTTCATTGGGTGGTGCGTTATGCGAAAAATTGAGCGGTCGGGAAGCAAATGAAAATGATAGCCTGATATTATTTTGTTCTCGTGGATTGTCGTTCGAAAAGTGTACTACTTACCAATTCGTACTGAAAAATCTTATTGAATTATTGATGCATTTTCGCTTTGTTTGCGTAAATAGAATTTAAGTTACGTTTGCCCGCTATCGACTCTAATGTACATTGACGATATTTGCATAAATCATTATACAAATGTACCGTTGAAAAGATATTAAACTGGTACATTTGCGTCGACACACGGCGCACAACGGATTTGCACAACACAATTATGTTTCGCGTTTAGGAGCCAAAATTATATTTGATGGCAAAGTGAATAGTGGAGTATTTCCAATTTTAATGGGGATTATAGTTTCTAGTGCATTTAGTGCACTTCGCGCGGTAAAATTAATTACTAAATCGAGTCTGTCTGCGTGCTCTAATAGTACGATTCGATTCAAAGCCTACTGCGCATACAATTTCAGTAATCCCACCTTTTGAATAACGTTTTAAATTAAATTATCTAACTTTAATATTATGTTTCTATAGCTGTGTTGGGTGGTAATTACGCAATTTTCAATATTATTAACGTAATCATACACAATATACGTACGTATATATATGTATACTTTGTTCACATAGTTTTATTAATTCGCTAAGAGAAAGGAGGTGTAAAATTTTTGTTTTTGTAGTTTTTCGTAACAGGAATTCGTAGCACATTGCTACCATAGGGTGTACGCAGAGTTTGTTCATAAGAAGTAGGTACCTACCTATGTCGGTTCATATGAACGGGAGTTTAGTTCGCGCATTCACGTTTCTTATGCTTAGATGTATCGAAGGTTTATGGGTTTGAATTTAGAAGTTGATTCCTAACTATAACATAGCCATAGATTAATAAAAAATGTTGTTTCGTGTCACGCAATATTTTTTGAAGAATTTCGCTTTCATAACATAACAGTTTATTAGACTTTACAATATAAACGTATACCATTAACAAAATATAACAAATTTGCGTCTCAAATCATAATGACCGTCCATGACCACAACGGAACATTAGTACAATTTAGGCGATAATGCCGCTAAGTCCTCGTTCACACTGCTGGTATTACTGGACGACGTTAATTAGTCTGTGGTGTGGCCACGGCCTAAACAGGCTTTTAACTTTTCAAATGCTTTCATTAACTGCATTGCGATTATTTGGTCGGTATTTCCACCACCATTGATTGAGAATGGAGGCATTAGGCACTACGTTAATACAGTTTTAGCAGATTAATTTATTTAAACGATGATGTGTTATTAATGTTTAGTGGAATATGTTAGCGTTTTGTGTTATTTGGAAGGGGTTATGTCCGATATTATTTTATCGTGTTTTGGGTTGTGGTGGATGAATGGACTGTGTGGTAGATGAAATGGCTCGTTGGGTAGACTACCGAGATTTGTTTTAGACAAAAAATCTGTACTTAATATATAAAGCTGAAGAGTTTTTTTTTTTGTTTAAACGCGCTAATCTCAGGAACTACTGGTCCAATTTGAAAAATTCTTCTTGGGTTGGATAACCCATTAATTCAGGAAGGCTTTAGTTAGGCTACATAACATCACGCTGCGACCAATATGAACGGAGCTAACTAAATCACGCGAACGAAGTCGCTGTCGAAGTCGCAGTATGGTATAAAAGCACTAGAAAGATAATGATGATTTTGCCTTCCTCCTCCTTCTGATCCTATGTTTGTTTTAATGAGAGTATTTGGTTGAACCTTTGTGATTCTCAGTAGGTACTTGTTAAGCCTTTTACGTAGCGTTTGGAAAAATATGGATGGATTCAGAAACCCGTCTCAGAACTTTTTTTTTCAAAATTCAGACAGCTTATGACTAAACGACATACATTTACATAAAACAATAAATTTTAGTAAATCTTAATTAATTATTGAAACACCTTTATTGCACCACCTCGCTCAACTGCCGTCTTCCTTCCTATTCACTAAGGTTTTTTAAGTGATTGGGTTTAATAAACTAGCGCGCTTTATCATCATCGATTGCATCACTGCTTACCATCAGGCGGCATTGCAGTCAAGCGCTAGTTTATAATTATTAAAAAAAAAATAACATCTAAACTTATATAGAACTGAAAAAGTATTAATAATTTATATAGATATTAAAAGCACAGACAACAAAATCGATTATCATTTCTGAAGAATTTTAAATTGGAACAATATTATTTAATCACCACTGCTCTCAAAACGGTACGATACGCGACATCTACCAACCCAGACTGGGCTCGCGTGGTAGATTACGGCCCACTCCCTGTCACCGAGAGGAGGCTTGTGTTCCAGGAGTGGGAACATAGGCTGATTATGTGAATTGTAACAATTTTACTTTATTAATCTATTTTGTCCCAGTCCTGGCAAAGGCATCATCCTTCCACTCCTTTCATCTCACGCGAGCCCGCACATACCCCTTCCAATTTTGGTGGGACTTGTCTAGCTCCTTTCGCCATCTCCTACATAGTCTGCTGCAAGCCTCGCTGTCTCAGGGAAAAAAAATAATTTAGTTTACTTCAAGTACCAAGACACACAGACGACAGGCTCCGTGGCCTAGCGGTAGCCCCCAGACTCCAAAGCTGAAAAAGCTTCGAATGCGACTGGGTAATCCAAGTCGCATCCGAAGCGGCCGCGTTTGCTACCGCTACGCCACGAAAGCTGTCGTCTGAGATGATGATTATGATGACCAAGGCATACAGCCATACAGACAGATACATAAAGATTACAAAAACGAACACACACATCCACAGACAACGATTTCACACGGCATCAATATATCTGCCGCAGCATTGCTGGATGTAAGGGGAATCTAGTCTGTTGGCAATCATCATCATCCTCATCATTATCATTATCTTCAACCTTTTTATCATCCCACCGCTGAGCACAGGTCTCCTCACATACATAGAAGGATTGAGCGTAATCACCACGCTTGCTCAATGCGGGTTGGCGATTTCAGACTTAAAGTCCAGGTTTCAGTCAGGCATTCGTATCCAAGATATACATACTTAGAAAGTAGTAACTTTTCTAAGTTATATGAACTTAGAAAAGTTACATTGGTACTTGCCTGACCTGGAATCGAACCCGCACCCTCACGCTTGAGTAGCTGGTGTTTTAACCACTGTTTTAACTACCACGACTTTTGGCAATCATCGCAAGGAAATATTAAATAAACTTTGCTAACTGACTACCGGTGATTCAAATGCATCTAACGAAGGCAGGTTAGAGAGAATACGGTTCATAATCCAATATCCAACCAGCAAGGAGTTTTAGACAAGTGAGTTTGAAACAGGCTCGATTAGTTTTAACCTAACTTTTTGTTCGCCATTGAAATTAAATTAAGCTTAAAACTTGCACGTTGAGTTTGTGATGGGGTTTCAGTATCGTTTAATGGACTGGAAGGATTTAGTATATTTTATTATGACGTTTTATAACCTATAGTTACTATTGTTTTTTTTTTCTATGAATAGAAGAAATAGTTTTTTTATTAATTGGGACAAAACCCTCCACACTGTTCCCAACCCACTGCAACTCCTGAAAGCCAGAATCAACAGTGGAGACCGCCAGAAAAACGCCGAGCAATGAAGCTCGACGAGTCCCGGAGAAACGATTCAACTGTCTTGGGTCCCGCAACGAAATTAATCAGAAAAGAATAGCGGAGGAGTAAGAAAAAAGATATTTTTTTCCACTTCCCTCCATAATAAGCAGGAGACAGAACAGAACTAGGCCAATCGGCACAAAGGGACATTATTGCAACTGGGAGAAGCCCAGATTGCCAAGCACCACGGAATAAAATTTGATTAAGTTAATGGGTCCTAAGTAGGTATGTGCTGTTACAATTGATTCCAATAATAGGTATGGCAAAAGCGCCTGAACGCACTGAAATTAGTTCTAGTTTCTACGAGGTCCATATAATAAACAACTCCGGATGTAACTTATACACTATCCAACATAATATTGCGTTCATACATTTCAGAAGAAATACTTTACATAACTTTTCGAAGAATTCGTGAAAGTTGTAGTTTAGATGGCTATGTTGGTGACTGTGTTGAGATTATCTAATAGGCCATACTACCATTTATTAACGTTGGGACAACGTTAAAAAGAATTTGAATAACACTAAGTTATAAGTATTGATGCGCTGCGTATCGCGGGTTCGACTCCCGTACGGAACAAATATTCGTATGACCTACACGTATTGTTCCGGGTCTGGCTGTTTGTTTATGTGAATTTTATTTGTTTGTAAACGCACGTATGATACAGGAGAAATTGTTAGGGTTATTCTATGTTTTTAACGTTAACCTTTTATAACGTGTTCCAACGTTAAAAATGATCGTATGGCCTAGTAGATAATCTAGTGAGGAGAAACAAAAAATAACTTATAGAAGACTAGCGGCCGGCAGCGACTTCGTTCGCGTGGAGTTAGTTATGCTCCGCTCCTATTGGTCGCAGCGGGATGTTATATAGCCTAAAGCCTTGCCTAAAGCCAACGCAAAAAGAACTTTTCAAATCGGACCAGCAGTTCCTGAGATTAGCGCGCACAAACAAACAAACAAACTCTTCAGCTTTATATATTAGTATAGATTAAAACTCGAATATAATCGGAACTCAAAATTTCTACCTCTAACCATATTACCTATTTTTTACAAACAATTCCATCTCAAAATCAAAGCAGACACTCCGTAAACAATTGCAAGTACAATACCATGATAAGGTGAACTTGTATAGGTCGGTGTCTTACTGTCTTACGTGTAAAGCGGGCCTAATCCGCGCCTATATATATATTAATAAAATATAATATATATAAAATATAATATCCTTAGAGCCGCAAGACGCCGCTTGTTGCCCGCCTGTGGGGCTTCCTTAGACCGCGCAAACATATGTATATACGCTTAAAATACCTATGGTCATCTCAAAAATAAAATATGTACCTAATAAAAATCAGTGCATCACCTCCGAAAAAATTTTGTGTCACAGTATTTGTTGAGTATTATTTCAGACTTTAAGTCGTGGTGGACTAGTGGTTAAAACACCTGCCTCTCAAGTATGAGTGCGCGAGTTCGATTCCAGGTCAGGCAAGTACCAAGTAACTAATGTAATGTTTATGTCTCTAAAGTTATATGTACATACTTTCTAAGTATATCTTGGGCACCAATGACTGAAGGTGAAGGAAAACATCTTGAGGAAATCTGGACTTTGGGTCTGAAATATGGTGATTACGCTCAATCCCCTTCTCTATATGAGAGGAGAGCTGTGCCCAGCATTGGGACGATAAAAAGGTTGATGATGATAATGATGATGAAGAACTACTTGTTAAAGTAGTGTTTTGTTTTTTTTTTTTTTGTATTATTAAATAGATAGCTAATATAGCAAGCAGGATATGTCGTAACTTCCTAAACCGTAATAGAAACAGACTTTAGTAGTTTAAGCAGTTGATACATAAATAATTTCCAACCGTACTAGACCATAGGCTATAGCTTTTTTTTTATAACTAGCGCTTGACCGCAATCCCGCCTGATGGTCAGATGCGATCGTTGATGGTAAAGCGCGCTAGTTTATTAAGAGCCTATTCACTCTAGCCTTGAAGACACTCAAATTGTAGTGTGACGGAAAGACCGTCGCTGGCAAATTGTTCCAGTCCCTCGATATACGCGGTATAAAAGAGGAAGCGAAACGCTTCGTCCGGAGCGCAGTGGTGTCATCAACGTAAGGGTGGAAACTCGCCGTACGACGGGTCGTCCGATGGTGGAACGGAGATGGGTTTATATACACACGCGTAGTTTATGTACACACACGTAGTTTATATACACACACGTAGTTTATATACACACACATGTTATACGGATTAAATCAAACATGTAGTCCACCTGACAATAACATTGAACAAGAAACAGTGTTCAGTTCTTGAGGTATCCCCGACGGCCAGTTTCCTAAACCGCCACAGGATTTAGTAAACCGTCGGACGCACATCGCTGCAGATTAATTATTTATGGACGGCCCCCTACTGCCCGAGGGTAGGTTTAGCTCCCAGACGCTCTCCGATTCCTCTCTCATGCAAACTATTCGTCTTAACGCAAAATTGACGCGCAAACTTAAATATTTACAAATGGTATTTACGCTACAGGCATTAAGGTCGCTTTTACTCTGACTGAATAATTTAAAGGTCCTTTGTCTTCATTGTCCGGCGTAAAGATCTAGGGGCTTGCGATGACCACCTTGTCATGGCAAGCTTTGCTGTAAATCTACGTTGCATCTTTGCCGTGGCGTAATCGCTTAAGCCCGCCTGGGCTAGTCCCCGCTAAATGAATACCTATAAATTCGTAGCCGAGTTCATCGTTTCACAGTAGCTACATTATTGTGATACAGACGATGGAAAATCGATAAAACGAGGGTACGTCTTCCCTAAGAATACGTATCGAGTTATGCGTACACGTCGTTTTAATCCTTAAGGCGTAGCAAAGCACGTAATATGTAGAAACCTTCTTAACCTAACAGGATTATCGTCGGAGGCAAGCATTTCACGGCCGGATCACGCCTTGCCATCGGCTTGGCTAAGGCACAGATTTTATTACACAAATGAGATTAATACTCAAACGCACATTGTTACGTAAAGCCGTAGACGTTGTTAACTGCTACGTATTTCGTAGCGCGCGTAGGAAAATAAATCTGTCGGCGTAGCGGATCTACGAAACTCATGTTTTTGAGAGGTTCACATTTAATTGCGATGTCGAGATTATATCAAGTAGTCTTCATGAAAATTGCGAAGCTATTTGTGCGTGGGAGGTATAGGTAAGAGTGAATATATTTGAACTCAGTACAGAACAAAGACAAATCAAAGTCGACCGCCGACGCGTCTTCACACACGCGACGTCGCGATACGAGAACTTCTCAGAGCACAGATATTTTCGCGATGTCAATTAAAACGGTAACAAATGTCGCCCTCAAAAAGGCCATTTGTAACGTAGAGACAATCATAGCTCCCGGCGTAAACTGACAAACGACGCCGCGATAGCGAACGTCTAAACCGAGCTTTTGAACTTCTTTGACGCGCAGTCGATAAGCGCGCCGCAGCGACAGGTTATTGTGTCTGTAGCGTGCCTAACAATGGTGTTCGTTTTGCAAGTTTTCACCCGGTCGTAAGTGGGTAAATGTGTTACCGATTGACGAGGGGAGGGACAAAGGTTTGAGAGACACACGACATTCATTCACTGAGAGCGGCACGCTGCCGCAACAACGGCTAAGATAATGATGACGTTGCCTTCAGCGACGCCCTTTAAACACGCGATTGAATTAATTACCCTCTTGGGGTTCGTTAAATCGTATCGGTCTTATAGAATTCATGCGTTTTGTTTGGCAAACGATGTGTTTGTAACTTTGAATATGTTTTAGTACACATACCTATATCTATCTATATTTTAATGACAGATACATCAATATAATTAAAAATCAATAACTTCTCAATAAATTTGCAAGATTATTATTATAGTCTGTGTAACCTTGATTTGATATTCGATTCATCACAGAAAAAGATTAAATTTTTATATGCTTCTTTTAATCCGTTTTTACGCTAAATAGCCGATTAGATTTGAGTGAAATTTCTTTATCATTACTAGTATTAGGACATGCACTACCTTTCATTTTGATATTCCAAAGGAGTAGAGACTTACAGGCGACACCGCGAGGTGAAGCTATATTGAATTAATAAAATGGCGCTAAATATAGCATCGACCCCAGGGATGAATTAGGGGATAAGTTTCTTAATTAAACCAACAAACATGACAGGTGTGGCGCCTCCATCAGTTGTAAACGTTATCTTCACCATTGTCGACATGTACGCGGAACGTCTTGAATTACAAAACAAACTTGATTAACTTAGTTGAATTCTGATGTTGATCGTGAATAAGTTTACTATGGGAAAGTAGAGAATAACAGTTATGTTCTGTATTGTATTTATGTATTCTTGTCAGAGAAATATGTTTTGTTCTTTGTATTGCAAAAGGTTTAATCTATACTAATATATAAAGCTGCAGAGTTTGTTTGTTTGAACGCGCTAATCTCAGGAACTACTGGTCTGATTTGAAAAATTCTTGTTGCGTTGGATAGCCCATTAATCCAGGAAGGCTTTAAATTATATAATATAACATTACGCTGCGACCAATAGGAGCGGAGTATAACTAACTCCACGCGAACGAAGTCGCTGGCGGCCGCTAGTTTCATATAAGTAGATTTTTTTAATATAACGCCGAATATTTCTTCTTATAAATATGAAAGGATTTGTTTGTTACGCTTTCATGCTAAAACAGCTGAAAGGATTTAGTTGTAGTTTGGGACACAGGTACTTAAACCATGACCACCTACTGTCTATACCCAGTAATGATTATGTAGTTTTAAAAAGAAACATAATGTTAAGGTTTTGTTTGTTGTACTTTTGCAAGACTTAGTACTTCTTCCATAATTTGGCAGGTACTCCAAAAATGAAGAAATACAAAAAAAAAGTATCGTCATAAAATGCCATCAGCAATAATAGTTAAACTGTTTAAATAAAATTAAAGACTTAGATGCTAGACTAGATTATTAGAGAAGATTCTATTTCAAGAAAATCTTTGTAGTTTTATTCCTCACCTTCTAAGCTAGACTAACATA
Organism: Sesamia nonagrioides; assembly: GCA_017933935.1. NCBI lineage: Eukaryota > Metazoa > Arthropoda > Insecta > Lepidoptera > Noctuidae > Sesamia > Sesamia nonagrioides. The sequence goes on along the minus strand of JADWQK010000305.1, from coordinate 325,914 downwards.
ACACCTACACGTTTGCCGGAACTTATAGTAAACTTAAAATCCAAGTGTTAAAGTAGAGTATAATAAAGGTTGCAGGGCTTAGACCTAAGCCCTGCGGCGACTGAGACCTAGGTCATGTTACCTACGAGACAGGACGGTCAGTTGATACCCATGCTAGGCTTAACTTACTTAAGAACTGATGCAAGTACACCTAAGACCTAAGTACAGGCAAGGATAAAGGTATTGTAGTTAAGATTTTAAACGATTTGGCGCTGAATTATGAATATTAAAATAAGTCCTCGATTGGAGTCGTTGTGGTTTTCATTTAATGTTACTTTTGTATATCTTTTTGTTTGTTTTTTACTTACGTATTATTTATTTATACCGGCTGAACAAAGTGCTTTTAACAGCTTATCAGGAAATATGCTTTCCATTTATTAAAATTATAGTATTTTCCATCAACTCTTTTTCCTGATCCGGTACAATCTCATCCAAAACGTTGCTGGCAAACAAAAAACATACAATGTGGCAATGTTGCGAGCCTCTTGGGTACATTATCAGTCGACAGCGATGCAGAGTTGATTTTCGATATTTTAATTTGTTGGTAGTTTTATTATTATTAACTAAGTAAATATATAAATACATACAAAAGCAAAAGGGTATTTAGGTATCGAAGTAAGGTAATATTATTATTAGATTTTAATTGTACAGACGACAGCATATAATTTTTTTTCAACTTTAATTTTTAACTTTCCACCTTGTCGCTAAGGCTCAATTAAGGCTCAACATTGATTGGAAATATTTGGCAAAAACGGGTAGCTTGACCTGTTGGCGTCTTTACATATTGATTCTAATACTTTGTCACATAGGTATAATTTGGTATTTTTGACAGTTCTTCAGACGTCAATTTTGTCACATGACGTTTTCTTTTATTGTTTGCCCGCACACTAGGAATTTCACCGGTATTGTTGGTATGGTGGTCAACCCTTATTATAGAAAAAAACAGTATCTATACATGGCCGCACCCAGCTTCTGGCCTAGGGGTGGGCAAGTCCGGCCTATGGGGGGCAAGTCAAATTTTTTGAGTGAGTAATCTTTGTGCGATACCTATAGTCTGACACGGTTTTTTGGCAATTACACCATACATTTTTCAGTTTCTACTGCGTGGTTTATTTAAAAGTTAGAGATAAGTCCTCTTTTATACTTTGTTTAGTAATCAGGGGAGTTTATACATGTCCTGCTGGATTTCCAGAGGGGGGCAGTAGCCCCCCGCCTGCCCCTTTCCCCGGTACGCTCATGTATCTATACATACATATTTGTATTCTATTTAGTAAATAAATAATCAATCTCAAAAAATAGAACATGATTGAATATTGAAGTCTATATTCATCCAAGTCTATTCTACCCACGTAGATATATTTGCATTGTTTAGTCTAGCATTAGACCGTCTGTCCCTGGTCAGGTGAAAGTTTAGGGGCCACTGTAAAGGGATTAACAGTCGACCGTAGGTGTTAGTATACATCCCGTCCACCTCTAAATTAAACTGCTAAACTTCATTTTTGAGTTACTGTTGATGTTGAATTCAATTTAGATCTGAGGGTAGATTTGGGGTGAAATGAAACAACTCATTTTTAATACGTAAAAAAACTGAAGGTACGTTCTCTAATTCTGGTGACAAAGATAGCTGAAATTTTCTAGAGAAAAAAAAAAATAAGAATCAAAATCAAAGTTTCTGTAATGATGTGCATTTGTTTGAATGAATGGAATTTGTAAGAACTGAAGAAAAATTAGCTATACTTAGGACTTTGCAGTTTTTTTTTTAATCGTATCTATGGTACTGTAGTAATGTTACTAGTAGTAATGCTAGTAACATTGACGGAAAAAGAGTATATTTGCAAGAATCAGGGTTTGTTCTTCAATATTTTTCTACCCCCATGGAAAACAGGTATGAATTTATTTAATATAATCATTAGTCTTTTCAATAATACCTATTACAATAAAAAAATATTCCGTGTTTTCCCTCCATAATAAAACACATAATTACGTTGTAAATATCACAGACAAAGCTACTCAATAATGGCATGACATGGTATTTGCTAGGTTTCAGCATCCGGCACGCAGGACTTATCCAATCTAAATAGATCATCGCTCACGAATAGGCCTTCAATCAACACGCAAATCCAATAGTACTCCAATAGTACTATAATTAACAAATAGGTATGTGTACGGCACTTGAAAACTGCTCGATGTGGATTAGTGAAACAAAACAATGTTTTCCTCAGCGAATATAAAAGTTTAATTTGTTCTAGAAAATAATATGTTATGATAATCGCGGAGAATCTCGCCACTGCGATTCAGAAAACGGTACAACGCCATCTGTCGAGCTTTATAGAAAACTCACGATCAAAAAGTATATTATAATAATGCTAGTCACTGAAATCAACTTAAATGACTTTGAACTAAAGCTGACCTACCTCATCATCATCCCAGCGTTAATCCCAGTCGCATCCGAAGCCTTTTCAGCTTTGGAGTCTGGGGTCCGCTTTACCAGTCCAACTGCTGATATGGCAAAACTTCGACCTTTTTTCGTGAAGCGACTGCCGTCTGACCTCCACAACCCGAAGGCGACATCGAAGCATTGCAGTTAGACCAATTATTGGATTTTTGAGGGCTCCAACAACCCGTAACGACTGCCACTAGATGTTCGTATGGCAACCGGGACCAACGGCTTAACGTGCTTTCCGAGGTACGACCAGACCAGTGCAAATATTCATATTCATGCATACAAATACTTGCACTATGCGGGGATCTAACCCGCGCCACCTTGCACAGCGGCCGCGTCCGCTACCGCTACGCCACGGAGGCTGTCACGTTGAAGTAAAGCTGATATTTGTTTAAATTGAAATATAGCTCACTGTGAGAATGGATTGACATTATCGACAGCGCATTTCAAATGTTCACGAAGAATTTTTTGCAGAACACCATCAGCGCATAGAAATAAGAATTTGGGTATAAAAAATCTCTAAAAAAAGTTTACATGAACATACTACGTAAAGCCTCTTTCATAGTTTAAAGGAGAGTCAATTAAGCCTTCGTTCCCCGGCGAGTCTGGATGAGACTTTTAGCGAAATACTTATGCTACCTCCATAAGTAAGTACACACGTCACTCACGGTTCATTGTTAATGCCTTGTGCCTCTTCTAATATTACTAGAAGAGGCATTTAACTGAGAAACTGTATGTATGTTTTTGAGGAGTTCACTTCTGCGAATTCAAAGTCATTTGTTTAAATGTAATAATTATTACGACGGTTACTAGGGTACTTCGTCTTTTGATTAGCGTCTTAAACTCGATATATTTGACTCATCAGATGAAAAATACTATAACCGTGTGTTCTAGTAAATCCGGAAAACATTACGGTACTAAGTACGGGCTCCCTTAGAACAAACGTGATTTTTTTGAAGTTTTTTGCTCAACATTACCTTTAGTTTACCTGCCGGGTAATTGCGTAACAATCTATCAGTAGCTCTGGGAATGAATAATATTTTTTTTAAGTATACATCAGACATTTAAAGGTAATGGTACGGAACTTGTTGCGCGAGTCGATCTAAGAAAAATTGTATGTGACGCAATGAGATGTAATCAATCAGGACTATTTACTCTCTGGGAAATACTGGATGTATCATAATAATTTTTCATTCTTATCACTCAAAGCGAACCACTCTAAAACAGCATGGTTTTAGCGTGCTTCAAAACTCCCCAAACCGTACTCTCTCGTAATTCAGTAAATTTATATCCGTGTTAAGGGTGCACGCTCCCAAAAGGCGTTGAATTTGATTCAGAACAGATCTGTTAAGCCCTTACATACATTTAGACAGGTGCGTACAGTTACATGTCAGTGATGTCATGCACCATTAGACGGATTTCGAAAAACGGATTTTCTGAGTGATTTGTGGAGAGAGTGTAGATTTTTGAGAGTGTAGGTATATGCGTATACAGACATGTTTTGAGTCTGTTTTCAGTAGTTTTAATCAATAATCTAAGTGCAATTTATTCCTAAAACTTATCTACTATGGTTCTTCATAATTCTACGGTGAATAAATAGCAGAATGACTTTTCTAAAACACCCCCATAGCGTTATACAATCAGAATTTCTATTTAAAGGATTTACATAGTTAATCCTTCTTCTTCTTCTTCACTTGATCAATGGACCCTGTGGAAGAAACACCACAATTTTGCAAATAACACGTGTAAAAAACTATGGAAATAAATTGAAAATTTTAATTCACATTAATGGCGGATATCGCCAATGACAGTCGCTATAGTTAATCCTTTGCTTTATGTGTTAGAAAAATTTGTCTATTCAACAACATAAAATAACTCAATGAGTGTTGTTGAAAATCAAAAATAATTTTCGAACACAAAAATTACAAATGCCGTTCCTCTAAAACGCTCGCTTTTTTCCACTTCCTAGTAGTTTAGCTGAAAAGAAGAAGAACTGAGGCTACAAATTCCTCAGCTACTACCCCACTGGTCTTTTTAAGTATCTCCACAATAAACACTTTTATCTAGCAACATGAAAAACAAAACAAAATCGCGCATTTCGCTTGTTTCCCCAATAATTCCTCTGTAGTATTGCTAAGGCTGCACTACAGAGTATGAGCTAATTCCTGTTAGTACGAAGTTTTAATTCAGTACTTACACAAGCCGACTTCCCGGTCTTGTGTACCGTACTCTTTTCAAGTGGTCTTGGCTCGGCTTAGCTTTCCAACGCGTATTATGTAGTGAGCTTCAACAATTATGTAGTATTGTTGGGAGGATTTTAAACTTCATGGTTTAAATTCCTCTAAAAAAAAAAAAAAGAATTAAAGAAAAACATTTCATTTGCGACATACAGGAAATACAAATAAATCAAATTAATCCAAAAGGCTATCTGAGCACAATAAATACAAGTCTTTTGTGGAATTCAATTAAATTATTATCATTTTTAAATTTAGAACATATCTGTTAAGCCCTTTCATACATTTAGATAGGTGCGTACAGTTACATCTCAGTGATGTCATGCACCATCAGACGGATTTCGGAAAACGGATTTTTTGAGTGATAGTGGTGGAGAGAGCGCAATTTTTTGGAAGTGTAAGGTGAGTGTGTTGTTCGTGTGATTTCAGTAAAAAAATACACGTACATAGGTACATTTCCAACTAAAATATGAATTTAGCTTAGTCACTTCTCACAAAACGGTGTAGGAAAACTTATTGAGGAAACCGGTATGTCCTAGAAAAAATAGATATCTACTAAATTTCACTGGACCCACGAGTGGCATAATGGCCCACTCCCGAATGTATTTTATGGTACGACACATTTAGGTATGTCATGTATATTATGGTATGGTTGTGCTTATGGGTAGGTACTTATAAAGTCAGTTGACAATTTTTGAAAGTCATTTTTTTTTATTTTTCATAATATTTGTTTTCATAAGAACGGTTACAGATCCCTCTCATCGAGAGGAGGCCTGTGTCCCAACAGTGGGAACGTTAGAGGCCGATGATGATGATTGTTACAGATGATGTACATTTAGCCAAAAATAGAAAATTTCCCATAGAATTATAGTGCCAAAAATTAGCCAACACTAAAATATTTTTTATAACAGCTGCAAGTAACTAGGTTTATTCAGGCCTGCGTTTCATTTGTAGATAACACCTACAAATAATTTTCCACAGGAAAAGGTTTAAAAACAATACCTATGTTTGAATTCAAATAAGCTTAGAGCATGATATTCCAATTAGCACATTATATCCGCCTGTAAAACAACTAAGTAAATCGGATTACTTAGGTATGAGCCATTCTAAAATCGTATCGACCGGCTTTCGATGATTGTTGAGGCTAACATTCGTTTCTTTGCCAAATGTGTAGCTAAATATGTTAACATCTTGCTGTTTAATCAATCTGCCTAGCTTTTTTAAACTATACTGGGATCAGTCTTCAGTTTGATCGGATGAAACTGATTACCAGATTTGTACTGTCATGGAGGGAGATAAGTACCCAAGCTTGTCGGATATATTATAGTTAACACGGCTTGGTATTTTCGGATAAATTGGTGTCGGATAAATTAGTCTCTGAGTTGTCTAGGTCAGATGGGTATCTGACCTCCACAACACCTACCTCACACGGTAATAAGATACCTCTTAGGTAGACTAGTTGCCAGACTTAAGGGCTTCAGATTTCCCGTAACTACTTACTTCTTGGTACATCGGTGCGACTGTTGACTGTTTCATATAGCAATGAACACCTCTTATTGATAACATTCTGTTGTGGACATACAAACATTTTCACCAAGAATGAATGAATGAATGAATGAAAATGAGTGAATGAACTTTGAAATTAGAACTAAGAAAATGCGCCAATGAAAACAAAAAACAATTGACCATCTATACTGTAAATCACTAGCGATTTGTTCCTAGACGCATGCATGCGACAATGGCGCCACTTCTCTTGATTACAAGCTAAACAATTTTTATGTTAAATGCATCTTTTTCTTTCTACCTATTACGTTAAGAAAAGGATAGAAAATAACATTTTAGTTTAATCCTGTCAAATTAAGATACTCCATAGACAGTTTAGACACGATTATAAACATGGCGATCAAAACTACGTCAATTTACGCCAGGGGCGAACTAATTTGACAGGTCTAAACTGACATTTTATTTTCTGTCCTTTTCTTAATGAAATAGAAAGCAAAAGATGCAATGTACTTAAATAATAAACAATAGAATTGGAGCCATTGTCGAGTATTTCTTAACTCGTCTTAAGAGCTCTGTGTTAGTCTGTATGTCTAATTGCTATTTTATGTAGCGGGATAATGAACGTTGTATCTCTTAACTTGCACTGATTCGTACTTCTTGTTCGATGATTACTGTAAAATTGGATAAAGGAGCAGGATGTTTTTTTTTTTCTTGTTATTTTTTTTATTTTGGTCCACCAACAACTGTTTACACTGGATGTGGTACATAAAGTAACATATAATTTTAAAAGGTGACAGAGTAGTATAACAATCACTTATAGGTGAACTCCACATGCATGCAAAAATGGAGTTGTACAAGAATTAAACTAAAACTTAAACTACCTAAGCTATTGGAAAAAAAAACATGTTTCATTTATTGCCAGAAAGTGAGAGCTAATTTAAATTTAGAGTGCTGATTTGACTGCAATTGATACGAATATTATACGTAGCGTAGGACGCCCTTGGGCGAGATGGAGCGACGATATCAAAAAGGTGGCTGGTAGTGGCTGGCGGAGAATTGCTCAGGATCGAGCTTATTGGCGTGCCATGAAGGAGGCTTATGTCCAGCAGTGGACGAGTAGAGACTGATGATGATGATACGAATATAAAAAGGGTACAACAAAATGATTTTTGGTGAGCATTTAGCTCATTAAAATATCCCAAGTAAGTCTTAGGATTTATACCAAGTAAAATATGTTAGCTTCAAATAAAATATACTCACTCTGTTACGAGGTACCTAACAACAATGTTTTAAGTTTCAAAGTTATTCCATTTTTTTACCAGTTGTTTGGTAACAAAATAGGTACGTTTCTGGTAGGCCTCTCTATTTCATGATCAACGTGTTTATTTTGTTTGTCTACGTCATTTGAAGGAAACTTAAGAAAACCTGTTAATGTATTTAGTAAGAACATACCCTAATCACACTAGATTCTTGCGATGCTTTTTTTAAGGGAAGTTTTTAGCGTAACTTATGCTTTTTTTATTTAATTAGTATATTATACTGTACAAAGTAATTTTGACTCAAAAACTATAAAACAAAACCGTTTTCACGGTTTGTTTGTTCAAACGGAACAAACAGTATTACAGTATTACAAACATTGGGTGAATTTTTGTGGCTTCACCTGCCAAATTGCCTATTTTAATAATCCATACTAATATTATAAATGCGAAAGTAACTCTGTCTGTCTGTCTGTCTATCTGTCTGTCTGTCTGTCTGTCTGTCTGTTACGCTTTCCCGCTTAATCCACTCAACCGATTTTGATGAAATTTGGCACAGACAATCTTTAGACCTCATACCAACAACATAACATAACAACATAGGCTACCTTTTATCCCGGAAAATTTTGATGTTCCCGAGGGAAATCTAAAAAGCGCGATATAACCGAACTCCACGCGGGTGAAGCCGCGGGCGGAAAGCTAGTATTACTATAAAATTTCATTAAACATTTTCTCATAACTTCAAAAGAGACAGTCCAATTATGAATTACCCAATCACGTCGACCGAAATGAAAGAGTAATACTTTTTTGCGGCAATGCGAAGCCGGCTCGCAGACTCGAAGCTAATTCGCTTTAATTTTATGACGGATTCGAGATAACACGTGTGTGAGGATTTGTGGCACACGTGGTATGACGTCACAAGTCATTAGTGTTTGATGACAATGCTCTATTTTTTATGTGAATGTGATATAGGTCCTTTTATCCGTAGTTCTTGTATGAAGTAAAATTATGATTATTATGTTTATTCCTGTAAGTAGATATTGAAGACTGTTACCGTCAAAATATCGGTCAATTATTTAAATCTGTATTTCACCGGCATTTCCTAGTTGAATGTCCCATGAGAAAAAAAGCCGTAATAGACAGAGGTCATTGTCTCTTTTTTTCTCTCATTCTCCCATTTTTCTCCCATTCCTCTCATTCTACTTTAATTTGGTCACGAAAACCTAACTCAAACTATGTTTTTCAGGAGAAAAGCTTAATTGTTCTATGCATAAGTGTTCAAAGGTAGATCTTATATTCTACAAAAATATTTTATGGGATATTTTGAAAATGTATAAAAATATCAGTTTCTTTTCTTCTTTATGTAATCCTAGGTGGCCCTACACTTCGGATTATTACCTACACACTTCAGAAAAAGGGGCATAATCTGACTGAAATTATAATCGCGAATTGCAAAGCTTCATGGATATTACATATATCATTATCTCGCTTCTAGTAACAACAAAATTACTTGCATATATAATAAACAAGCCAGCCAGTTTACCCAAAATATGGTCCCACCTATCGCATTTAATTAATATTCAATTCCCCGTGTATAGTTTCATAAAGCAAGGGTTTAAACTGACCAGAGGACCGTCTCGGGCGGCGGGCGAGCCACAACTAAACCTCACTAATCCAAGCTTGGTATTAAATCGCTGCCTAGGTGCTAACCTGCGACTACCTACCAAACTTTGTAGGGTTGACTGTACAATGTTACGGGAAATTGTGTAGGAAAATTCTTATTGAAAATAGAAAATATTGGGAATAAAAAAGGAAACATGTGAGAATGTTACTATATTTATCTATAATCATTTGTTTCGTTAATACACTTTGATAAAAAAAAAAAAAAAACTATTAAAAAACTTATCAGTCAATATAAAATTACACGCACTTCATTTGGTAATTATCATTTTTATTCTAATGGTGGTATCAGTAGTATTCAAATCATAAAGTCGGAAGGGGACAAAATAACCCCAACGCATAATCCCTCCAAACGGTATCACAAAGAACTCTCCAACGAAAACTATCAAAACTTACTCTCGGCGATTACGAAAACTGAAACTCCTATTCAAAAGTACATAACCCAGAGGCTAACACAGCTTAACGCACCTCCACCCTGTTATTAAAAGATTATTGTTGCGCAAAATTTATAATTTCAATGTAACTACCCACTATGTTTCGTGGACCGAATCCTGGTACAGTATTATGTAGATTCAATACCTGTGTGCTCAAAGGCGTCTATTGTTTTCGTCTGATACTGTAAATCAGTATTCACCACAATAATATTGAATATGGGTAATATTTTGGGATTGTTTACCTGTTTGGTGCGAACTGAATCTTAGTCCTCATAGAATATTATATATGTCAAATTTTGTATGTAAGTTGGGTACTCATCATTTTCGACGACACGGTTTGTGCAGTGGGTGAGGGATCGGCTGCTGCACTGCGAGTTGCGGGTTCGATTACCTTACGGAACAAATATTTGCATGGCCTACAGGTAGTTGTTCCTGGTCTGGCTGTTTGTGTGTGTGAGTTTAAGTGTCACCCACGATACAGGAGTAATTCTTAGTGTGGCCCAATGTTTTTTTTTTTTAATCATGCAAATAAGGCTGAAAGGATTTCAATTAGATTCGGCACACGGAAAGAACATAGCTTAGGTAAGCCTAGGTTGCTAGTCGTCTTGATATTCTGGATCACAGGCGGAGTTAGGGACAATCAAACTAGCAGTTGCTTATGACTCTGTGTGCAATGAGAATGCAAGTTCGCTACATTAGCTAAAAATTATAAATTATTTTCATCAAAGACGAAAATTTTCTTCAGAAAAGAAAAACGCGACAGATTTCCATTAAACACGCCGAGCTATTAAACGACTATAAAAAAGCGCATCGGAGCAGCAAAAACTATTTAATAACGCAACAAAGCAAGGCTACAAAGCGTCGGGCGCCCATCGCCGTCGGCCGTTCCTTCCAGCAGGATTAATTATTATTTTAACATTTCAGTAGGTTTTTTGCCGCGTCCGCGAGCAAGTCAAAAGCATTGCTTTCTCGCTTCAAAAGTTGCTAAATAATTAAGACGCCTTCTTAACGACAGCGTTTCGACGTCCGAGAGACAAAGTAGGTGATTCTTCAGAGGAACCACGTCTTGGAAAAGATTTTCCATTAAATAAGTCTTTTTTTGCGGCTCTTCGATAGACTTTCAGCAAGATTATGTTCGTCACTGTTTTTATGGTATAAATGCTGAAGTTTGTGTAATAAGCTTTAAATAATATTAATACAAAATAACTTATAATAATAGTATCTCAAAACGGTGAAGGAAAATATTTTAAGCCAACTAAACCAAAAAGGCCTAGGTCCAAAAATTTTAAAACTTTTGACATCTATCAACGGGCACAATTGCGCTCGTCATGACAGGAAGTGCTGAGAAATGCACCCTAATTGGAGTTTTGACGGGAAAGCTGATATGAGTGTCACGCGCACTTTTCATTGGACTTTTAAAATTATTTCTAATGTCGTTTATTAAATAAAAGCGCGTGATTTATGTAGTAAAAAGTGCATTCAGTAAATAATTCATAAAGAACATTGAAATATCGCAGCATAGTGGCCACATCATGACTTTGCCTCAAATCTCCCTCATAGACGGCTCACGCGGCCGTCTTTTTCAATTTTCATTGACGATTTAAATTTAATTTTACAATAATGGCGGATCCATTATTGTAAAATGAAATTTTCAAAGAATTTCAATAATTTATTACACGTGTTATTGGCAAAATTGTGGTATCGTGTGGAAAAGTGTGGTGTGGTTCCACAGAGGCCATTGATTAAGAATTGAGGTTGAATTAAGATTGAAAAAAGAAGAAGAAGAAGAATGCACCCTAATTGCGTAACGCACTATTATTCATAATTGGTATCATTTTGAAGCTTATTACTAATCCATTCCTCCATATTTTCGAAAAAGTTTTCTCAACAAAATAAATACCTAACGCAATGAGTGTTGTTGAACTGCCAAAATGAAACCCATTGCTACTGATAGTGTGTTACGCAATTGACAGCCTGGCGTAGCGGTAGCGAATGCGGTCGCGTCGCATAAGGAGGCGCGGGTTCGATCCCCGCATTGCAAATATTTGTATGCACGAATATGAATATTTGCACTGGTCTGGTCGTGCCTTGGAAAGCACATTAAGCCGTTGGTCCCGGTTGCCATACGAACATCTAATGGCAGTCGTTATGGGTTGTTGGAGCCCCAAAAGTCCAACAATTGGTCTAACAGTAATGCTTCGATATCGCCTTAGGGTTGTAGACGTCAGACGGTAGTCGCTTCACGGAAAATATCAAAGTTTAGCCAAAATCAGCCGTTAGACTGGTAAAGCGGACCTCAGACTCCACAGCTGAAAAGCTTCGGGTGCGATTATCGCTGAGATGATGATGGAGTGTGTAACGCAATTACCCTGCTGTTTCCCAGCAGTAGGAACATTGTAGTCTAAATATAACTTGATACGTACAAACTCTAACAAATTTTCTCTATTATCCTAGGTAAAACACTGCCAGTTCATTGTGTGGTAGAGGCAGTAGCCTCGCTTGAAGAAGGCGCCTGGAGACGACGAGCCGTGGTGGAGACTGACAGCTATGTGATCATCCCTGCCGCTACTGCCTTCCACGAGCTTGTGCCAGCCGCCATGTTGCGGCTTGGATATCCTCACGAGTTGGCTGCTTCTGCTAAAGGTACTTAAGTCCATTTTTTCTTGATTTATAGGAACGTGTGGCAACATTAACTAAAATCTCGCTAGCACGACTTCAGAGATCTTTAGATTCATTCCAAAATCTACCAGTAGGAGGATGATGCTTGTAGTTCTTGCCTAATTAAATCACCAATATCTCACATCTCCAATTTTCTTGTCACCAGGTTCCGTAGTAATAAATAACTGGAAGCCGCTGCCATTCGAGAGAATCTCTGATGGTCCTATGGTCACGGTTGGCGAGGTTCTCGGGGAGCTGACAACTGTCGCCACCCTCAGGATTCAACTTTTGAGACCCAGGCCGACACCGCTGCAGGACATTAAAGACAAACTTCTGCGACTGTTGCTACTGCAGAGTAGACCTTTGCTCATGTCTACTGGATGTCCTTTGGATGAGGTAAGTTCGTGTTATAAAATAATGCTTCTAAATCAGTCTAACCAGGTATGACACAGACAAGAATTTATACAAAAAAAAAAACCGGCTAACGAATAAGATTTCTTTATTGCTACAAAGAAGTTATATTTATGTATTTGTTTATTACTGTGGCAACAGAATTACCAGTAAATAGGCTCCTAACAAACTAGTGCGCCTTACCATCAAAGAATGCATCACTGCTTACCATCAGGCGGGATCGCGGTCAAGTATTTCTTTACAATGTTAAAAAAATATATTGAGCTGACGTTATATTATTTATAATGTCCCCAAAAACGTTAATATTCATGTTATGTCACGGAATATGTGCTTAAAAACTTCTAAAAGAAAAAGTTTGTAAAGTGTATTAAAAACGAAGAATAAACTCCCGTTTTTACTTACAAGCACAACCCCAGTTCTATACCTAAGAATTAAGCCGCAAACACAGTCCTCATAATCTTCCAACCACACGTACATTCAGCAAAGCTTCCGAAAACATCTGTCAAATCAAATTACATCAACCGATCGGGGCGTTAAAATTATCCTGATGGGTGACAATGAGTACACGGTACAACGGACTAAACCAACATTCACAACGGAACGCCGTGTCCTCGGTTTACCCGGGAACAATACCCCGAACTAAACCTTTACCCCTTACCCCTTATTAACGTGGAAACTCATTGTTTTCCATATTTTAAGCCCGCTTTGTAAGGCACGCTTTCAATTGAAAACATTTATGTTACTAGATATTGTTTGTTTTAACGATTTAATTAAAGATTGAGTGCTTATTTGTGTAATAATCGTGATTTTCGTATCGATTATTCGAGCTTTTAGCGGTGTTATTGGTAAATTTTAACATTATCAGAGTAAATTGTTCAAATGATTGAAGACAATCTGGTGACTCCTGAATATACTTTTGACTACTGAAGTTTACCTCTGCAATATTGAGGCGGCAGTCTTCATTAACTTCATAACTATGTAGGAAGACATACTTATAAAATTTATCTATTGTAGGACCTTTTTTGACCAAAATGTCCAACAATTATCGATTAAAACGTCAAGTATTGGAGCGCCTGATGGATTTGTCGAAGCACCGAGCAACACATCGCCCTTTTAGTTTTTAAAAAGGTTTATAGCAAAATTTGGCTTGGTATATTAACGTGTCTTTTAGTCGCTAGTAAGTTCATCATTTGTCATAATTCCATATTCTCCTCGTTTTATTTTACCAAAAATAAAAGCATTTAGTCAAATAAACCAATTACAGATACTTTTGAAATGTCAAAGAATCGGTCAGTCAGTAAGAGGAACTGGAAACTCAACTTCTGGTAACCTATATACATAAAGAAAGCACGAACATTTAGAAATTTTCATTTTGCAAACAATGATATGAAAGCATATCTTCCAAGCCGGCGTGCCAAATAGCTTCCATCTGCCAAAGCACATAAAAATAGCAGGCACTGAAACCACTCGATATCGACGAAAATTAACGAGAACTTTGGATGAAAGACGCAGAGACAGATTATCAAAACTCTTCGCTAAGTAGGCGCGCGTTCTTCAATTTGGTCTTTATAATTGCGAGGTGACTGCTAAGACCCTGCTAATAGGGATCATCGCTCGGGGGAAGAATTAAAGTAGCATTTGTTTTCATGTTCGCGGCTCCAGTCTTAACAATGAGGGGGTCATAAACATTTTGATGTCATGTTTTGATTGTAGGTTGATGTTGTTGCTAAAAGGATGTGAATTTTCTAGACACAACGTATTTCTTCGTGTTTTTTTTAATTAATTTAGTTTATCATTAAGTTGTGCAACTTTTAATTCTGTAGTTTACCTTAAACATTGTTACTTCGCTGAAGCTTTCATTTTTCTATTAATTGTTATGAATGGTATCCACTGCTAGGTTTCAAAGTTACGTTTGCTTTTTAGGATTCCGTTCAGAACATTCAGAAGTTCACATCTCATAATAGTTTCGAGTTGCCCGTTCGTCCGTCTTCGGCTTAACATCCAAGAAAATTTGGCTTGATTATGTATATTTTTATCTCGCGTCGTCTCATTAAGAGGTTGTTGAGACAATTTTTTGATTGAGATCAAATTTACCTAAAAAAGCTATGCTACGGAACTCTTCATGCGCGAGTCAACTCGCTATTGGCCGGTTTTTTAATAATCACCATTATTTTGACTCAATACAAGAAATTCACCCATTGACTGATATGATCTTGAAGTCTGTGTTTAAAACCCACGTGCGAAGATGCATATGAGGCTTTAAAGAAAACATAAACCAAAATTAACAGCAACTGAGTAAATTCTAAAGAGATTTAAAGCCGCTCACGATAGAGAACAATTTGTCGACGCGATGAGCACCTGTCTCATACGCAAGATCTTCATACATAATAAATTTAATTGAATCTCCGTCTCATCTACGCCTCGTAAGGCCTTATTATATTTTCTAAATATCCACCTTGTAGCGAACGGGTTAGGGCGGTGGGGGTTGCCCTCGTCTTGCCAACTTGAGCCACACCGAAAGAGGGTTAAAAGGAGTTTTAGATGTACGAACGCTTTTGATCTTATTAATACCATAAAATAATGCTTTATAATCTTATTAAACGCGAGGTTAGCGCTCCATGCGCGCCCTCCAAACGTAACCGGCTCACGGATATTTCAATTTCCAGTTTGCAGTGACAGCGTATAGTGGCATGGGTAGGTTGTACATCATTTCTAATGTTTTATAATGGCTTGATGATAACGAATGAAGATCTAACGGTCTAATAGACAGTTGGAAACAAATTGAGCTTGGAAAGTTTGGGCCAAAGTTGGCGCAAATGAACCAAAGGAACTCCCGACAGGGCAAGATAATCAAACACCTCGAACTCGGAGTTCTTAGCTAAACGCCAGATGAACTCGGCTCTATGATATTATGGTAATTTATCTCACGCCAATTTGCGCCACTTCGATTTTAACTCTGAGCAAACTTTTGGACGCTCGAGGAATATTTTATCGACGGGGTTCCCCGAGTGCCACCTCGATGCAGGATCAATTTTAAACCATAAATCTTCTTTAAGACTACTTTCTTACTTAATTTCGAAATCTCTTTCAAGGTTCTTTGTGACGGGTTACAATTTAATCACTCCTTCAAGCGTGCGTAAGTAGCGTATGTACACATAACGAAAATAATATAAGATAACACTAAGCCTATTGTGTTCAAAGTTGTTCTTATAACTACAAGTATATCAAGAAATGTTCGCAATCACACACCGAATTACGTACTTAGGCGGATTACACGTGACGCGAGTTATCACGCGCAGGCGCCAGCTCTCGTAAATCTTCCATGAAGCTGAAACAGACAATATCTGAAAGCAAATATGGCCTCACTATTTAAAAATATAAAACAAAGAAGCGGATTAACGTATCACTCGAGCGCGGCGTTAATACCACTGACATGATTTATAGGTACAATCTCGATGTGTAATACTTACAGTTAATTTAACGTCTGATTTAGCAACACTGCGAGCCTGACAACTCGCTTGACGACGTAATCACTGGCATTGTTCTATGTAATCTAGCGATACGAGCAGATCTCACTTGCATAACTGTCAAGCTGGGTAAACTGCGCGACGGAGCTATAATCTGACAAGTTCTTTATGATTGACTACTTGCTGTGCGATTAATACCTCTCTAAACATGCACTCCTGTTATCATACAGAACAAATAATTGTGAAATTTAAACAAAGCATTGGAATCATTCCGAGTCACACGGTTGATTTGATGCTCAAACAGCGGCGTCGGATCGGCTTGAGGCATTTCGGGTGCTTTGTTTAGCGCAGTCGATGCGGTAACGATGCATGGAGCACTTAGTCCGCGGCTCTGCCGGCGCTAGTTGAGGGCGTAGTGGGTGGATGCTAATTGTTGAGACGCCCTTCCCGCTCATTGTTTTAGAGCAAACCATGATTGAAGTTTCGACGGCGCGCGGGTCTGACGCGCACTAACCATCGAGTAAACACCTCGCGTCGAGCGCCTCAGAAGCCGGCCGCTCGCGCATGACACATGCATTAACAGCCGACCTAATATTTTCATAATCTAATGGCGATGTTCTGTGAAACAATGCTTCGTGTTTATTCAAACAATTATCTCTGTGTTTGTTGTTGGTTAGACTGACCTCTTTAAAATCGTCTAAAATTGTTTGCGGTATCTTGTTGTTTTATTTACTGTTCGAGTTACGCTTGGTGACCTTATAAAGTGTTTCCTCTTGTTACAGGTAACATTAGCTCAGATTTGTCGTGGCCAGGACCGCACGCCGGGGCCACATAACTTTCATGAGCCGACTGAAGAAATGCGTCGCAAGTTTGAATCATGGTGGAGTGCTCAAGTAACACCCCGACCACCGCCATTCAGCCCTCGTCGATACCCATCGCCTGGTCCTAAAACTCGATCACCTACTCTAAACACTATACCAGACCACTTACATCCTGCATTACAGACAGTCCAAAGTCAATATCCTACACAAAAGACTAGAATGCGAACAAGTTTTGATCCAGAGTTGGAACTGCCCAAGCTACAGCGTTGGTTTTCCGAAAATCAACATCCAAGCAGACAGCAAATCCAACAGTATGTCCGTGAGTTAAATAACTTAGAATCGAGGCGAGGACGAAAGCCCCTCGATGTCAACAACGTTGTTTACTGGTTCAAGAACGCACGTGCTGCGCAGAAACGCGCTGAGCTTCGGAACATCGGTGGACTGAGTTGTCACCTTGGGGTGAATGGATTCAATAGCAGGAGTCACAGTCCTACAAATGGGTCATTGATGGCTGGTAGTGACACTTATGGTTCTCAAGACCATAATTCAATGAAGAGTCCTATTTTATCAGGCAGTCCGGGCAGGTACCCGATGTCTGTGATGTCTGAAGACAATTTGTCTAATGGAGGTTCCGACTTAGAAGATGATGGAGGTGACATACATCCGGATGATAGGCCTGAGAGTCCTGATGCCCCTCTCTCTTTGATCACAACTAAGAAGAATAACGATAATGAAACAGAAGACAGGCCAGAGGAGTCACCAAAGGCGCCGGATATAATGAAGGTCAGTTTCTATATTACGATGATTATGTTAAAAAGACCTATACATAACATTATTCAATCTTGAATAATCAATTACTCATGATTAGATTTTTGCAAGGTCACGCTAACTGTTACCATAACCTTCCCTAATTACAGATATATCGCTCACAAATATCTCATTATACGATAAAGGTGCTAATATTTTATTATCACAGGTACATGACATCAAGCAAGAGCCACGAGATCTGAGTAAGCCTGACAACACAATCTCACCGCAACGGTCTCCGGCCAAGAACAGTGACAGTTCGCACAACAACAACAGCAATAACAACAACAATGAGGACGAGAACGGTGTTGGGGACGACCATGATGGTTCTGATGAGGATGTGATCCAGGAACGACATTACGGGCCATCTTCTCCGCATCTAGATCGTCTTCCCTTCCCCATGGTACCCAACCACGCGATGTTTGGCCACGGCATCATGTATATGAGCCAATACATGAGCGGCTTCCCCGGCGTTGGCGCAGTCCCCGGTGAAGGCGCCAGCGGCCTCAACCTGGCACTCGCAGGGGCTTCGGACGAGCGACGCAAACGCAACCGAACATTCATCGACCCCGTGTCAGAGGTCCCCGTACTAGAGCAATGGTTCTCAATGAACACACATCCCTCGCACAACCTGATACTTAAGTACACTGAAGAGTTGAACAGGATGCCTTACAGGCAGAAGTTTCCTCGGCTGGAGTCAAAGAACGTGCAGTTTTGGTTCAAGAACCGAAGAGCGAAGTGCAAGAGACTGAAGATGTCGTTGTACGAGCCGTCGTCTCCCGGACACTACTCCCATCCGGGACACGCCCATGCTATGGCCGAAAGGAAGCTGGTCTGAGGCAACTGCGCTCAATGTTAGTAAAATGTGAGAGAGTTTTGTGTTTGTGGCGTCGCAGCATATATACGAAAGACTGATATCGAATCGTTTAATGGTGTGCAGTGCCATGCTAGTATTAACATGACGACTGGCGCGTCATCCTAACTTTAAACAGTTCGTATTATTCAGAGGATTTTATTAGTAACTGTCTAGATTATTAACTATCATAGTTTTGCTTAAGGTAGAATAGACATTTGAAATGCGATATCATTATAAGTTTAAACTACTAGTTTCAAGTTATTTGATAGAGCGATCACATCGTATTGTTTATTATAAATCTAGTTGTAGATACAAATTTACTATCAAAGGACATTTCACAGTTGTTTGTGAAAGAATCTCAATATTTCTAGTAGTAGATATGTATGTATGTATGTACATAAGAACCTCAAAACTCGGTTTTTATTTATTAAATTTTACAATAGGTAGTTGTTTATATATGTTGTTAGAATGTAATTAATGGATACTCTCATTAAAAGTTCCGATTAAATTATAACAGTGAGGTCGAAGTATAGAATGGTATTCAATGTTATTCTAATTATGTACATTATTTGTATAATTAGTATTGAGTCATAGTAATAATGATATTATATTGCACATAGTATATTGGAATCGATATTTCAGATATTAACGGTCAAAGCTCTGCGGCCGTATGGTTACGCACATTCCGTATTGTGTACTCTTTTGTTATAGATGTTAATGCTTCCTCAATCCAAAGATCGGTTAGTGTTGTAGGGTTGATGATGTAATTACTGATAATCAATTAGTCTCCCGATGTACTGTGCAGAGCGCTGGCACAATATAAACATGAACAGTATGGAAACATTGGTAACTAAGCTGATTTGTTAAAATAATTACCTACGGTCCATAGGAGCGTAAGGGTTTTCACCCTTAATGTCTATAAAATTTATATTTTTATTTTATCGAAGTTTTTTTTAAGACATTCCAGTTAGGATTTAGCTGGTTATCTTTCCCGTCTTAAGGTCAAGACGGCAATCCAAGATGGCAGCTGCGAATAAATTCAAAATTTTCATCTTGAACATGATTTGCATAGACTTTTAGAGGATACCCTGATCTGATCCCGTGTTGGTACTTACTACGTTTTCATTTCTGTATGATCCACTATAAGCCTGTCATTCCGATCTTCGAGGGTGCTAAAGCCGATAGTGAAGTAATTGTGAGTCGCTCGACCAATGTTTAGTAACCCTAACTTGTTTCAATCCGTGAATTGGTGAAATAGAAGCGAAAGAAAACATTATATAAAAAGTATCTATAATCTTCGTAATTACAAATTATTTACTAAAATAATACTTTTGCCTGCTACGACATAATCGATATGCTTTGTTATCAAATTCTACAGTGTAAAATATTCTCTATTTAGTAAATAATTTTGACAAATAAATGACCGCGAATCAAGCACGTACTATTAAAGAGTATTTGTCAAGTTCTTTGTAAATTTTAAGACCTATTTTACAGTTTATATATTGTTCTCTTTTAAAAGAAAAATTTCACCCATTTCCTCGATGTAGTGAACAAGAGGAATTTTCAGACGGTCCGTTTTATTACGCGACTACCCCTTCTAACATGGCACCCTTGACTAAGAAGCACCGCCAATTTCGCTTAGGGGTATGGGTAATATAGTTTCCATACTGTTCATTTATTTACTCTTGCGCTGGGATTACAGTTAGAATAGGAATAGTAGCAATATTAAATTGGTGCGCTGATAACTCTATTCGCAATAATAAGCGGTAAGCGTTGATGATGTCTGCTCGTTTTGTGGAGGCATATGTGCGGGTATTTCATAGTTTATAATACCGCTTTGCTCAGTAAATCGGTTTCCACCAAGCAGTTTATGTTACAGTATTCACGCATTTATCGATTGAGGCTGTTTCATCACACACTTGTTTTGTAGTTCTAGACGCGTCATAGTTGTAAAAGGACAGTTTGTTTTGTTGTTTCCATGTTATGCTTGTTTTCGTGAAGCTGTGATGAAATTTCCAAATATTGTAAATATTTTATTAATGTTAAACATAAGATTTATTGTAAAACTACGTCACTAGGCTCACACGAACAATTAACGCATTACCGCTTAGGTAACAAAAATATTGACTAAATGTTTATCCGATTCAACTATAATATATAAACGAAAATTTAATTGATTATAATATGAAAAGATGTTGCTCTTTTATTTACCTTTAAAAATATACCAACATCCTAAACTGATACTTAATACACAGTATAGTGTACCTGTCATCTATGAGTACCTACATAGTTACGTTAGAAGGGCTTATAATAATGCCGAGAGGGAGAGAGAGAGGCACAGAATTCTCTCCCTTCCCGGCGACGGCGTGGGAGTCGTCGTCGCTGGCCCGAGGCTGACCTACTGCCTCCATGATAATGGCCGACGGTCGAAGGACCCGGGGAATCCAATGTCCATTACATGGCCGAGTTGACGGTGAGACGTGTTCTCACACGCCACTCAGATGAGGAGAGCAGACGCTGAGGGCTGCTCGCGCGAGTAAAGGCCTGTCTAACTCGACGTGCGATGACGGGTCAAGGCCTGCCGGGGGTACCGTAGAACTGGGAGGAGCCGGTACCCCGGAAAGGCAGATGACGAACGAATAGGTGTTTTTTTAGCCGGTAAGATTCCGGCACATTCCTATGAGTCGCCGAGCGGAAGATGGTCTTTAAGGATTTTTCCACTTTCGGAAAAAAAAAGGGCTTATAATAATAAACTACTGCTACTCATTGCTATCTCCTTACCTTTTGACAGTTGCTGTATGCAAAAACAAAGGCAAGTAAAATCGAAATATCTAAGTACCTACTTACTAACACTCGTGAGTGTGAAACAGCTATTTGCACGAGGTCATAATTAAGTTCATTGAATCAATATATCGAACATCATAAAAGTGCAAAACATAAATACAATTAACGAAAGCAGACCATTTTGCTGTCTCGACATACAATTATGGTAATAAAAATACCGTAACACGTACAGTATACAATACTTAAAATTTGCACCACAGAACATTGTACTGTGCTTTGCTTATCTACGCCTACGCTAACACACAAAGCAATCATTTGCTGCTCTTATAGAAAAAGAAGAATTCATTCGAACGCCACATAATAGTATTATAAACTATATCGCTAGTTCGCTAGTTGCTCAGTATATTCTGACAGGCGGCTAAAAAGTGAACTAATACCGAAAGTAAAGGATTTTACATCCTAAGGACATTTACTACTCCAAACAGCGCCACTACCAAGTACCAAGATACACTGGACACCCTCTAAACCATTGTGGAACTAAACATGTGTCAATAGTTATCTCCGAAGCTTCGACGGAAGCGGTCGTCGGGACCCAAATCACCTGTCAAAGTTGCAAGTCTTGGTGTAATCGCCAGTATCTACAGACATCTTTGTCAACACTTCGATCTTTGTGGTGAATGACCGGCAGTTTCGGGGTTCCGTACAATTCTAGGCTGTCTATACTATACTAATATTGGTGCAAGACACAAGTTCCAAACTTTGACTCTGAGATGAGTAACTTTGGAATTTAGTCATGGTAAGTATCTGCACTTGAATTAAAGCTAGAATGAGAGATACTACTTTAACTATATTATTTATCTAAATACAATATGTAAGCGTTGAACCACAACTGTTCAAGAAACATCTGGAACGGCATATAGGAATTACACCAATGGAGCAAAAGTCACTTCATGTGCTGCTTTTCATCCTTGTGTATATGCAGCCTGCAAGTGTGTCAATTTCTTCATAGCTCCCCGTCAGTCCTTCCACATAGCGAATTTTTGAAACTCACTAACTAATTACATGAAAACAACGTCTAGCTAATTTCAAAATCTAAGAAGATGGCAAACAAAGTAGGCTTTCAACTACCACTATGATCAGTGAATATATCAAATTTGGAAATAACAAGAGTCTGTATTAATTAAACAGAAACTACAAATTTGAAGCTATAACATTTCAGTTAGGCGCTCCAAATTGTAACGCTAGAATCTTTAGAAAGAATCTTTAGGTTTTACCTCTCTAGTTGATACCAACAAAATATGTGCTGAGAATATTCATTTAAGTTAAATAAATAAGTACTTGAGAATATGAAGCACACTTTTTGCACTAATATGAGAGTCTTGACAACAGGAGTGCCGCTCGGCTAAACGTTCGAACATAGGGCGAAACGGATTATACCAATTAGAGAGATTTAAAGTTCGTTCGCGGAATCTTTCTTTGATCGTGCACACTCCGACATTCTTATCCATTCTTTAGCGTATTCGCTTTTGAGTAGCATCTTAATTATTTGGAACTCATTAAGAAAATTTTCGAGTTCGTAAAGTACGTTCTAATGATAAGTAGGTATTTACCTGAAGTATTTACTTTGAAAATGGAACTTTTTAATGATGGCGCGAGGTGTAAAATAAAATATTTTTGAAGCGATACGCTTTAGTGTGCGTTTGCTATGACAAATGTAACAGGCGTTGTTTTTCTAATAAGTTTAACTTTCTACATATTTGTAAATTGAACCAATTTTACTATTGTTAGAATTGCGAAGCAATTGCGTAACACACTAAAATAGGGACAATGGCTTTAATTTTGACAGTTCAATAACATTAATTACGTTATGTATGCCCTCGAGTACACATTTTTTTCAAAAGTAAAAAGCTATTTATTAGCTTTATCCTTCAATATGATTCAAATTGTGATTAGTAGTGTATTAGGTACTTAATTAGAGTGTTGTTATTAATTAATATTATTTGGAGATTTAAATTGTTATTAGTAAGTATGTCCATTGAATTAATTATCCCTTTTAAGCCTAGATTAATATTTCGGCGACGAAACTCACTTAAAAAAGCACAATTCGAAGTACAGATACAAAAGCATATTGAAATTAATCCAAGTCATTCATCCTTTTTCCGATAACACCGACTGCATTATTTCGTGGATCAATCAGCAGAGGAAATTATTATTAAATTAATTAGTTGACTCTCATAAAATATTTGCGAAATGTTTTTTATATGGTTTCGATGTGGTAAGCATACCTACATCTACAATATTATTATGAACAATAATCCAGGTTTTTTTTATAAATGATTTTATTTCTTTAAGGAGGTTTGTACAAGAACTTTTACGTATTAAAAAAAAAAAATGTTTAGGTCGGCATTTCCTATCTGACTACTTCAAGAAAAAAGGCCGAACTAAACTCAGAGTTCACGATTTTTTTTCAAAGTCCTAATATAAAACTTTAGCTAGGACCAAACGAAACTGAAAATGCAAGGTGGGCCAATAGATGTGTCCAGAAGTGTAGGTGGATGCTGTAAGTAGATTGGTGTTTAAAATGGTCTTTTGTGTGGTTCTACACAGACTGAGTGCACATGTCCCGTGAATGCACGGAATTTTTTCAGTAGTGAAGCGAGGTAAGTAGGTCCACATAGAAGACATCACACATTATAAAACATATCACTGACCTACATGACTCATCATCATCATCATCTCAGCGTTTCTCGTCTGGGGTCCGCTTTGCCAGTGTAACTGCTGATTTTGGCGAAACTTCGATATTTTACGTGAAGCGACTACCGTCTGACCTCCACAACCCGAAGGCGATATCGAAGCATTGCAGTTAGACCGTGACATATTGCAGTGACCTACATGACTGAAGTATATTTTTAATTACTTATAATAACTTACCCAAGGAACTCATTGTTTGAGTCTAAATTCTCTATAACACTGACCTCTTAATCAACGGTTTTTACGTCCAAAACAGTCAAGAAAAAAATAAATAACGTTGGAGTCCATGTTAATATCAGTGGGGCATTAAGTTTTAATCTAAACAAACTGCCTGCCAGCGGAGCCGGGCATTTATGTTAGTTAACCGTGGATTATGACAGCATGTAATAACGCTATTTATTATATTGTACTTGGTTAGTTAGTTGAAGACTCCGTTAGATAGAGAGAACTATATCGTTAAACTAACTACGCTAAACACATTTATTTACTTCTGATTTTGCATCGCTGTCCAATTGCAGTGACTTTTATTCTAATCATTAGGACCTGGAGCCCTAGTCTTCTATTACAATATCGTCAGAATGGTCGTTTGGTGATCTCGTAGTGATCGATTTTGACAGGTTTAGTAATCTACTTAAAAAAATGACGTCATTACGACTTTCCCACGGTCAATCACTGATACTCCACTCCATATTAATAAATGTTCAAACTGAGTAGTAGTTTTACGAAAATCATTGCTACTATTACGGGGATTACCATACCATTTCAATTCTTTGAAAATTTTATTTCACAATAATGGCGGATATCGCCAATGAAAGTTGAAAAAGACGGCTGCGTGAACCGTCTATGAGGAAGGTTTGATGCAATGTCATGATGTGGCCACGATGCTGCGATATTTCAATGTTCTTTATGAATTATTTACTAAATGCACTTTTTAATACAGAAATCACGCGCTTTTATTTAATAAACGACACTATAAATAATTTTAAAAGTCCTATGAAAAATGCGCGTGATACTCATCTTAGCTTTTCCGTCAAAACTCCGTTATAAAGGATGTATCTGACATCGACGCACAAACGAATACCATGGATCCAGTACATGACTCTGAACCCCCCAGTGGTGGAATTTTTCGTCGGCTTTTTCATGATTTAAAAAAAATAAATGTAGTTTTTTTTCACTTCAGACCATTCACAATTGCTATACTTTTATAACCAAATAAGATTTTAAAGTCAAAATTAAATTATTCGCTAATTACATAAAAAAGCGCAATGAAAACAAAACCCGAAAAACGATCTTTTCAGCTGATTTAATAGAGTTCACATCAGGGATCAACGTCATACCTACAAACTTTTTTTTAAGCACTGTGTATTCTGTAACCGTTCATTAACGACATAAATGACTATCATAATTATATTAGTGGCATGCGGTCTAGCCTTTTCGCGAAGTTTGCGTTACGATGTCAGATACATCCTTTTTTTTTTTTTTTTTTTTTCGGGTGGAAATCCTCATAGGATGTCCGCCGCCCTAGGGTGGGCGACGGGGTCTGTCAGACTTTTACTGACTAAAACCACCCCGGTGTCTCTTCTATCACGAGCGCGCGTGGGGCCGCGGGAGTCTAAATTCTTCCGCAGCCCCACACTCTCGTGCTGGCCTGGTCTGTCCGGGCCTCGTCTCCGGCACGGGGTAGTGGGGTGTTAAGCTACCCCGTGCATCGCCTCAGAGGCGCGCGCTGACACTCGCGCGCGCCTCCGCCGCGGGGTCCATCGAATAGGGGGCGGGGACTTCCCCATGTCCCTCGCCCCTGGACCCATTCATGGGGGGCGGAAGAGGGCGTTATCCGCCCTTCTTCGGCGCCCGGTGCGTCTTCTGCGGCCCGGGAAGGGAGTTGAGATCTCCCTCTCCCGTTCCGCAGCTTCCTTCTGCGACATCACGTCCTCGCAGAAGGACACCACCGCGTCCCACGACTCTGCGCTGCCGGCCATCCTCCGCACTACTGCCGGCAGCGTCAGGTCGCCTCCTACTTCATTTGTGAGGACACGGCGCTGCTCCTCCCAAGCTATACACTCGGAGAGCGTGTGCTGCGCCGTATCCTCCCCGCATTGGACGCAGTGGTGGCACCGAGCGTCCGGCTCCCTGCCTAGGCGACACAGGTACTTGCCGAAGCAGCCGTGCCCCGACAGCACCTGCGTCACCCTGAACGACAGGGAGCCGTGCCTTCTCCCGAGCCAGTCGTCGAGTACTGGCCGGATCGCCTCGACGGTAGCGAGGCCGGCGGTAGGGCGCATAAGCCTCTGCCGCCAGTCCGCCACCAGGACCTGACGGAGCTCCTCTCGGCGCAGCTCGATCTGCCGTTGCGCCGGACTGGAGCCCCGTGTCCGCTCTTCCTCGCGCCATCGGTATAATGACGCGAGTACTTTCGCCTCTAGGTCCCAGGGCGGGGATCCGGCCAGGACGCAAGCCGCCTCGTAGGAAATCGTGCGATACCCGCGGACGACCCTGACGGCCATTGCCCTCTGCGGCTTGCGCAGAATGGCGAGTGTTCCGGCCGTCAGGTCCATCGCCCACACAGGGGCCCCATACAGGGCCATGGACCGCACGATTCCCACGTCAGATACATCCTGTATTAAGTAAAATAACTCGTTAATGGACTGTACAAAGATTTTTGATGTTTGAATGAATGACGTTGGCGTCGATTCCTTTGTTCAGAAACTAAACTAAAATGAATTTCAGGACATCCTTTTTCTTTTTATTCCATGAAGAAAAGGACAAGACAAATATTAGGTTCAGTCCTGTCAAATTAGTTAGCGCCTGACGTAACGTATTATATTTATAAAATTATCTGTGGAAAGTATATTGAAAAAACAACACGGCGGCTTAAGTTCCAAAAAATTCTGGTATAGCTGTCAGTTAGAAGACTGCCTCGGCGACAAGGGTTAGCTCAAAACTGTCTCCATAGCCTGGAGCACAGACGAACAGTAGCCAGCCTGTCGGTGTTCTGTAGGATGCATGTTGGAGAGTGCCCATCATCGGAAGACCCGTCACACACACGTTGACACTACTACGATCCGGACGAAGCGTTTCGCTTCGTATTTAATACCGCGTACATCGATGGATTGGAAGAATTTGCCAGTGGCTTTGTTTCTGTCTGACTACAATTTAGTGTCTTCAAGGCTGAATAGGCTCTTAAAATCAACGATTGCATCACTGCTTACTACCAGGAGGGATTGCGGTCAAGCATTAGTTTATAATAATAATAAAAAAGGTGCAAAACAAGTAGTATGAGCGTCTAGCTTAGGTGGTGGTGGTGCTACGCCGTGACCTCATTGCGGCAGAAGTTCCTAGGTCAATTTTACCCTCATACGCCAAGAAGACTGCTTAGAGATCGCTGTACTTATGGTGTACCTAAACGACTTGAATAATTTCTCTCGGTGGTAGGCCATAACATCGGCTGCCGGCGGAAGTTACCACCCACCAGACAAAGTCTTGCCGCCAAGCGATTCGTCGTGTTCCGGCATAATGTCTGGTGAAGCCGTACGCAGGACGGGTCTGAGCAGTTGTGTTGCGATGTGTGGCGGGTACGATGCGCCAAATGTTGTTGTCTCGGGAATTTGGTCGTGGAGAGTCTCCAGATCAATCTTCCTCTAGCGCAGCATCGTTTGGTCGTGTTGGTCTTGGGTTTAACATTGCATCACCTCGTTCAACTGCCGTCATCCTTCCTATTCCTAAGTTTTTAAGTGAATAGGCTTAATAAACTAGTGCGCTTTACACTCAACGATTGCATCACTGCTTACCATCAGCGCGATTGCAGTCAAGCACTAGTTTATAATTATTAAAAAAAAAAAAAAATGCAGTTGCGGAGTTGTCATTATTCGATTTAATACCCTGATAGAATCTCAGCCTGTGGATCTTGAATAAATAAATTTTGTAATTCTTACTTGGAATTTATTCATAAATTACTATCAGTTTGTAGTTTATGGCTTAGGAAAGATAATTACATATTTGCAGTTCATTAATAGAGCCTCCTAGTTACGTAAACAACGTACTGTATTTATGTTAATTACTTTATATAGTACTAGCTGTGCCCCGCGGTTTCACCCGCGTAAGCTTCGAACCGAAAGAGCTCAGTTGATAAAATAATAAAAATAAGCACCTGTTAAAATAATGGGAGCAATATGTACGTCCGCGTTTGCTCCCATTTTCGCAACATTTTTTGTTCCTGCCCTGCTCCTATTGATCATAACGGGATGTTATATAGCCTATGTCCTTTCTCAGGCTCTCTCCAGTCAGGATCTGTGTACCAAATTTCAATACAATCGGTTCAGTAGTTTTGGCGTGAAAGTCGGACAGACAGACAGACAGACAGAGATACTTTCGCACTTTTAATATTAGTATGGATTGTATAAAGTCAGGTATTTTTTTAAACTGAACAGACAGAGCTGTCCTGCTGGGGAGTTTGTTCCGACAGTTCTTTCCAGCGAAAGCGCTGGGAAGTGGCAAAGGGCGGGCGTTTTCGGGGACAGTCTTATGTAGTATTGACGTTCCACGCCTAATTTGAATAAATGGCTTTTCTTTCAAACTTTCAAAAGGCATCCGATCGATAAGTAGATCGATGCCATCGATCGACATCGGTCAACGTTGGTCGATTGGTGTGGTAGCTTTAATTGATCGACGGATACCGGTCGACTAAGCAATTGATCGATTACCGGTCAATGGCATCGGTCGATAATAGTCCAGTCTAGTAGAAAGCATCGATCGACGTCGACCAATCCATTCCACCATCGATCGATGATCGCTCTATTGGTGTGGTAACACCCTAAAACCACCCCAGTGATCTGGAAATAGGGGCGGTCCCTGTTTCTCTTAAAAGACCAATACTCCTCCTCATAATGTGTGAATCGTCGATCAATTTCTTTTAGCAATCCTAAGTCTCGCAAAAAGCCAAGAAACTTAATTACCTATAAGTTTTATTTTTCTCCAACCATTTGAAGAGAGTTATTAAGCCGAGTGCATACCGTCTGACAAGCCCCCGGGTACCTACGGTACAAGACAAGACAGTAAAACTCTAAGCCCGCCTCATAGCGGAAAGATTTACTAGAGCAAGTTAATACGGAGTAATATCGCTGTCTGTCCTTCGCCTTACAGCCGAGATTAATAACAAATAGGACCTTGTTATTGTTTATGTTGTCGTTATTATGGTGGTCGTAAACTAAGGGCTGATCTTGTAATTATTGTAGATGAAGATGGGGTCCGTTCTGTTAGTAAACAATCGAATAATAAATATCAGGTAGACTATACTTAAGATTTATGCAAAAATATAGCAAACAAAGAGAACATCGAACTCCTAGCGATCGGGAGCGAGGGTCTGCGGGCGGCTAGCGGCCCACTGCAGACTGCTCGCTGCCCGGTAAGGACCAGGCCCGAGCCGACGGCGCGTTGTGATCAGATGAAAGAGATCAGCACTTCGTGAAGGAGTCCACGAAGACCGATACCTCCTGGATCAGAGTTTCGGGTTGGTTAAAAAAGAAACCGTGGCCCTGGCCGTCGCACAGGCAAGCGAAGAAATACGGATGGGTTTTAATTAGTAAAAGTCAGACAGGCCCTTCCGCTCAGCACAGAGCGGAAGAGGTCATTTGATGATATCCCATTCAGAACAAAAAAAAGGGGGGTGCATTTAGCCTGTTGTCGCTTAGTTCTTAGATGCACCTGGCTGGAGGCTAGTGTAGAGCAGCAGTGGCCTAGTGTAGAGCAGCGGTGGCCTAGCGTAGAGCAGCGGTGGCCTAGTGGCATCGGTCGCGACTTACTAGTTGTGGGTCGTATGTTCGAACCCCATCAGACGCTTTACTTTGTGTAAATTATTTCATCACCACTGCTCTCAAAACGGTGAAGGAAGACATCGTGGGAAAACTGACATGTCCTAGAGCAAAAAAAAAAACTTTGAAGACGTGACATCTACCAACCCGCTCTAGACCCGCGTGGTAGATTACTCTCACCGAGATGAGACCTGTGTCCCAACAGTGCGAACATTATAGGCAGATTATGTATGTATGTATGACTATCTATCTGACCTCCACAACCGTGTTAATGAGTAATACGATACCCCTTGGTAAGACAGGGTCAGACTTTTGGACATCCGTAACGACTGACAAAGATCTACGAATGACAACCAGGACCATCGGCTTGACGTGCTTTCACGAGGCACGAAGCGGCCTTGCTGGTATGTGAAGGTTACCACGCATCCACAGACTAACCGTGACAAGCGTAGCTTAACCTGATCAATCAACCTGTGCAACTGGGGGGTTCATGGCTAAACAATAACTTAGCCACGAGGCCCTCAATATTCTAAACAAATATGCCTATAATAATAACACAAAATTGGTTAGGTTGAACACAGAGGTCCGTCCGGCGGCCCCTCGTCCTATCTACGGGCTTTAGTTATGATATAACAAGGAGCCGGCTAAGCCGAGGCTTACCGTAGATTTTATTAATTGACATGACATTTTTTGTACATCATGTTGTCCTAAATTGAGAGGGAATGTCTATAGGGGAAAGTGGAAGTAGGCAATAAGCGATTTGGATGTTTGCTATGACTACCTGATACTTAAAACTGAAAGTCTAAAGAACGTTAAAAAACAATTGGGCCCCACACCATGAATTACTTCTTTATCGTTGTCGCCAGACCCAGAAAAACTACTTATAAGCCATAAATATATTTGTTCCGTGCGGGTATCGAACCCGCGACACGAAGTCGATCGCTGCACCAACCGTGTCGTCAACTGTGATGTGATGGCATTATAAATCAAAAATCGGTTATAGTTTTTATCTAGTAATAGATCATAAATAATTTAAAATTAAAAGACCGTGTAATAGCAATATTACATCTCATTTATTTATTATATTTAACTAGTTAACCCGACGAATTTTGTATCATCTCGGATTCAAAAAATGTTGTGTTAACTTGTTAGTTGAATTCAATTCAATGAGAAAAAACCTTCGAATCAAAATGTATGAGAAAATAAATTACAATATCATCATTAGTATAGCACACAGAAATCTTAATATCTTCTAGAATAGGTATCTTCATTAATTAAAAGTAGGCCTCTGATTAAGCATTATGTATAATGTAGAAGTTTGAATAATAAAAACTAAAATATGTTATTATTATTATAGTTTTTACTTGTTTTTGAATTGTTATTTGAAGCTAAGAAAAATCCAATATATTAAAGACTAACTGGGCGTCGCGGCTTCACCCGCGTAAGTTTTGATATTTTTTTTATATGCTCCGCTCCTATTGGTCGCAGCATAGCCTAAAGCCTTCTGGGATTAAAGGACTATCCAACGCAAAAAGAAATATTCTTTTTACGTTGGATAGCGTTTAGCGCGATTAGCGCGTTCAAACAAACAAACACACAAACTCTTCAGCTTTCTATATTAGTATAGATAGATTTAAAAAATAGTCCAAAATAATGTAAATAACCTGATATCCAGCGACGGGCTATGCTTGGACACTCTCTAAGCGATCGAATCCGCAACGGGGTGATTCGGCAGAGAACCAAAGTTGTCGACATAGCTCACAGAATAAGCAAACTAAAGTGGCAATGGGCCGGCCATATTAGACGTGTTCATGAGTGGAGACCGTGAATCAATAAACCTAAGTGGAACGTCCTCAGGCTAGGCGGAGCGATTGTCTTCGCAGGATGGTAAATGGTAACTGGATGAGAGTTGCCAAAAATCGAGTTGAATGGCGTCAAATTGGAGAGGCCTATCATCAGCAGTGGACTGCTATAGGCTGATGATAATGATGATGACCATCAACCTTTTATCGTCCCACTGAGACTTCTCATACAGAAAAGAGACTAGAGACTATTGTTTTATTTATTAGATAGTAAAAGAAAAATTTCCAAGTAAATCATAGGCACCAGCATTCACCTATGAAACGCTTTAAAAAAGTGAGCATTATAATTTCTACTATACAAATATTGTCTCTGGTTTTCTAGTCCGTACCAGCATTTTGACCTTATCTAATCTCCTTATTTTGACTGAAACCGTAATCGCACTTTCTTTAATAACTCCGGAGTCATAACTCAGGGCTGATCTTACATCGTCTTAAGAAGATGAACCACCCCCGGATATGTTATTCTCATTTTCGCTCCGACCTCTCTACGTTATATCTGCGCGTCCATACTTGTATGTGTTGGTAATGCCAATGTATTTTTGGCGGGAAAGATACGAATATCTTTTTTATAAGTTAATAAAAAATTACCGCGTACCAATAATTAAACACTGGTATGTACGGTTATGGTGAAAGATGAATGTAATTTTTTTATCTTCTTTGTTAATCCTTGTATAAATAAATGAACAAAATCAAAAGGTAAACAATTTATCGTAAGCCATTTTGCCAATGGGTTGGTCAAATTCAATCTGTAGACTTTCCTCAAGAAGTTCACAAAGTGCAAGTCCACAAACTGGAGTTTATGGACTTGCTTTGGTGTTTGGAGGCATGAGGAGCAGGAAAAGAGACGATGAACACAAAATGGGGATCAAATAATGTAGGTACATCGATAATCTATACTAATATATTGTTACGGGCTAGGGGTACTTAAACGCCGGTTAAGGGTTACGAAGTTTATTGGCAACGAAGGTACAGTCGATTGTAGGCAATGACAAGTAGAATGTAGCTGACGTCACACCGAAGTCTTCTCTTATGTCCACGAAGTCCGTATTGTAAACACACAATAACAGTACAGATGTTACTCCACGTAGTACTCACAGTTCTCGTTACAGTTGTCGCAGTAGGTATTCTCAAAGATCGCTTCTTAACTGTCGCTGTTTTCGTATCGCTAGTCGAGTGTAGACTGACTCTGGGCCGGCGTGACGGTGCTATATATAGTCCAGCTGATCGAACATTCCAGATTCCTCTAGACGTAATAATAATAGCACATAACTTCGAGGTCACTCGGAAGTACCTACGGTAATTCCCGGAAACGGGTTTCTAGAAATTTCGATGTCGACACTTTGTTGACAAAACTGTTGAGACCTGTACCATTCGATAGGCCGTCCTAAGTCTAGTAATGCGTTTTATTATTGTACCTAGGAAATGTCTAGATCTAGCCAAATAGGGCTTAAAAGTGACACACTGCATGTCACGCGATATTGAACCTTATGCCATCGACATAAGGTTCATTCGTAACATTGCCCCCTTCTTAGTCATGCTCGTCCCGAGCATGATTTGATCCATAATAGCGAGCTAGGCGGTCAACGTGTACGACCTTCAGCTTCCCTCTAGGTCCTTTCTTAATCCGGTAAGTGACATCGTTTATTCTGGTTACTATCGTGTACGGACCCTCCCATTTGGCTTGGAACTTTGGACTCTTTCCTTTTCTTCTAATGGGATTATGTAACCATACCAAAGTTCCCTCTTCAAATCCGGGCACGTTAGCTTTGCGGTCGTATCGGATCTTCATCTTCTCACTGGTTTTCAGACCGTTCTCTCTCACTAGCTCATGTATTCCATCTAATTTACGCCGCAGGTCGGCCACATAGTCGACGGCTAGGATAGGAGTATCGGGGGGTGTTCCGGTTAATGCATCTATTGGTAGTCTAATTTCTCGGCCGAAGTTGATTTTCGCCGGTGTGCAATTTGCGCTATCGTGTATTGCTGAGCGGTATGACATTAAAAAGAGTGGAATGTATTGGTCCCAATCCCTTTGATGTTCTTCCACTACTTTGGCCAAGTGATTCTCCAACGTCTGATTGAATCTTTCGACCATTCCATCTGACTGTGGGTGATACGGTGTTGTACGAGTCTTATGTATCCCGAGTAGTTGGCAAACCTCTTGAAATAGTGAAGACTCGAAGTTTCTACCTTGGTCAGAGTGTAACTCCAAGGGAACGCCAAATCGACAGAACACCTCGTGTACTAGCTTTTTGGCGACTGTATGAGCTTCCTGGTTAGGTACTGCAAAAGCTTCTGGCCATTTGCTGAAATAGTCTTGCATGACGATGATATACCTATTCCCTTCTTCAGTAACAGGGAATGGCCCAGCTATATCGACAGCAACTCTTTCCCATGGTGCACCAACATTGTACACTTTCAGCCGACCTCTGGCTCTCGTTTGCGGTCCCTTTACTGAGGAGCAAGCTACGCATTTTCTACACCAGTCCTCTACGTCTTCGCGGCAATGCACCCAGTAGAATCTTTTCCTCACCTTCTCCAGGGTTTTCTTTACTCCTAGATGTCCTCCGGATGCTCCGTCGTGCACCTGTCTTAGCACTGACGCGACTTTATCGCAGGGGACAACTATCTGTAAGGTGACCTCCTGTCCACTGGGCGATTCCCATTTCCTCTTGAGAACTCCATTATCAATTATCAGGCTGTCCCATTGAGCCCAGTAACTTTTTGCTGTTGGGCTAAGCGCTGATATTTCACTCCAAGTGGGCCTTTGGCCACGTTTCTTCCATTCGATTACTGTCTTCAAGTCACTATCTTCCTTTTGTGCGTCTGCCAATGATTGATTATCCCAGTCTTCGTCCAAAGCGTTCACCTGGATAATCCTTACGTTCTCTTTCTTTTCCTGTTTGGCACAATGTCGGCAAGATTCTTCGCAAGGTCGTCTAGACAAAGCATCAGCATTATTGTGTGACTTGCCTTTCCGATGTTCAGTGACAAAGTCAAATTCTTGCAGCTGCTCTATCCACCTTGCTACTTGTCCTTCTGGGTCTTTGAACTGGAGGAGCCACTGTAAGGCAGCGTGATCGGTACGAAGTGTAAACTGCCTCCCAATCAAATATTTCTTGAAGTGTTGTAGGGTCTTAACAACGGCTAGAAGTTCTCGGCGGGTAACACAATAATTTCTTTCTGGCTTGGAAAGGCATTTGCTGAAATATGCGATAACGACCTGCCTATCTCCTTGTGTTTGAGAGAGAACTCCTCCAATACCCACATTGCTGGCATCTGTGTCTACCAGAAATCGGCCTTCCCTACTAGGGTAACCTAGTACAGGAGCCTCACACAAGTGAGTTTTCAGTAGAGCAAATGCCTGTTCGCAGTCAGAGTTCCATTCAAATTGGCACTTTTCCTCTGTTAAACGATGCAACGGCTTCGCTAACTCGGAGAAGTTCTTCACAAACCGACGGTAATATGCACACAGACCCAAGAAAGAGCGTACCTCAGTTTTATTACGAGGCGTAGGCCACTTCGACACGGCTTTTATTTTTTCAGGGTCTGTTCGAATTCCTTGCGCCGAAATAATGTGTCCCAAGTATCCAACCTCTTTCTGGAATAGTGTACACTTACTAGGACTGAGTTTTAAATTTGCTTCACGCAGTTTCTGAAAGACTTTCTCCAAATTGCGTAGGTGCTCTGCGAAGTTTCGTCCCATTATGATGATGTCATCCAAATAGACCAGGCATGCATCACCAAGCAAGCCCACCAAGATGCGCTCCATTAGGCGCTCAAATGTAGCTGGAGCATTGCACAGTCCAAAAGGCATGACATTGAATTGCCAGAGACCGTTCCCAGGACCAGTGGTGAAAGCGGTCTTTTCTTTATCCTGCTGACAGATTTCCACCTGCCAGTATCCACTTTTAAGGTCAACTGTGGAGAACCATTTCATGCCACTTAGCAAGTCCAAAGTGTCATCTATACGTGGCAGGGGATAACTGTCCTTTTTCGTGGCATCATTCAACATCCTGTAGTCAACGCAAAACCTTGTACTGCCATCCTTTTTCTTGACTAGGACAACTGGAGATGACCAAGGGCTGGTAGACGCTTCGATAATCCGATTTTTCTCCATATCTCTTAACATTTTCGACACTTCCTGTTCTCTTGCAAAGGGGATACGACGTGGTCTCTGTCTTATCGGCTGTGTATCGCCCGTATCTATATGGTGTTTGACGAGCCCGGTCCTTCCCACGTCACTGTCGGTCTTAGAGAAGATGTCATGAAATTTATACAACAGTTGCTTAACTTTGTGACTTTCGAACTTGTTTAAATTGCCCTTACAATTTTCGAGTAGTGTCGATACATGTTCCTGCCACTGCTTATCACGTTCCTTTTCGTGCGCCTCTGTTTTTCTCAACGATGCTACATGGTCGCACACACCCACGATGCAATTCTTTTCAAGAATTATTTCTTTGTTACTAACGTTGATAATGCGCACTTTTGGTTTATCGGAAATCATCATCAGTGTTCTTGCTGTTATCCAGTCTGGGTGATCTCCAGAATCTTCAATTAAAATGCAACGTTTACGGCATCCTATTGGTGATAGTCTAATATCTACTAAGGTTTCTGATCTTGGTGGTAATACCGTTCTCCTTAAACAGTACACTGACCCTTGTTTTCCACCTTGAAGAAATACTTCTTGTTCTGGGAAACTCAATACTCCTTTTGCTACATTAAGGATGCACTGTTGTTTCTTCAAAAAGTCCAGTCCTATTATGCAATCATCTGTAATATTCGCTACTAAAACAGGGTGCGTAAATGTCTTATCACCCATTTTCAAGGTCACATTCGTTTCACCAAGGACGAGTACTGGTTGGCCGGTGGCGGTTTGTAATCGGCATTGTGAAAACCCTCTTTTCCATGCTATGGTCCGAGGAAATAGCTCCGGTCGTGCAATAGTTCTTGATGCACCAGTATCCAACGTGAAACTGCATGACTTACCATTCAGTTCTCCTTCTATAATAAGACTGTTTCCATCGCCCACTTGTGATACTGTTATAATGGGGGCTTCAGGTCGACCAGCCAGTACTCGCCCCATAGCCCTGGCTGTTCTTAGTTTAAATCCTCGGCTTCCACCTGTGTCCCAGAAGTACTTCTTCCCTTAGACTTCCTGGGACAATTGATCCGAATATGACCCTTTTCGCCGCACTCATAGCAGGTTGGTCCTTGCCGAGTTTTTATTATTGGGGTTACCTCGCGAATGCGGTGCTGTTGTCGGCCGTCTTGGCGTACTGCTTCCACCTCCAGAGCGTGTGTCAAGGCTGCCTTCAGAGTCTGATGGTGACCCAGACGAACTGCAGCCCTGACTTCTGCATCTCGGATTCCATCAGTAAAAGCTTGCACCGTAGTAGCATCAATTAAGCCCGGTGTTGATGCATACGCCCTCCGAACAACACGTTCTATTTCCGTTGCCCATTGTTGCAAACCCTCACTGCTCTTCTGTGTGCGGTCGCGGAGTTGAGCCCTGTAAACATGTTCGAGGTGTTTCTCCCCGTATCTAGACTCCAACGCTTCTAGCAGACAGGCTAGGGTATTGCAATCGCCGGAAATATTTTCGAGAATTTGTACCGCATCACCACGCAGAGCAAGCGTAAGAGCGGTTACCGCTTGATCGTCGTCCCAATTGTTGCCTTTTGCGACTTTTTCAAACTGTAGACGGAAGGCCACCCATGACGTTGTTCCATCAAAATGAGGTACTTGGAACGTCGGCAAAGCACTAGGTATCACCCCTTTGATGCCTCCTTTCTGTACCTTATCATGGAGGAATTTTATTTCTTTCTCACACTCCATGATGGTGCTGTCTAGTGTCTCGAAACGCGCATCATGTTTGTCTATACGAGCATCCTGTTTGTCTATACGCGTATCTTGGTGGTCCATACGCGCTTCTTGTTTGTCTATGCGCGTATCTTGCTGGTCCATACGTGCATCTTGTTGTGTTGCTTTTTATTTTGAGCTCGTTGACCTCTTCTTTAGTTTTTTTCCCACTTTCCGTTTAGTTCCAATACTAGTTGCTGGGATTTTGCCTGGGATTCTGCTACATTTTTAATTTGTGCCTGGGTTTCTGCCTGGGACTCTGCTACACTTTTAATTTGTGCCTGGATTTCTGCCTGGGATTTTGCCTGTGATTGTTGTATTTGAGCCTGGATTTCTGCCTGGGATTTTGCCTGTGATTCTGCTACTATGCCTTTTATTTGCGCCTGGGATTCTGCTATACTCAACTTTATTTGCGCCGTCAAGTGAGCCAGTAACACCGATAAATCGGATCCGCTGCTTCCGGGAATAGTGCTGGTACTAGGCGCACTCACATTCGTCGGTGTTACGATGGCCGCATCTTCTACGGGTGCAGGGACACCAAGCGATTCTTCCTCTTGACGCGCCAAATCCATCGCTGCTTGTCGTCGCGTGCGAACTCTTTCGTCTTCCCTTGGCGTGACCGGCATGCCGCTTCTGACACCAATTGTTACGGGCTAGGGGTACTTAAACGCCGGTTAAGGGTTACGAAGTTTATTGGCAACGAAGGTACAGTCGATTGTAGGCAATGACAAGTAGAATGTAGCTTATGTCACACCGAAGTCTTCTCTTATGTCCACGAAGTCCGTATTGTAAACACACAATAACAGTACAGATGTTACTCCACGTAGTACTCACAGTTCTCGTTACAGTTGTCGCAGTAGGTATTCTCAAAGATCGCTTCTTAACTGTCGCTGTTTTCGTATCGCTAGTCGAGTGTAGACTGACTCCGCGTCGGCGTGACGGTGCTATATATAGTCCAGCTGATCGAACATTCCAGATTCCTCTAGACGTAATAATAATAGCACATAACTTCGAGGTCACTCGGAAGTACCTACGGTAATTCCCGGAAACGGGTTTCTAGAAATTTCGATGTCGACACTTTGTTGACAAAACTGTTGAGACCTGTACCATTCGATAGGCCGTCCTAAGTCTAGTAATGCGTTTTATTATTGTACCTAGGAAATGTCTAGATCTAGCCAAATAGGGCTTAAAAGTGACACACTGCATGTCACGCGATATTGAACCTTATGCCATCGACATAAGGTTCATTCGTAACAATATAAAGCTGAAGAATTTGTTTGTTTGTTTGAACGTCCTAATAGCAGGAACTTCTGGTCCGATTTCAAAAATTCTCTTTGCGTTGGATAGCCCATGAATCCAGGAAGGCTTTAAACTATATACCTAACATCGCGCTGCGACCAATAAGAGTAAAGCATATAAAGAAAAAAAAACATATCGAACCCTATGCGAGTGCAACCGCGTGACGCGGCTAGTATTGTATAATATTCCTTTTAAAATAACACTGAGATCTTAAAACAATAACCAATTTGATCTTAGGTCGCGTAGTCAGTACGTGTCCCGATTTTTATAAACGATTGGCGCGTCGCGGTCGGTGTAATCTGGAATCTCCCGCCTCCAATTTATTTTCATTAGCGATCATCCTCGGTTAATTTTATTCCCTACTTACCCCGCCAAGGATCGGAGACAAACGGTCTGTAGTATGGAGACGGATTTTGTATGACTTTTATAATATTGATTGTTTTTCTTTGGAAAATAATTGATACTTGTTTATGTATCCTTGTTAGATTTTTTTTCTGTGTTTTTGGTTTTTATATTTTACGTGAATTACCTTTATATTACTGTATGACGCGTCTATCGAAATACACCATACAGGGAAAATTGGAAAGCTATGAGGGCTACCATTGTACGGCAGTGAAACAACAAAGGTCAACATAAAACAGTTAAAAACAGAAAATTATTTTATTAGTAAATGGTTTTTGCATGTACTTTGAAAAGCAAATTGCTTTGAAACATGAGTGCAAAACTACTACATATATTGTAACCCCATTATTCATAAACGTTGCCTAAAGTTTAGTAGTGATTAAGTGACTGTTTAAATAAATATTTTTCGTTAGTAGTTAGTTATCGTTCAAACATAGTTTCACATAGTTAAAGTTTTACTTAGTTTTTTTTTCTTTACACGAAACCTGAATTGTTCAGAATAAGCAACTGAATCGATTCCAATAATTTTTAAACCATGTTATATTTTTTCCCAAATACATTTAGAAATTGTTGCAGTGTGGTTACGTGTAGTTGGTAGTACATAATAATATCTATCTACACTTGACAAGTCTAAAGCCTGTTCGTGAGAAGGAAATTATTATCACTAGTTAATTACAAAAAAAGAAAACAGAAATTATTATCAAATCAACAAACGCTACGCCGCGCCGCTACAGGCGCTGACCATATTTTTGGTGGGACTACCAGGTGAGATAAAAAGCTCATAATTTTGTGATTTTTCAAGATATCTTTTTGAAATTTTGTACATAGATCATTAACATAAAAATAATTGAAACTTGTTTCAGGTTTCGCATAAACAAAATATAACGTTGTATAACATTTTATAAAGCTCTAAATGAAGTAACACAATGCTTAATATGAATATAATGTTATTGCAATTTGTTTATGTTAAAGATACTCAATTTTCTAACTTCGGTGATCGGACGAGCACCGTATTTAATGAAGTATACGTTGG
Source organism: Sesamia nonagrioides (assembly GCA_017933935.1). Lineage (NCBI taxonomy): Eukaryota > Metazoa > Arthropoda > Insecta > Lepidoptera > Noctuidae > Sesamia > Sesamia nonagrioides. The sequence goes on along the minus strand of JADWQK010000305.1, from coordinate 285,505 downwards.
GGACATTAAACAGAACAGAATTGACAGCCTCCGTGGCGTAGCGGTAGCGGACGCAGCCGCTGCGCAAAGTGGCGCGGGTTCAATCCCCGCACCGTGCAAGTATTTGTATGCATGAATATGAATATTTGTACTGGTCTGGTCGTGCCTCGGAAAGCACGTTAAGCCGTTGGTCCCGGTTGCCCTACGAACATTTAGTGGCAGTCGTTACGGGTTGTTGGAGCCCTCAAAAGTCCTACAATTGGTCTAACTGCAATGCTTCGATGTCGCCTTCGGGTTGTGGAGGTCAGACGCTTCATGGAAAATGTCGAAGTTTAGCCATATCAGCAGTTGGACTGGTAAGACGAACCCCAGACTCCAAAGCTGAAAAGGCTTCGGATGCGACTGGGATTAACGCTGGGATGATGATGATACGTTGGGGACATTAAACATAATTTTACTCTCTATCTAATCTTTCTCTAATCTCTTTTCAATTTCGAAGTCCATCTCCACACTTTCACCCAATCCGCTCCATTCAGTATCCAGAGCCACAGTATCTGTGAGTTGCTTAATTCATTTCCACAGGATAATATTATTTTTTTACTCCCTCGCTTTTTGTGATGAGCCACGGCTTATTTTTTATTCATTGGGGTGGATACTCATCTCAATTCATCCGCTGTTGAGTTAGATTGAGGTGTAATCAGGTTGACAGTTGCTTTGTTAAATGCGTTTAGAAATTTAAATGAAATTGAATCAAAATATGTATTTGTTTCGATGAGCAGAAGATAGGAACCGAAAGATTTTTTTGCAATTTTTTCTTGGTCTTTATTGAAGTTTGATATATTATTATGTACTTATTTATAACACATGCTTACAATATCGATGTGCAATCTCTTATCGTGAATTCAAAACATAATTTCGTATTGAAATAATACGTAGAGATATATTAAAAAATATGCTATTACAAACGTTAAAAGGATAGGGTTAAAAGTAGACCTCCAAGAATTGGACCGATCATCATCGTCATCATCTCAGCGTTTATCTCGGTTGCATTCGCGACTTTCGCGTTGGAGCCCGGGGTCCGCTTTCCTGCACATTCTCCTCCATTTCGCACGATCTTTAGCAGCCTCCAAGAATTGGACCGATAGCTTTGTTAAAGCCACAGGAACCTGTTGGATGTAAGAAATACGGAATCCATCGCAATGGAGATACTTGGGGGAAGCCTATGTCCTTCAGAGGACGTCTTTTGGTTGTAATGGTTGTTGGTTGGATAAGGTTTAAATATACGTAACACACTTTTCAGTGAAATCGCTAGCTATACTTTTTTTTTTTTTTTTTTTTTTTAAGTGATGGGATTACCCCATCAGCGCGGTTTTGTCTCCCATATTGAGGTGGGAGAATCTTTCTTGCTTTTCGTTTTTACTGAAGGTGACAGTAAACTTTTTTCTTATTACATCTTATTAATTATTCTTACAGGTAAATGTTACTCAAACTATATTGTTAAGCTTTATAGATTTCAGACCCATTAGAGGATGCATATGGCAATTTCACAATTGTTCTGTAATTTTCACTACTATGTAAGTGGCTGTTTCTACTTATAATTAATAACCCTATTTAACTTAATTAGTCTTATATGACGGCGAGAATTTTTTTTTTTTTTTTTTTTTACTTTCTCTTCAATATGTACTTATATATACACACACACACATATATAATCTTTCGTTACATACATAATCTTTCTTTTTTTCGTTTGCCTTCTCTTATGTCTACTGGCTTACATTTGAAATATAGTTACTATACTGAAATGTACAGCCTATTATACTATTTATTATTATTATTCACAACTTCACAAATTTTCTTACAGTAAGTTATAAATCTCTCACGGCTCTTTTTATTTTTTAAAATTTCCGCCATTGTGTCTTTTCTTATATTAACTTCTAGTTCATTTTCCACGTCATGTTTTAGTCTCAAGAACCTGGGGCATTCGGTCAGCAAATGCTCCACAGACTCTTCCTTATCCGGATCGCATTGACATGCTGGCGAATCTTTCTTTTTAAATCTGTGGAGATACTGACCAAACCCCCCATGATCGCTAGCTATACTGCGTTGGTACTCTTGCGACTGCCGTGGTATTGTTGTGCGTCAGTGATGTTTGCGGATGATGGTTTTGCTGCCAATTTTAGGAATTGATGCGCATCATGAAGTTATGTGTTCGCGGCAGCACCAACAGTAATCTGAGTATGCTCATGGATCGGTGGGGTTATGCGATATTGCGAAGGCGGATACAGCTCCATGCTGATTGATTTTATGTACCTATGTCTATAATATAATAAAACTATAAATTAAGTAAAATTGTTACTAACCCTATGGACTCCTATATGAAATGAAAGTTTTGTATTCTATTCAAAACCTATGAAAAATTTCTACGTTGGTGCTGTGTTGAGTGATGTGCTGAGATCACGGTTACAGGTTATGTGGATGTTATAACCGTGCCATCCTGTATAATATTATGCCTCTTTCGTTCTTGTACTGTCAGTCATATTGTGCTTTTCCTTACCTGTTTTTTCCTTCACGTATATTCCATACACATGGCGATATACTTAGCAAATTAACATGTTTAGAGTTAAACAAGTCTACGTGACACAGATTTATATCTACATATATTATATTACCTATATATGTGTTGCGTATGCCTCTGTAATCTATATGTTATTTATAAATTCAGTGTCCATCACTGAATTTCCATCAATTCAATTAAAATACTTAGCTTATAACTGTCTAACAATTTAGAATTAAATAATGTATCTGCCTCATTCATTCATATTATCAGTGAAACTCTTATTTATAAAAACATTTTTCCACAAGAAACTATAGCATTTACAAGGAAACCGGCCTACGCAGCTACGATGCCTACGCCGTAGACCGTCTACGCGGAGAATGTTTTTATCACAGTATAAATTCGTAGTCTCGTCTCAACTCATATTAGCTTTCTTCAGTAGGCTAAAATTTTAATCAATGGGTATTTAAGGAAAAAAAGTAGGTTTGGGTATTAATTTTAATCGATCCAAGGCAGGACTACATGACCCAGTCATCTTGGTGAGATGGATAGAGTGATATCAGATTATGTATAATCACCTGACTACTTATGGACCGACGACCTGGTGAAGGTCGCGGGAAACCACTGAATGTGGGAGACGCAGGACCGGTCGTCGTGAAGATCCTGTCGGCTGAAATGATGATTACGTATTAAACAGGAGACTTCGTAATCGACTTATAATATATTCCAACTGCTGAGACTAGGACTCAGGCTTCGTCTCTTTGAGCAAAAGTGGGCCGTAATACCCCACTGAGGTTCAGTGTGGGTTGGTTTACTTCTAATGTCACTGACTTTTTGGTTCACCACGATGTTCTCCTTACTTTTGTAGGTCATGTCTATAATCGAATCTACCACCTACAACTCTTTAGGTGCAGCGCCACCACTGCGTTGCCACTGCCCTTATATTTTCATAGAAGCACTGCAGGACTGAAGACACTTTTCAACCTATAAAGAAAAGAACTCATAATCCAAAGCTCAAACAAAAACGAACGTTAAATACATTCAAAATAAAAATGCATAAATACACACACGTCACAATACAAGCAGGCAACATTTTATTTTAGCTAAATCTGTGCTCGAAATAATTTGTCGCACAAAATTAACGCATGAGCAACATCTCTCGTCCTGACATCTAGCTAAATCGCATTTATGCAGCGCAACACCGGGGAACTATATAGAACTGATGATACCGAAAGAGTAAGTTGTTGTTGTATGATTTGAAACGTGATGCCAGAGGGGTGAAAATATGTTTAAAACATTCATTATATTATGTTACTGACATTATTTTATAGTCGATATTTTTTTTGATCCTATAATGAAAGCTAACCGAAATTTCATTCGAAATAAGCACCATCTTTGTACGGACGACAGCAGGTCAAGCTAGCCAAAACTGTCAGGTATTCCCAATCATTCTTGAGCCTTAATGATTTAGAGATAAAATTGAAAATCTAATAAGGTCATCTGATAGATTCTAGTAGCTTGATGTGCTGTCGTCTGTATTTTTTCTGTTATTTTCTTCTTGTTTGTTAATAAGTGTACATAAATGGTCAAACAAAAAGAATGCGGTGATTATCCTGTCCACACATATTTTATTTCAGGTACAAGCAATATCAGAAACTTGAAAACATTGTAGGACCGTCGACACTAAACAGAAACTCTGGACAATTATCATCTTAAGAAAATAAATAAAATCATTTAAAAAATAAAACATCATAAAAATTTAAGTGTTTATTTTGTTTTAAAATAGAATAGAATACTCTTTATTATGTACACTATATAGATTACAAAACATAAATATAAAGATTTTACAAAGGGTGACACAATGGGCGGTCTTATCGCTAAGAGCGATCTTTTACAGACAAACTTTGGATGGAATAGTAAGGGAAAGGAAAGAGAAATAATGTGGGTAGTCTACAGTGTACTACTTACAATTTTACATAGTTTATATAATAAATATGCACGTTAAGTGTATCATACTAGTCTAATAAATATATACATCTAATTAATAAAAATCATACAAAAGCAAATAAAAAATAAAATAAAAATAATGACATGTTTAAAGAGAGAGGAAATGCTTTTTTTAGAGTTTGAGCACGCCATATAGACACGGGCAAGAAATAGTGTTAGAACTAAACACTCCGCGTTGGTGGGTATCAACCTCTCTCAGAACATACAGTTAATTTCCCCCACGCCACGTTTACCGCGTCCTCAGGTGAAAAGATCCCACGCTATGTCTGCGTCTGGTATTACAGCCAACAATATATGAGAGTAATGTCAAGAATATCTTTGTGGTGGTGACCTCAAATCTGAAAGGATTCCTGTTGGCTTTTGGATGTATTTTATGACAACTACTTGCTTGCTCATTTCTTTTTGCCATGTGTTACAGAGCCGGGGGATACCCTTACTAAAATTATAAATCAGAAAGTGAGTTTGATTGTTTGTTTGTTGCTTTCACGACGTAACTACTAAACCGATTACTTTGAAATGTTTCAAACGTAAAGTTGGAAGTCCGGATTAAATAATATGGTACTTTTTTTCCTGAACAAAATTGATATTCCTGAGAGATATCTAAAAAGCGCGATATAACCGAATTCCACGCGTGCGAAGCCGCGGGCGGAAAGCTAGAGTGAAATAAAAGAGAGCTATACAACATCTCAAGAATTCTTTATCAGTGGCAATCTCTTGCGGTATCCCATATCTTAAATTATAATTTTCCGCTAATGCTTTTGCTACCTCAATTGTCGTTTTGGTTTTGAAAAGGCAAGCCGCACCAAACTTTGTGTGTTCACATTGGACAGTTAGTGTGTAACTATTCCCATCTATATAACTACATCCAACCAAGAACCCCTACTGTGTCTAGGTATTAGAGCAGAATACTTTAAGATTTAGGTGATAATATTTTCACGGTCTGACCAATGGCATGACAATTATAGCTGTCATTCTACCCCATGAAATACTTCCTGGGCGTCAAAAAAGAGGCGACAGTGGGCTTATTATACGAGTATCCAGACCGAGGTATAAATTAAGTTATCATCTGCCTAGCCTTTTCTTGATAACTTCTAGTCTGACCGGATTCAGTTTAATACCAGTATTTTACATGGAATGACTGGCTATCTGACCTCCACAACTACTGAGTTAAGACTGAGTGATAACTGTTTTGGGGAACACAATACCCCTTGGCAAGACTGGTGGTCAACTTTGGAGCCCCTGACGACCTGTAACGGCTGTCAAAGTTACATGAAAGAGAGCCGGGAACAACGACATAACGTGCTTTCCGAGGCATGGAAGGGCCTTAGAATGTCAATAAGATCTCCCATCCAAACCAACCCCGGCAATTGTACCTTAACCCGATTGATCAAACTGTGTGGCTATTATTTCTTAGCCACAAGGTTTAAAATTTAGAAACAAATAAATAGTAACGAAGCTTTGATACGACCAATTGCGGATTAATGATCTTAGGGAATCGGATTTGAAATCAGCAGGGTAATTTTTTAACTTACAGTAGTTTTTATGGCCTACTGGTTCTAGTTGTTCCGGATCTGGCTGTTTGTGTAGCTATGTGAGCTCAAATGTTTGGAAACGTAACAACGGCACAGACGAAATTCCAACTGGGAGGCAGTTTAAAAAAAAAAAAAGAAAAAAAGTACGTAATCCACTCATCCCTACTAATATTATAAATGCGAAAGTAACTCTGTCTATCTGTCTGTCTGTTGCGCTTTCACGTCTAAACCACTGAACTGATTTTATTGAAATTTGGTACAAAGATAGAGTTGGCCTTGAAAAATAACATAGGATAGTTTTGATACCGGACGTTTGAAGACTTCTCTTGGAAACGCGATATAACCAAACTCCACGCGGGCTAAGCCGCGGGCGGAAAACTAGTACACTATAAGTAGCAATGGGTTTCATTTCGACATTTCAATGGTATTCATAGCGTTATTGTCCAGATACATTTACAAACATATAAAGCTTACCGCCCGTGGCTTCGCCAGCGTGAACTTCGGCTATATCGCGCATTTTAGATTTCCCTTGAGAACATAATTTTTTTTTTTAGGTAGCCTATGTCCTTTTTCAGCGTCTAAAGATTGTCTGTGCCAAATTTCGTCAAAATCGGTTGAGAGGTTTAAGCGGGAAAGCGTCACAGACAGACAGACAGAGTTACTTTCGCATTTATAATATATGGATGGATTAGCAATATGTGTCCAAATTATTCAAATTGAGACGATTAGTGTTTTACGCAATTAGGCTGCAGTATCGTATAGTTACAGATCAAGGGGCCCAAACGAAAACCAAAGAACAATGTTTTATTTATCCACTGTTTTTAATTGTTATTCCTTCCTTCTTCCTAAAACGTTCCACACCGATAACAAGACGCATCGCCACCCACCCTTCGTTTACAGCGAGAGACAAAAGAAGTTAATTTTTAACGAGGACTCATCAAAATTGTTTAATTACATCCCTGAGGGACAGCTAAACGTGAAACGGTCGACCTAATCAACCGTTTCGGTTAGCAATCGTAACTGCAACAATAAATGGAAGATGGAGCGGCCCCTTGTGACGAAATCAGGAAATTTGCTCTTAAAAATACAACGTTCATTTCTCGACGGTGAAGTCATCACTTAAGTGACAACCATGGTACAGTTTTGGGGTAGTTAGTTTTGCGACTCTGCTTTAGGAAATAATGGTTGGTCTACCAGTGCTTAAAAAATGGTTGATGTTTTTTTGGAGTTTACTCCTTAAGAATCGATTTTCATATACAATATGTTAAGAAAACCCTGTCCGATCCGTGAAGGTATTGTTAGGTATCGATAACTGATTCTACTAATGCCTGCAAAATCTGGCTAAACTTAAAAAAAAATACCCCCTAAAAAATAAATAACTTAAATAAAATAAATAGGTAATTTCATGGCAACACAGGCACAGGTCATGACCGCAGTTGACCTCATGCTTGTAGGTATAGGTAGCTTGTTCACGTTTATCGACTCTCGAAAGAAACAATGATACTTAGGCAGCTCGAGAAAAGAATTTTTTTTTAAGTAAGAAGGTCGTCTGACTCTCCAAATGTATCATTTCATTGCATGAGCACAATTGCTGTGGCGGAGATGTTCCATATTTCGTCGCACGAGATTAGCACGGACATGCACACAAATAAAAATCAAGTGGTGTCAAATCCGCGCTGGCCACAGTTGGCCCCTACCAATCCACTGCTCGCCGAACTGATAATGGACAATAATGATAATGTACTCACGTACAGGTCGTCAAAAATATCGTGAAGCACCGTCATGCTGGAGCCCTCGTGCATTGACCGATAAGTTTCCACTTCCAAATCGTCTAACACCTGATCACAACACAGCTAATTACAGTTACTACCTCCATCAGCATGTTACATTACTCTACGTTAGAAAACGACATGATCACACAATACACGAATAGTGTACACCAGCAATGTTTATGCGCAACTAATAATTTAAAGTAAAAATTATTTTTATTTTATAAGAATAGGTACCTACGCCGGCACGCTTTGGTAGAGATGTGTAAGTAATCAAAATATTGTTTTTTTTATCGATTGATACTCGTCTATTTTTGGTATCGATTTAGTATTGTAGTTTCTCATTCTTATTCTCGATTCAACATCGCATGGAATTGTTTAGAACTTTTACAAAACTCAAATTAGCGAGGTACACTGCTGTAAATGAAAATCATGCCAGTTTTAATTTCAGTTTCTGTCTCAATATCGATGATATTGACCGATAAAATATTTGTAAAACTTTACTAAAATTGTGTTTCATAAGTCTTTCTTGTTTCTGTTTACTAATACTTGTGTTATAATAATGTTATTAGTAATTGATCGATAAACAAACCAAAGTACTTTTACCATTGGGTAATCTGTGTTTTTACAACAAATCCTTCAACCAGATATAAGTTTCGATTAATAGCGATAAAAAACGTTATTACGCAAAAATAGTACATCCCTAGTTTCACCTACTTTTTTCCTTTGCGGACACCGACAAACGCGCCGCGCGCCGGCATCACAAACGAGACCGCCAAATATTGAACATAAATTTATACATTTAATATCCAACAATAAATCAAACGATGATACCGCCGAAAATGGTGTTGTCACATTTTAAAAATTTACCTAATTTTGGGGAAGTTCGCGGGAAAAAAAGATAATTTCAAAATTCAATAATATTGTTACTATGATGATTATGTAAAATTTCATATTTTATTTGGCCATGTGTTTACCTAACCTTTATTATCCTTACGGGTCGGACAGGGTTTTCTTAACATATTGTATAAGGCGCCCGGTATGAGAAAAATCCGAGGGGCAAAACCTACTAACGAGTAACGAATTTTAAGCGTTACTATTTTAGTGCGCACCTTTGGTGCGCAACTTTCTAATCTGGCTGTGAGTGTATATGACGTACATAGGGTATGCTGTATAGGCGACTATACCTATATACTATATGTTATTGGGCTTGATTAAAAGATTTAATGAAAATAATTGAATGATAAATTTAAAAAAATAATAAATAAAATAAAATAATAATTAAAAAATATTAATTAAAAAAATATATAAATAAAAAAATAAATAAATTATTATTAATTAATAAATAATAATAAATAAATAAAATGTTAATTAATTAAAAAAATAATTAGTAAAATTAATTAAAATTTAAAATTAATTATTAATTTATTTTTTTAAATTAATTATTAATTAAAATAATAATAAATTGTTATTAATTAATATTTTTTCTTTTTTATTATTATTTTATTAATATAAATAATAAATATTAGTTTTTAATTTATTAAACTCTTTTTGCGTTTAGTTAGATACTCGTACTTAATTTTTTTTCTATCTATTATAAATTTGCGCTTGACCGCAATCCCGCCTGATGGTAAGCATTGACACAATCGTTGATGGTAAAGCGCACTAGTTTATTAAGAGCCTATTCACTCTAGTCTTGAAGGCACTCAAATTGTAGTCCGACGGAAATACCGCCGCTGGCAAATTGTTCCAGTCCCTCGATGTACGCGGTATAAAGGAGGAGGCGAAACGCTTCCTCCGGATCGTAGTGGTTTTAACAACATATGGGTGGAAACTCGCCGTACGACGGGTCATCCGATGGTGGAACGGAGATGGAGGAATTAAATCATGCAATTACCTCGCACACTCCCCAAAATGCATCCCATAGAACACCGAAAGACTAGGCTACTCTACGTCTGTGCTCTAGGCCTTTGATCATTCGTGTCAACTTTAGACTGAGTTGAGGACTTGTGTAATTATTTACTTGATACTGAAGGTAATTTTTTACATGGTTGTCTGTTTATAAATATCTAGAATATGCCTCAAAAGACGTAAAGTCGTTTTTTTAGATGTCTGAGTAAAACACGAAACGGGATTAATGCGTGGTATGTCTCAGAATGTATGGTTCTTCATGCCGGTTACTTCACGATGAGAAAGGGAGTGAGTGATTCGCAGGGCGGCGGCGGCAGCCGCGGCAGGTGGCGGGGTAAAAAGATAGGTAGGCAAGAGCTTGCAGCTTCTGTAGCTTTGAAGAAAGCCGCTGAATTTATAGACTACTAGCTGCGCCACGCGGTGTCACCCGAGTAGGTTTTGATATGTTTTTTTTTAATATGCTCCTCTCCTATTGGTCACAGCGTGATTCACAGCGTGATGGTATATAGCCTAAAGTCTTCCGGTACTAATGGGCTACTTCTTACTAATTCTATTACTAACATTTGTAATATTTAACCAGGGCGGCGGCGGCAGCCGCGGTAGGTGGCGGGATAGAAGGAGAGGTAGTTAAGTGCTTCCAACTTCTGTCGCTTTAAAGAAAGCCGCTGTGCTTATAGACTAATTAGCAAAATAAAAATGTACTTGTAAAGCCAGGCATATTAAACTTTTTTACGAATGTGTCGTTTTTTTTTTAATCATTATAAACTAGTGCTTGACTGCAACCCCGCCTCATCAGGCGGTTTTTGCTTACTATCGTAAGCAGTGATGCAATCGTTGATGGTAAAGCATGCTAGCTTATTAAGAGCCTATATACTCTAAAAAAACTGAGTTAATAGGAAGGAAGACGGCAGTTGAGCGAGGTGATGCAATGTTAAACCCAACAAGGGGGAGATTGATCTGTAGACCCTCCACGACCAAACTTCCGAATCACATCGCAACACAACTGCTCAGACCCGTCCTCGGTACGGCTTCACCAGATATCATGCCGGAACATGACTAATCGGTTGACGACAAGCCTTTGTCTGGTAAGTGGAAACTTCTGCCGGCACTCTATGATATGGCCTACCACCAAGATAATATCCATCGGTTAATAGTTATTTGATTTTGACCCTCGAACAGGCATTTTTTAAAATTGTTATTTCATTAATGTTGTGTAGGTTTATTATTTCGTAGCATGGGAAGGCCCCCGACAAGGTGGACCAAAGACCAGGTGAAGGTCGCGGGAAATCGCTGGATGGACCGCTCTTCGTTGAGAACCTTGGAGGAGGCTTATGTCCAGCAGTGGACATCTTTCGGCTGAAATGATGATGATGATGAATTAATTTAAAAGTTTTGAACTGTTAATTAAATTCTCTGACGTTACTTACGTGTAGCTAATAAGTACAGTTTTCTTCAATAATTTAGAATTAAACGAACTTACCTTGTGAAGTTCGATTCTAATTATACGAAGATCACGAACCGAAGATGATTACCAATTTACATGCAGCAGTACGTAGTATGGTGCCGTCCTTGTCACACTTTAAAGACTTTTCATAAAGAAAAGACAAAAAAAAATATTCAAATACCCGCTCATCGACCCCACTCCGGCTCCGGTCTCACTGTCCTATGTTCATTACGTTTTAGGGCTAGTCTAACCAAATAAGAAAAATATTGGGCTTTAGGGCCGGGAGGGTTGTGGTAATCATCTTCGGTTCGTGATCTTCGTATAATTAGAATCGAACTTCACAAGGTAAGTTCGTTTAATTCTAAATTATACTTCATATCACTCCCGAAGATGATTACCAATTTACATGCAGATGTTTAGAGTGTAATATAAAATTTATACAGATTTTTCTTTTTTGTTTCGAAATGGTAATGATTAAACAAATTTATAAACAATTGATTTGCAATATTTACTAGCAAACTGCAGTTTTTGTGTTAACAGTAAATAAGGATAAAGATTCATACAATTAAGTAAACAATGAATTTGGGAGGCGATTTCCTATCGATTCAATAGTTTCTCTATTATAATACGTTTGAAAAATATTAGAGATATTAGTCCAGCCCACAGCCCTCCGAACCGCCTGCAGACTGAACTGATGTACGCCGCGTGCCTTGTGCTATGTGCACCAACATTGTCACGTCCACAGCGCTTCTTTGGAGAGTATCCTTTACCCTGTGGGATAAAGTTTGAAGCCCAATTTTCCTGTGAAGCTTACGAAAACTTATGAATAAATTATTTGTCTCAGTGTTTCTAATAGATCTTGTTTTATCTAAGTATGCTTTCGATGCGATGGCTGGACATATATTACGGTTCTCTTTAAAAAAGGCAGTCTGATCAGGGGTTGGTAAGCGCAGGGTCTTGACGATATAATTAAGTCAGTATTTTTTTTAATACAATTGAATCATTACTTTCAGTAATATTATTATTTTTGATTAAGCTAAGAGTTGAAATTCTCTGAGTTGACACAATGGCAATCAAAGCGACAGTTTTATATGATAAAGCATTAAGGCTCACATTATCATAAGGATAATAATCACTTAAATAATTAAAAACCACGGAGCTATCCCATGTTGTATCATATTTAGGAGTAGGAGGATTTAGTCTAAAAGAACCTTTCAATAATCTATTCACATAATCAGTTTTCATTATTGAATTACCCCGAACCAGCGTTAAAGTGGATCTCGTGGTATTTAAAGTACTATAGCTAGCCCCATCATTATGCCTATCTGACAAAAATGTTCTATTGCCAGACATATCGTCAATCCAGAAACTGCAATGTTTTTTGTTGATCAAACTCCAACCAAAATTTTAATGAGGAATTATACAGAGATAGTGTATTTTGGGCTAGCGAAGCCATGAGTAAATCTACTGACGATACTGGTACGCCACGTTCAATCAACGACTGCCGGATAATATAGCTGCCACGAGGGTAAGGCTTATACAGTGAGTGTGCTTCTCTGAAAGGAGAATGCATTAGCTTAGTATTCGGCTCAAAAAATATTTCTTGTGACACAAGTCGTTTTCGATATAGCGGAAACCACGGCTGTGAGGGCCAGTAGGAAAACACAATAATGCCTTCGGTTTTATCATTTACGAATTTGTGAGGAACTTTTGTAATAAGGCAAAATGGTGAAAATGCGTAAAATTATATTATGTTTGTCCATTTAAACGTAAATGCATAAACTTCTTCCGACTGCGGATCAATCTTCCACGAAGCATACCTGTCACACTTATGATTCTGTATGCTTGCGAAGAGATCAAAAAGGGGGGTGCTAAACTTAGCTCAAATTTCAGAAAACGCGTAGTCAGCTAGTTGCCACTCGGTATCGATGGACTATTAGTGTGAAGCGCGATCTGCATCAACATTATCGCTAGATTGAATATATCGCAAATATGAAAATTCTACACTTTTCAAAACACTTCCATATGTCGTGTAAGATCGTTTAAGCGAGTGTGTTGTATTCCTCCCAATTTATTAATGTAAGCAATGGATGTTGTATTATCTATTTTGAGAAGGAAATTGCAATTACTTAAATGAGAGCCAAATATTTTTATCGCATAAAAGGCAGCTTTTAGTTCTAAGAAGTTAATATGATTTTTAATCTCTCTTGCACTCCAATTACCACCAGGTATTTCGCTGTTACATGGTACTCGCCAATCTGTACGAGATGCATCGCAAAATATTTCTAGTAAATAATCATTACTTTGAATAGATGAATAGCTTGTTTCAATATTGTCACTCCACCATTTAAAATCTGGCTGTAGACAGCTAGGCAAAAGCATACGCTTATTATAATTATCAGAATAGTTTAAAGCTAAGAATTTGTCGCGTTCTTTTTGCTTAGTATACACCCATCCGTACTGTACGGCTGGGCATGCTGATGTCAAAAGTCCTAGAAATTCCACAAGTTGTCTTATTCTGCACATTTTCGTTTGTGAAAAAGACCTGACTGCGTTATTAATGCGAATTTTCGTGTCAACTGGTCTTTTTTAAATTATTTATTAGGAGTCCAAATGATTCTAATATATCTCTTGTAGCAATAACATTTCAACGCACTCACTGTTAGAGCCAATACATAAAAAATCGTATAGGTAATTAACCTACATTTAGCCGTCCGAACGTAGAGATTGTAATTCAGGTTTTAGTAGCTTTGTGAAAACAAGTGGAGCAGTACAAAGCTCAAATGGCAGAACATTAAACTCATAAAGTTGTGAATTCCAATAAAAGCGTAGCTTTTTACGTTCTTCATTATTAATTGTTATCAAAAAGTGAGCCTAAGCATCCTTTAAATCAAATGTAGCCATAAATTAATTTTGGTCTAGGAGCTTTAGTGCAGTACGGTAATGCTCCATTTTAAAATGCTCCACTTTGATGAGTTTATTTAGTTCCTTTAATTTAGTATAAAATGATGTTCACCATTCGGTTTTAGAACTGTGAATACGGGCGACAAAAAACTGATCATCACAGGGGTTGCACAATGAAATATATTTTGGATCAAGATGTTTAAGTACAGATTCTTGGATTATTTTAGATTCACAAGAAGAAAATCGGTCATTTTTAGGTATTATTTTTTGTACGGGTTCCTCCTTAAAGGGAATTTTATAACCTTGACCCCAAGACAGAATATTGGAGTCATTCGTAATAGTACACCAATAATTATAATAAAACTGCAATCTGCCGACAATTGATGAGTGTACCTCTGGTTCTGAAGTCAGTTCCTCCTGGAGCGGTACCGTGTGTGGCTCTTGGTGTGCATCGGGTTGCGGTTGCGTGACAGCGGCTGTCGGGCCGTCTAGTGGGGCCGATACGCTCGCGGCCCGGCGGCGGCAGCCCGCGACGCCCCCCTCGCGTTTAAAGCCCCTCGACGCGCTGATATGGATGGACCAGATTAGAGCGCGTGCTGTGTTTTAATGGCAGGTCGCACTGCTGGCATACGAGGGCGTAGTTCCATACTAGATTTTGATATAGTTTTGGACGATTTCAATTGTTCGGCCAACTCTGAACCAAATATAAAAAATTGTCTATTTGCGTATTTCTTATAGTACGTCGGGTTTGCTTATTTAGAGTATTTATAGCGGCAAACCGTCTTGAGAGAGATTCTTTATAGTGTATATCACAAAAAAGTTTAGCTGCATCACTGAGTGGCTTTATGATATCTCGGAAATCTGTTTTATTTTTAGAGCTATATTGATCGCTTTTCAGAGTGCAGCCAGACCACTACCAAGCTGATTCTGGTGACTTTGGCTGTAAACATCTCTCTTATTAATTGTTTCTGTAAGCGCAGCTTTGATCTCGAGATTCTACGCCGGGTCTTTTAGGTGAGGACAGTTTTCTGGAGGCAAATATTCTTTTATTCGATCAGCTCGCTTTTCTTTACTTGTGTGCTCGCACCTGGATACAATGTCTTCATGTAAGGTTTCACCAAAACTTTTATCCAAGGAAGGATCATCTCCTAACATATCAAGAATCTCTCTTTTATAGCAAATAGCAAGCAAAATCTTTATAATAACAATATTGGTAGCCATTCTAGTAATGCAACGCGATTAACGCGGATGTAAATAGGTAATCCAAGCTCAGACGCGATTTACGCGGAGCGAATTGGGTAAGTAATTTACGCTCGAACGCGATTTACGCGGAGCAAGCTATGCAAGCACTTTACGTTCAGATGCGACTTATGCGAAGCAAGTTGGGATAAGTACTTTACGCTCAGACGCGATTTACGCGGAGCAAGGTATACAAGTAATTTATGCTCGGACGCGATTTACGCGAAGCAAGGTATGCAAGTACTTTTTGCTCGGACGCGATTTACGCGGAGCAAGGTATACAAGTAGGCACTTTATGCTCAGACGCGATTAACGCGGAGCAAAGTATGCAAGTACTTTACGCTCAGACGCGATTTACGCGGAGCAAGGTGTGCAAGTACTTTACGCTCAGACACGATTTACGCGGAGCACATTAGGTAAGTACTTTTATAAGACTTAGGCGCAATATACACGAAGTAAATAAAAAACAAAAAAATAGGTAGGTCAACGCTCATAGGCGGTTTACGCCGAGCGATGTTTATAGGTAACAATATCGCGATTTAATAATGACGTTACGTTACGTTCATACATTTAATATCTAGCTACTTATACAAATACATACATTTTATAGTTCGATTAATCTTTGCTTATTACAATCTAATAACTGGTTTAAATATACTTAGTACCAATAAAACTTGTTTCATGATTTACATAAAACCTTTGTTATATAAAGTTAATAAAATGGTAGATAAAAAAACAATTTTAAGCGGTGCTGTGACAGCGGCAACGCAGGATCGTACCGGTAGGTACCCGAGGCCGACAGAGTGGCGCCTGACGGGCGGCGCGTGGCGGCAGGCGCTTGCGCATTGTAGGTACCTACTAGACATCTATATTAGCAACTACAGATTAGGCTACTTACTTTCAATAACTTCCTCTTGGTGAGTATCACGCTTAACCTGATCACTTTAGGATGACGTTGAAGGCAATCTCAATCTAGATTTATGTTTCACTTTTTCTCTAATTTCTTTAATTTCTTAAATAAACCACTAGGTATAATCATCAATATCTTTCGAACGTGAACTTTTCTTCACCATGATTACGCAAAATCAGATTGGACAATCTGGAAACAACTTAGTCGCAACGGTAATTTTTTGCACAAAATTATGCGTGTGACTCGGACAGCACAAAAAAACGTAATGAACATAGGACAGTGAGACCGGAGCCGGAGTGGGGTCGATGAGCGGGTATTTGAATATTTTTTTTTGTCTTTTCTTTATGAAAAGTCTTTAAAGTGTGACAAGGACGGCACCATACTACGTACTGCTGCATGTAAATTGGTAATCATCTTCGGGAGTGATATGAAGTATAATCGTAACAACAAAGCCAAAAAGGTCTTTCAAATTCATCTCCCTCAAAACTTACCCCAGCTATATTTATACAATACAATGTTCTTGTGATTACTGTAACTTATTTTAAAAAGAATCTGTCGCCCGTCGAGACAATTGCACAGATAAGTAATATTTTTGCGAGAGTTTTTCACGATTTGAATTTGTTTTGTGTTCAACTTAAGAGAGTGCTGTTTCCGTTGCACTTGCTTTGTTTTTATTCCGTGATTTTAATTTTAACGATAACGAGGAGGGGAAATTAATTGGTATTTTTACTCTTTGTATTTTATGGACTGTTTTCGTCGTGATGCGACTTTATATTGTTCGTTGCTGCTTAACTGATTTTTACTATTTAGCCGTCATTCATCAACATTCTTCGATCTTCATCTTAATAAATGTTAATTTGAAATTATATGTACTACGTTCTGTCTGCCCTTGAAACGGTGAAAAAAAAATTCTTGAGAAAATTGTCAATAATAAAAAAGGAACTAAAAATATCGAATACATGTGGAAGCTACCAGCTCGCACTGTACCCGCATGGTACCCCGGAAAGGCAGATGACGAACGCTTAGGTGGTTTTTTAGCCAGTAAGAGTCCAGGAGTGTCTCTGCGTGGTCGAATCAGAAATGATGGGATCCGCAGAAGAACCAAAGTCACCGACATAGCTCTTCGAGTCACTAACCTTGAGTGGCAGTGGGCAGGGCACGTTGCTCGTAGAACCGATGGCTGATGGGGCATAAAAGGTTCTGGAGTGGCGGCCACGTACTGGAAGACGCAGCGTAGGGAGGCCCCCAACAAAGTGGACCGATGACCTGGTGAAGGTCGCGGGAAGCCGATGGATGCGGGCAGCACAAGACCAGTCAGCGTGGAAAACCTTGGGGGAGTCCTTTGTCCAGCAGTGGACATCTATAGGTTGAAGAAGAAGAAGAGTCCGGCACGCCCCTCCGCGTCCCCGAGCGGAGGATAGTCCATGAGGATTTTTCCACCATAGAAAAAAACATTGGTACCTCTCACTAACTTACTGTGTGACATTCTGCCTGTATTCTAGCAATAGGAACAATATGGGCTGATTATCATATTACTGCAGAAGTCTAGATACGACACTTTTTCAAGCTTGAAATTTCTAGGTTTTCTCTCAAGTTCTGAACAGAAGAGACAAAATAATATAAAGTAATAGCACGCTAACTTCACACACATAAAAATGTCTGACGATAATACAATTATAAGAAATAATCAACATTTCACAAAATACTATAAGATCGAATATGAAAAATGCGATTAGTGGCACACATTTCATTACAATGAAAATGAAACCTCGCAAGTTATTCCTTTATCTCTCCCTTCGAATATTCTTATAAGAAACATCAAATACTTTCAAAGGAAAATGAACGAATAAAATACAGAGATGTAAGTATTAAGCGGAAATGTGCAGCGGTAGCTAATGCGCGGTTTATGCGACAGATAAGACGTGCAGGAGCAAATGTATGCAGTATCTTTATATGAGAACGTAAAACGAAACGTCGCAAGACGAATCAAATTGTTTTGCAGAGAGATTTGGTGAATGGGTCATATTTTTGTATGGTTTGTACAAAGCTGTTAATGGTCAATGATAGGCACTATCAGAATAAAGTTGCAGATACAAGCTAGGTAATAAATAAGTTTGACATTGAGCATTAGATTTTTTAATAAAGATTTTCTTAGTAACAGCTCGCAGTTTGGAAGTTGGCGGTGCCTCGAAAAGCACGTTTAGCAGTTAGTCCTGCGCTTGATCTCTTTCGGGTCATGTTGGATTGCCAATCCATGGCGCTATGAGTGTTCACCTGTAAAATTTTGAGGTATTTCAGACAGAAATGTAACAATTTTACTTAACTTGTAGTGTTAGTAGGTTACAAATACAGATAGATATAAGACACAGATGTAGATAAAATTAATACTTAGCGTAGAGCGGCATCCGTATCCGCCACATCGACGAATCCCACCATTCGGCAAAAACACTGAGAATACTCTTAGTGCTGCCGCGAACACGCATCATCACGGATATGCATCTATTCCTAATAATGGCAGTAAAACTCTTTTTAACACCCTTGCTCGTAAAGCTGATGTAATCCCACCGGTTTTAAATATGTAAAGCGGGCCATAACAAACGCGTGTGTTATCAAAGCAAATAGTTAAGTTATAGTCCATACAAATTCCATAACAGCATTATTTGTCATTTCAAATAATTATGGAACTGATCGCCGCCGCGTGGCTCCCGCCAGTGAGCAGCGCGCTGTTCCATATTTGAAATGGCAAATAATAATACTAATGGCGGGAAAGCAACAGTGTGCATTCACAGATTGAGTTTATTTAAAATAACTGATGTCCTATTTGAAATAAACAAATTTGTATTTGTTTGTATTTAAATGAGTATTTGTAAAAAAAAAAACAGTTTATTCGGTACTTTAAAAACTTGACTGCATGCTCTAGCATCTTTGCCAACATTTTCACGCAGCTACGGCAGAAAATAAACCACGCGCCATTTTTCTCAAATTTTCTTTTCTTTGTACTTGTATTCTGAATATCTTTTTTTCTGTTTCCTCGCAAGTGTGTTAAAAAATGTCGTACGATATACGCGCGTATTGGTTATAACATGCTCGGCTCAATTACACCCTCGCCTTCGGCTCGGGCTGAAATTCCGCCTCGCATGTTATAACCACCATTACGCACTAATATCGTAATGTACTATAATATCATCCGGAAGCATCACTGAAGCACTACAACGCCACGACTAAAGTAACTGCTCCATCGAAGGCTGGTATCCGCTGTGATTGGTCTCCATGACCGAACTTTGATCTTGAGGACAATTATAATTATTATGGCATGTTGAAATACAAACACTTGATTATTTCGTTAATTATTTCACTCGTCACTTTCGTCACGCAAATGCCTTTTTTCACAATGGCAATTTGTACTCAACCAATTTGACCCAACATGAAGTTTAATTGCCACGGGACCCCAAGATAGAAACTAACTACTTATTTCATTTATGGCTTACTGTCAATAGTTAGAGTTATCCAGCTAGTAGCTAATAATGGTTATTTTTACCTGCAATTACAAGAATTTTGTAGCACCTCAATGACCCGAGAGATTGCAAAATGAGTACTTATAATCTATTGAACCTAAACATAACATTGCAAACTAATCGATTGATCTTGTAAAATATTTACTGAGCCAATTAACTATCCTTTCGGTTTCTTGAATTGTCGATTGCTAATAATTGTGTTTTCATTTTCAATTTAGTCCATTCTATCTGCTCCCCGCAGTTAAAATAAAAATTATTCCATGTGGTATTCCATTGTTTATTGTGGTTACGTATTTCCTACTAATATCTTAAATGAGAAAACTATGCTATGCGAGGATGCATGTATGCACTTGAATGAAGTTTGGCATGGTTGTGTGCTAAACTTCATTCAAACCCATATGTGCATACATGCATCCTCGCATCGCATAGTTTTCTCATTCATGATGTTAGTAGGAAATATGAAGAAGCGACGATCTTCGTAGGATGGCTGGTAATAACTGAATGGGAGTTGCCGAAAATGGAGTAGACGGACGTAAAATAGGAGAGGCTTATGTCCAACAGTGGACTGCTCTATATATGCTGATGATAGGATAGGATAGGATTTGCCCTTTTTTCTAAATCTAGCTGATTCATCATCAACCTTTTTATCGTCCCACTGCGGGACACAGGTCTCCTCTCATACAAAGAAGGATTGAGCGTAATCACCACGCTTGCTCAATGCGGGTCGGTGATTTCAGACTTAAAGTCCAGGTTTCCTCAAGATGTTTTCCTTCACCTTGTAATCAGTCGTTGGGTGTCCAAGATATACTTAGAAAGTACCTACATATAACTTTAGAAAATTTACATTGGTACTTGCCTGACCTGGAATCGAACCCGCACACTCATACAGAGGCTGGTGTTTTAACCACTAGGCCACCACGACTATTAGCTGATTGGAGCGAGATATAGAAAAAGGGAAGAAGTGAAGTGAGAGAGTGAGTGTGTAACGTGTAGTGTATCTATCGAGAAACAATAACAATCTCTTCTCTTCTAAACAATTACTATTAAACAAAGTCTACATCATTTGATGGTTCTGTAATTAAATTGATATCAGCTTCTTTGTTACGTCGGAATAAGAGCAAGTTGTAAAGTGCTACGCCTAACATAGAAAATTCAATAAAAAGCTAAAAGCCAATCTTATCTTGGCGAGAGGAAATTAAGAAACAGCGGCCATCTGACACGGTGGCTCTTTACAGATCTGTCACTAGGGATGGGAGGTGACGTGGAATGTTGTGTCGATGAAATTCCTTAAAGGTTCATTATATTTATCAGAGTTTGAAAGAACTTGAGGTGATCAAAATAACTATCCAGTAATAGTTTGGCAGATTTATTTTGAATGGTTATTCTTGCCTGTTATTACATTATTTTTTTTTTGTAGTATCTCAATGACTCAAGAGATTGCAAAATGAGTACTTATAATCTAATGAACCTTAACATAACATTTCAAACTAATCGATTGATCTTGTAAAATATTTATTAAGCCAATTAACTATCCTTTCGGTTCCTTGAATTGTCGATTGCTTTCTGGAGATTTCTTCCTAGAAAACAATCGACAATTCAAAGAACCACGAGAACATCACTAGACATTTTTAAAGATAGAGTGTTGAATGCGACAGCGACACGACATCGGGTTTCGTCGAACCACTGAAATAATTCCGCCGAGCGGCCGCCGGGGGAGACGACGGAAACGCACCCTTATCTGGCGCGGAATACCCGCTTTTTAAACAACTCACTTCTTTATTTGTATTTATTCCACATCCCCCCGCCGCACCGCGCGCAGCCCCCTTCCGCGCCCGTGTTACCACATGAATAGAGACGCTACTTAATGGGGCTTTCAGTTCCTAAGTCATCATGTTTTTAACAATATACTCGGTAAGATAAGTAAGGAGGTCGACGCTGGATAATAAACGGAGAAATATACGTGTTTACTTCGGGGAAATTTGAAAGAAAATCTTGATGTTGTGTCATAAATAAGCCGGCATGGTTAGAAGTTTGTTCTTAGTTTTATATATTGTTTGGTTGCGCGGATATTGTGGCAAATTGAAAAGGAAAATGGGCAGGTGAGAAAAGTTGGTAAGTAAATGATTTCATTAGGTAGTACATGAAAGAAATTACGAGAAAATCGACCCAATTTTTCTTTATATAACCGTATTATAACTTTCATCACCAACTGCCTAGCGTTTTTCCAACTATATTGGGGTTATTGCAACGTTTAACGAGTTTCCCGCCCGAAGCACGGCGGGGTCTCGATATGTTGGTAATGGATGTTCACCCACCTAAGAATCGGCCTCGATAAGTGTACCTTTTTTATAATTATAAACTAGGGCTTGACTGCAATCCCGCCTGATGGCCGGCGCCTCATCAGGTGGTTTTTGCTTACCATCGTAAGCAGTGATGCAATCGTTGATGGTAAAGCGCGCTAGTTTATTAAGCCCATTCACTTAAAAACCTTAGTGAATAGGAAGGAAGACGGCAGTTGAGCGAGGTGGTGCAATGTTAGACCCATTAACACGACCAATGATGCTGCGCCAGAGGGAGATTGATGTGGAAACCCTCCACGACCAAACTCCCGACACAACAACATTTGACGCATCGTACCCGGCGCACATCGCAACACAACTGCTAAGACCCGTCCTCCGTACGGCTTCACCAGACATCATGCCGGAACACGATGAATCGCTTGGCGGCAAGACTTTGTCTGGTGGGTGGTAACTTCTGCCGGCAGCCGATGTTATGGCCTACCACCTTAACATTCCTCACCACAAACTACCTTTCATACAAAAATCTTAAACACAATTTCTCCTAGATAAAATCCTAACTCCATCATAACTCACAGTACCCAGTATATTCGTCTACTGGGTACAGTTTATCCGTTATCGCACAATGCATTACGGGCAGTAACAATATCATTACGGGGGCTATTCAACATTTTTATTATTGCGTTACTATTGTCTTATGGCGCGACGGTCCCAGATAACGCGAGGGACACGCAGTTGTTTATTTTGAAGAGCTGTTTTGTTGGAGAAGAATTGATATGATCTAATTTCAACTGTGACTGCGATTTTTTTATTTTTTTTATATAAATTACAAACTAGCGCTTGACTGCAATCCCGTCTGATGGTAAGCAGTGATACAATCGTTGATGGTAAAGCGCGCTAGTTTATTAAGTAGTTTACTCACTCAAAAGAACTGAGTAAATAGGAAGGAAGACGGCAGTTGAGCGCGGTGATGCAATGTTAAACTCAACAACACGACCAACGATGCTGCGCCAGAGGGATATTGATCTGGAGGCCCTCCACAACCAAACTCCCGACACAACAACATTTCGCGCATCGTACCCGGCACGTACATCGCAACACAACAGCTCAGACCCGTCCTCCGTACGGCTTCACCAGACATCATGCCGGAACACGATGAATCGCTTTGCGGCATGACTTTGTCTGGTGGGTGGTAACTTACGCCGGTGGCTGATGTTGTGGCCTACCACCGAGAATTTTTCTACAATGCCGAAACACGTGCGTTTTTTAGAATATTCATAGACTTTCTTGTTTAGTTTAGACTACAACGTTATTTTTTTATGATGATGATGTTCCGACCGATTCCGGCCACGGCGACCACTTCGACTCCTAGCCGATGATTTGGCGCTCATGCGCCCGAAGATGGTTTATGTAGCCTATCTTGGCGGCGAAACTTCGTGCGCACTGAGGTCACGTAAGCACGCCGTCGACGTAGTTGTATAGGGTTGTAACGGAGGCTTGTTAGCGGAGGCTTGTTAGCGGAGGCGGAGGCGGATGCGGAGGCGACGAGTCTCACCTCCGCGGATGCGGAGGTTAACGGAGGCGGAGGCGGAGGTGAAAGTACATATAGAAAATATTGCAATTTATCGATAATTAAAACAATTTTTTACTTTAAATACGTACATTAATAGTAATATAGTTGGTAAAAAGAATATTACCTTCTTGTAATGAAAATTAAGGAGAAACAAATTGTGTTTGCCGCATTCCCGCCTCGCACTAGTTGATTCTTGACCTCAAACGCGACCTCAAACGTGGCCGGACGGTTGTCGAGCGTCGCAGCTTACGCGTTATTTATTTTATAAATACCTAAATAAACCTCCGTTATAACTCCGCAAAAATTGTGCGGAGGCAGAGGCGGAAGCGAAGATACGATTTCTTGCGGAACTTCCGCAGTAACGGAAGCGGAGGCGAAGCTCCGTTACAACCCTAGTTGTACCTATGTGATGTCAGCAGGTGGGCGGGCCTTTAATTGGTCGTGTTTGGCATCGAGGACAGCTTTGCGCTGCTCCGCAAATTCGCGCACATTTTTTTTATATGCGAAACCCGAAACACAAATGTATTTGGGAATAAATATCATGCTGTAAAAATGATTGTAATCGATTCATTTGCTTATTCTGAACAAACTATATTCAGGTTTCATGTAAAGAAAACTAACATTGTATAAATCTTAGCTTGGTTTATGAAGAAATTTTTCTTTAGTCTTGACTTATTAAAAGTCATGTCCCTGCGTAATCAGAAATGAATACATCAGCAGAAGAATTGAAGTAACCAACATATCCCGAAGTATTGCACGAACTACTATCCAGATGAAGCTTTTCGCCTCATCTTTTATATCGTAGGACATCGCCATCGAAGGTCTGGAACAATTTTTCTTCCTGCCTGACTACAATTTAGGTGTCTTCAAGACTAGAGTGCTTAATAAACTAGCGTGCTTTACCTTCAGGCCGGACCGCGATTAAACACTAGTCTATAAGGTTAAAAAAAACTTAAGCGGCAGTGGGCAGGGCCGATTCCTCTTAGAACAGCTGGCCAGTAGGGCCGAAAGATTCTGGAGTGGCGACCACGTATCAGAAAACGTAGCGTTCGCAGGATTCCTACAAGGTTGAATGACGAACTTATGAAGGCAGCAGGAACCCGAATCCCGAATCATCGAAGTCTGAGGTGTGTCTTGACTCTTGGGAGACCAAGGACCTCTACTTCTACCAACAGGGTAATTACGTAACATACTATCCGTTGCAATTGGTATCAATTTGACTTTTCATAGCTCGAGCAAACCAGCCCATCTACTGTCCATCCTACCCACCCGTGTTTCACAGTTATAAGTCGCAACCGCGATACGTTGCAGATTTATGTCTGTAATGTTTGTTGTTTCACCTTCCGCGAATAATGCGCCCGCGCCATCGAGATTTATGAATAAGCCCGTTTGTCTTTACGCTGATTGGCTGATAAAGGAATGGCGAGTAATTTCGTTCCTCGGGTGATTTAGATTAAGAAATTGGTGTGAAAATGTAAGTCTTTTGCAGGTAGGTACCAATATGATAATTAAGTAGGTACTTACTAATCATATTTAATACTAATATACTTATTATAGTTTGTATACTTTGTATAATTATCTACCTATACTAATATATAAAGCTATAGAGTCTTTTTGTTTGTTTGAACGCGCTAATCTCAGGAAATACTGGTCTGATTTGAAAAATTCTTTATGCATTGGATAGCCCATTAATCCAGGAAGGCTTTGGGATATATAACATCACGCTGCGACCAATAGGAACAGAGCATAACTAACTCCACGCGAACGAAGTCGCTGGCGGCCGCTAGTTACTAATAATATTTTGCTGTGCCCGACAGTGTTAATAATTCAATCGATATTTAAATATACCAGCTATTATGGAATTATGGAATACAATTAATTATTGACTAATATAATAGTAATTGAAATTATACTAATATGTAGGTACTATAATTTGTGACGATGTATGTATGGATCGATGAATGGATATTTGTTACTCGTTCACGCTTTTACACAGATTTAGCTGAAATTAGATAGTTTATAGCCAACAATAACGCATAGAATACCTTTTATTCAGACATTCCCACGCGATTGAAACACTCGGGTGAAAGTACAGGGTGCAGCTAGATTAATCAAATTCTCACTTTATAATCATTGATATAATATTAAACAGATATGATATGCTCTAACAAATTAACCAAAATAAATGTGCCGATCGGAGCAGCAGCACACACATGCATTTTTTTTATTCTGCGTACATTTCACACGTTGGCACAGTGTGAGTGAGATGGGGCGCTATCTAAAGCATAGAGAAGAAAAAGATGGCTAGTGTTTGTCGTTTGCGCTTAAATAGAATCGACGAAAACTAAAGCGACTTGCTGGACTTACCTCCTTTTGTATGCTTCATTTTCAGTGCCGCTAGTGACGTATCTACCTTAGTTTAATATTATATATATATCAATGTTTATAATAGAAAAAATCATCATTCGTGTCCTCTATTACCACATACAATATCCAAGTTATTTTCAATCAACGTTTTTCACATTTGTATCTAACCCACCTATGTTAATAATTAAAAAAAAACATAACAACACGCAATACTAAAAAAAACAATGGAATTAATTAATTTGTGGTCTTGGTGTACAAGAAAAACATCGATATTTTTATAAAAATCCTATCTTTGGAAGTACTTATTTTTTTTATTTCTATTTTTATCTGAATGGTCGTTAGTAGTCATAAAACCCTTTTCAAGCATTGATATAATATTAAACTAAGGTAGATACGTCACTAGCGCACTGAAAATGAAGAGTACAAAAGGAGGCAAGTCCAGCAAGTCGCTTTAGTTTTCGTCGATTCTATTTAAGCGCAAACGACAAACACTAGCCATCTTTTTCTTCTCTATGCTTTAGATAGCGCCCCATCTCACTCACTGTGCCAACGTGTGAAATGTACGCAGAATAAAAAAAATGCATGTGTGTGCTGCTGCTCCGATCGGCACATTTATTTTGGTTAATTTGTTAGAGCATATCATATCTGTTTAATATTATATCAATGTTTTCAAGGTTATTCATTGATTTCTGGACACCCTGAATAAACGAATTCCATAAACATAGGAGTCACGAACGATATTCACAAAAAAAAAATGTTTTTTTTTTTTCTTTCTTTATTTTTTTCTATTCGTACAATTATACATTTATAGTTAAAACCTAAACTTAAATATTTTTAGTGCATAAAGAGACACTAATTTACTGTATATATTAGCAACACACCTAGTTTACAACTTTGAGTCACATTTACTCAGAATCGTAATCCCATAATGATTTGCTCGTCACAAACTATTGGACGACCAGTAACTAAAACCGATAATAAAACAATACAACATCTACCACCAGAGACCGCAAAACTAACATAACCACGCACCGTTCAATTATGCAAATACAATTCCTAAGGGAGGCCAAAGATACCATTAATCATTATCTAAATTAATTTCAAACGTTTAACAAAATCTCCTCTTAGTTTCTTAAAGTCACAATAAAGAGGATCGCGGTACGGCCATAACTCATCTGTACCTAAGATTACTGATCTTTAATCCCCCCTCCCGGCTTCACTTAAAGTTAAGATTTACGAGCAGAGGTATTATATTGCCGCCCCCCAGAAATAAGCTTACGTTTGTGACTATGAAAAAAGTTTGCATGCCTCGTCTAGTGTTTCGAATTTTGTTTATAAAAATACAGTTCTTTTTTTAAATTTTCTCCGGAATATTGTTTATTGCTAATGTCAGACATTTTCCATAACACTTCTTGTTTTTTTTTTGTCTTATAGCTACTAATTATGATCTCTTTCAATTCTATTTAACGTGACAGGAAGGAAAATAAGAAAAGATAAATTAAATGATATCCAGAAAGTTTTATTTATAACAAAAAATAATGATTTAATTGTATCACCCCACTACCTACATTCTATAAATTAATGTTATAAAATTAAAAATTTATATGAATGTTTCGTAGGTATACTTTCGTTCAAAAACTACCGTATAGATTTGGATGAAATTTGTCACATGGGAGCCCCTCGGATTGAAACTTATGCGGGTGAAACCATGGGGCGCTGTTAGTTATTTATACATAATTTTTGCCCTTTATGACTCACAGACCCTACATTAAGCTCGCTTGACTTGCTTGTAACGTGTAGGATTGATCCTTCACAAACTTTGACCCAAAATCATGGCCTTTTTATAGCCCCGATATATAGCTATTTAGCTATTACAAATCAATTTGAAAAAAAAAAAGAAATAAATTCAGTAGGTGACGAGAACAAACCGTTCCTTTTTCAAAATAAGCACCTATGACTTTTTTCTTCTTTAAAACAAACACCAGTACGGCCAGTGTCAAAATGATAAATGTGAGCCGTTCTACCTCTTTTTAATAAATCCATCCGCTGTATAATGATGCAGCAGCTTTTTACCTTGTTACAGAGTTAACTGAAGAAATATTTATGGGTATAACTTTATTTAATATCCTGGCGTAACCCCGCATGCCTTCCCTTAACGAAAACTTTTAAGCTACATAAACTACTAGTACATTGCTTATATGTTGGATTTTATTTAAGGTTTTTCTCAATTCAGATAACTTTTTGGCTGACTTAGTAACTGTTTTTCCCGTCTTTTTTTGTGTCTTCTGATTTTGCATGCTTATCTATTGATTTAAATATTTTATTCCTTTTATGTATCTTATTTCGCATGACATTGATTATATGGAATGTACAGTCAAGACCAAAAGTCGAGTTACAATCTCACAAAACTATGGCCAAGCAATACTAGTTGTAGTTACGACCTTCTTCTATAATAAAGTTTGATACACACTCATACACTTTGACAACTTGCTGCCCGCTTATGATTGTTAGGTACTACTTACTAATTTCAACATTCACAGTAAGTGTTTAAATAGCCTAGCGGTTCTCGCCTTGATAGGCGTTCAAGGTGGTTCGAGTTCAAATCTAATAACTTACAAAATATTTTTGAAATGTTTATAGGTGAGTTATGAATGCTGACAACAAAAATACCGATCCGCAACTTAACGATGATACTTTATTTTAAGATTTTCTCTATATTAGAGTCATTATAAAAAGATGACGGTAGGTTTGAAACAAACTGAACAAAAAATATTCCACTACCTACAATAACTATTATTAACCACAATAACTCAAATAATATTACTTAGCTGTTGTTGGTTGGTGAACATATAGTTACGAGTTCGTGTTATTAGTTTTACTTTTTTAATCAATATGCAGGCATATGCAGCAATATATCTCAAATATCATAATATGAAACCGGCTTTTGTGTAAGTTGTTTTTATTATTATTTGGGTAAGATGCAAACCAATCGCTTATTGTAAGTGTGTAATAAAATTGTTATTGTTTTAGAGAAATACTGTAAGCCAAAGTCAAGAGGTTGGAGGACGAAGGTGGCTTATGTGTCGAGATAAGTGGAACGAAACAACAATATTTACCGTTGAATAAACCTTTAAAACGTGCGAAGAAGGGAGGTTGCATTTGTGGTTTAAAAATATACTGGCTAAACAAACAAAAAAAAAAAAAACAATTTATAACAATCACAGTGCAGAAGTGTCCTACAGAGTGTTTTAAATATATACCATTATATATCTTAATAACAGACTCTAAACCAACTCGTAAAGTAATTTAGCTAAGTGACAGTAATATGTTCGGTTGGCTTAATGGCTAACAGATGTCGCCTTTTGCAATTTCAATACAAATTACTTTTGGTAAATTATAAAAACAATAATTTCGGAATTCGATAAGAAATAAGTTCGTTTACTTTTGAACTAAGAAAGCGCTTGAAGATTATAATCTCATGCCTTCAAAGTCCGAAAAAAGGCACTGCAGGATGGCAGCACTAGCATGCTATACACGCAAAAAAATTGCAAATGTAAGCACTGTTTTGTGTTCCAAGTATAGATTATTTTATAATTGTAATAATATTCAGGTTAAGCTTCAATCCTCTTTTCTTTAAGAAAATGAATAATTAAGCTATAACCTCTTTAATGATAAAATATAATACTATAACTTTCATATCTAAAAACCAAAAATGTTTTTTATACTTTTTTAACATAATAATATCATAAGTTTGTCAAGGATTACTTTTATATAAAATATTACAATACCTACTGCCATTTCAACGTTTGATTCATTTATTAGTAGTATATCTATACCGAATAATATATAACCTTATAATATACTGCATTATAATATGCTTATTGTTTTATTGTTTTATATTTTTTATTATATTACATCTATAGTAAACTAAAACATATAATAAAAACCTATTTTGGTATAAATATTCAGTAAATTTTCCTATTCGTTTAAATATTATTTGCAAACATTTTTACTTTATAATACAAATCAGTTATCATAATTTTAAATTATATGAAACAACAAAAAGATTTTCCATTACTAAGGATCGAACCCACAATCGCTCGCTTATGATAGACCATTTTTAAGTGCGGCCGCTAACTTAACTTCAAATGAAGTAACGAAATTTTGCATTACTTTAAAGAAAGACGAAGACTGCGATAAAAAAAAATAATGCGTTAGTGTGCGTGGCCGGTTTAGCGCAGGCGACAGTAGTCTTTAAGGTGGGAATGGACTTCTACAGCTGATTGTACATACATATGTACGGACGACAGTAGGTTAAGCTAACCGAAACTGTCAAATATTCCCAATCCATATTGAGCCTAATGCTTTAGCGATAAAGATGACAATCTAATAAAGAAATTTGACAGACTGTAGTAGCTTGATGTGCTGTTATCTGTACATAACAAAACAAGCAATAAGCTGTGACTGAAGTTACAGCTGTCAAAAGTGTCAATCCAGCCATCATGTGAAATGTCAGTTGTGTGCTTTCTTTGCATAAAAAAACAACATTTTGTAATCTAGAATTGACTTCATGTTAATTTTATTGCTTTAACAAAACAAAAACTGTCATCAATTTTCAACTGAACAAAACTGCAACTAAACACCCTTACAACGAAAGGCAACTCGTAATTAAAACGTCAACTAGAGCTGCACAAAGGTTTTATCTCACAACTTCCGAAACTTTCCCACAAAGGTGTTATTGAAAGATTGGAAATTCCCAAGCAGGCACATATTTCACGAGCTCTCTTCTGCCCGGATAATATAAGAAGATAGAGGACAGAGTCGGATATAAAATATGGCGTCCTTTCATGAATCTTATTAAGATATCCTCCGAAAACAGAGAGAGACGACACCAATCCACATATTCTCAAGCGTGAGGGAGACAGAAGTGTTACTCGGTTTACGTATATTAAAATAATACAGATATGGTTAAAGAGGTGTGTTGGAGTTGGCTGGGAATTTATAGTCTCTATGAATATGATTTTCTTTAAGACTGGATACAGTTCCCTGAGAGACATTTAATGTCAAACTGCTATTATGATAACACGAGTTATTGCGTGTATTGAGTTAAGCGTAACATTTTATGGTAGTTTTAGGAAAGATTTTCAGGAAAACACTTAGTGAGTTATGCCTTTACTGCTTTTCCTTTACTTCATACAATACAACTTATGTATAAGGGAGTTTAATATTTCTTCGACAATTAGTCATCATTATCATCATCACCGTTTCAGTCGAAAGACATCCACTGCTGGACATAGGCCTCCCCCAAGGATGTCCACGACGCCGCCGCTGCGGGTCCTGCGCCTCCGGCATCCAGTGGTTTCCCGCGACCTTCACTAGGTCGTCGTTCCACCTTGTCGGGAGCCTACCCAGTCTGTGTCTTCCAGTGCGTGGTCGCCACTCGAGAAAGACGCTCACCCCTACTGTTTACCTCTGAAATACGAGATTTGTTTCCAAAATCTTGATTACATTAGTACCCAGGTAGGTAATGTCAGTGCAGATAAGTAGTAGTACTGTAGACCTAGTATGAGTTTTCATTACGAGACTCGATCGTCGATATCGAGCGTGTTTGACTCATTGATTGGCCCGCTTCAAGGTTGTAAGAACAGCGAAAAACGCGCTCGATATCGACGATCGAGTCTCGTAATGAGAACTCATACTAGGCATACTGACGTATCTGCACTGACATTACCTACGTATTCATCACTTTATTTCGAATAAGTTCTCTCTGATCGTTGTTGCTCTATTGTTTACCGTTTAGAAGATAATCAACATAATTATTGTACGTAACTTCAAAAAGAGGGAAAAATATTCTCTCTATCTGTCGTACCTACTATTTGAGATTTGAGATTCGTGAAAATATATTATGTATCGACGTTATTGGGACCAAAGAAATATTCAGTTATAGTGTGAGTTTATTGTGAGGTATGAAAAAAGAATTTGTTAAACGTCGAGCTGCTGGGCTAGAATCTGGAAGACAAGCCACTCTTCAATATTTCTTTCCTCTTCAGAATCAGTCAGATATATTTGTACGCTTCTTGGCATAACATAGCGACCGATAAATTTTAATTTAAGAACTGTATTCACTACCTATGTTAAACAAATAAAATTGATTTTGATTTTGAGTCTTGAAAAAACTACAGTTATCGATAACGTCGAAAAAAAAATAAAAAAAAAAATTATTTTAAAAATTATTTATAAAATAAACCATAAAAAATTAAAAAAAATACAAATTCATATTTATGAAAATTTTAACCAATTTTAAGAAAGTTGATAATATTTTTTTTTATAAACATTTCTTTTTTTAATTATTATAATTAATTTTTTTTAAATATAACATTACTTAATAACTAACAAAACATATTTGTAAAAAGATAATTATGCCACTTTTTTAGATCAGAAAGTTGCGCACCAAAGGTGCGCACTAAAATAGTAACGCTTAAAATTCGTTACTCGTTAGTAGGTTTTACCCCTCGGATTTTTCTCATACCGGGCGCCTTATATATGAAAATCGATTCTTAAGGAGTAAACTCCAATAAACTCCAAAAAAACCAGTCGGACATAGAGAATCATATTTAAAAAAAAAACAGCAGATTGAGATATTTCCAAAGGTTGAATTTTATCACTGTAGGAAAAATTCTTCTAGAGAATACCTACATTGTAACCTGACGCTTCCTAAGATATTCCACATTTTTATAGAAGAGAAAAAAATGGTTCCGTAAAGCCCAGTTTTTCGTCATACAGAAGGGCCTTTCCCGAGCCAATCACCCCCAATTATTAGATTGGCACGGATATTGTCCCTATATTTGTAACATTTAGCTACTCAACTGCGTAAAAGTCTTCATGAATATTGTTGACTTGTCAAAAATGAAAGCCATTTCTACTAATAGTGTGATACGCAATTATTCCTTTTTTTTTGTTATGTATAGGAAATTATCAAATGACCTCTCCCGCTCTGGGCGGAGCGGAAGGGCGAGTCAGACTTTTTTTTACTGACTAAAACCCACCCGTGTTTCTTCACTTGCCTATGCGCCAGCCGCCAGGGTCACGGTTTCTTTCTTAACCAACCCGCAACCCTGACCCAAGAGGCATCGGTCTTCGTGGATCCCGTCACTATGTGCTGACATCTCTTTGAGGCGCGCGTGTAACACAACGCGCCGTCGACCCGGGTCTGGTCCTTACCGGGCGGCGAGCTGCCCACTGCTCACCGCCCGCAAGCCCGCGCCTACGGAAGCCGGGGTTTCGGTGTTGTCTCCCGACCAGGGACGCAATTTATTTTTATTTATTTATTTATCCATTTAGTTCAGGTTTCAAGGCCTTTATAAATTATTCCTGTAGGTAAGCCAAGCAACTAAAGTTAAAACTTTTGCTACCGACTGTTAATAATACGTCAAGCTGACCGCGATTTCCTTGTTCAAAAACGAAACTAAATTTAAAGTCAGTACCTCTATTTCTTTCTAAGTCGATAAGAAAAGGACCGAAGATAATTATTAATTTAGTCATGTGAAATTAGTCCGCGCCTGACGTAAATTGACGTAATTGACGTAAATTGATGTCTTTAATCGCGTCTAATTTGTGTATGGAGTATCTTAATTTGGCAGGACTTAAGTAAAATTTTATCTTCTATCCTTTTCTGAATTAAATAGAAAGAATAAGATGCACTTAACTTAAACTTAGTTTACCGTGTTAACAAAGAAATCAGCTCTATTATATACATTTCTTTAGCTTTATAACCGCAAAAAAGGTGAACTAAGTTTTATTAAAACGCTGTCGTTGTTGTTGAAAACTTGATCTCGGTAACATATTTTTCTTTTACTTCGTTATTAAGAAAAATAATAAAAAAAGCTTTTTTTATTATTTTTCTTCAAATCCTTCATTTTCTTCTTTCACTTCAAGTCTCAGCCCCCTGTTTCCAATAATGGCTTCTTCTCAAGATAATCACAGTCGCCGCAGAACCTGACTCATATGTGTGTATTCGTGAAGTGTCTCATAATTCATAAGTTTCTTTCACGATGCACCCTATCTCGACTAACATGCAAAATAAGTTCAGATACATCGGTTAGCGGAAACTGATAATAAAGTTTTAGGACGACGCCTTAGGTGTCATGGGTTAAAATTCTGTTGTTTTCCTATTATAAGCCTTTTTTATATATTATTCAATGGCCTGGATGGGTAACTTTTAAAAGATCTGTTGTTTGAGCCTTCCTTAATAATTTTATATGGTTTCTATAGAAATTATATATTTATAAAAACACTTGCTTTTTAGGGTTCCGTAGCAAATGGCAAAAAACGGGACCATTATAGATTAGTCATGTCTGTCCACAGAGGACCAGACCAGAGGACCAGAGGTGTGTGAGGACCAGAGTCACCGACATAGCTAAGAGGATTAGCAAGCTGAAGTAGCAATGGGCTGGTCACATATGCCGCAGGACCGACAACCGTTGGGGTAAACGAGACCTCGAGTGGAGACCGCGTCTCTGCAAACGTAGCGTTGGACGCCCTTGGACGAAATGGAGCGACGACATCAAAAAGGTGGCTGGTGGCTGGCGGAGAACTGCTCAGGATCGAGCTTGTTGGCGTGCCATGAAGGAGGCCTATGGCCAGCAGTGAACGAGTAGGGGCTTTTTTTTTACGTATTATAAACCAGCGCTTGACCGCAATCCTGCCTGATGGTAAGCAGTGACGCAATCGTTGATGGTAAAGCGCACTAGTTTATTAAGAGCCTATTCACTCTAGCCTTGAAGACACTCAAATTGTAGTCCGACGGAAACACCGCCGCTGGCAAATTGTTCCAGTCCCTCGATGTACGCGGTATAAAGGAGGAGGTGAAACGCCCCGTCCGGATCGTAGTGGTGTTAACAACGTAAGGGTGGAGACCAGCCGTACGACGGGTCGTCCCCTGGTGGAACGGAGATGGGGGAATTAAATCATGCAATTCCCTCGCACACTCCCCGAAAAGCATCCTATAGAACACCGAAAGGCTGGCTACTCTACGCCTGTGCTCTAGGCTTTGGAGACCAACTCGAGTTAGATCAGGGTCACCAATCAGATCAGATCAGATGATGTCTGTCTGTCCGTCCGTATGTAACAGCCATTTTTTCTGAAACTATAAGAGCTATATTGTTAAAACTTGGTAGGTAGATGTATTCTGTAAACCGCATTAAGATGTTGATGCAAAAATAATAATAAATATTGGGGGCTCCCCATACTTAGAACTGAAACTCATTTTTTTTTCATCTAACACATGGGGGGTATCTATGGATAGGTCTTCAAAAATGATTGTGATGTCTGCGTGACAGACGCTTCCAAAGTGGAAAAAAATTGGTCCCCCCTCTAACTTCTAAAATAAGAAAATGAAAAATCTAAAAAAGCATATGTTTTACATTACTATAAAAACTACCAACGAAAATTGTTTTGAACGAGATCTAGTTAGGTAGTAGTTTTTTTTAATACCTTGTTTAACCTAGTGTTTGACCGCGAAATGATAAGCAGTGAATCAATCCTTGATGGTAAAGCCTTTTATCTTGAAGACACGGGAAGACCACCGCAGGCACACTAAAATATAAAAACGAATAAATTTTTGACAAGACAATTTCCTCGACTGGTGACGCTCTTTTAATTCAGGTCTCGTTCTTAGAATTCGTTGTTTTTCTTACTCGTTGTGAAAAATGGCGTTTATGTAAAATGTTAAAAAAAAACTTCTTTTTATAAATATGGGCTGGGCTAAAGTTAAGCTAAAGTAATAGTGGGCTAAAGTTACCAAAGTCAGAGATCTTTAATCCGAGTAATGAAAACTGCCAAATATTCCCAATCAACCTTGAGCCTTAATGCTGTAGGGATAAAGTTGAAAATGTAATAAAAAAATCTGAAAGA
The DNA here is from genome assembly GCA_017933935.1 of Sesamia nonagrioides. NCBI lineage: Eukaryota > Metazoa > Arthropoda > Insecta > Lepidoptera > Noctuidae > Sesamia > Sesamia nonagrioides. Next base: position 249,592 of record JADWQK010000305.1, on the reverse strand, counting down.
TTGTAGTAGTTTGATGTGCTGTCGTCTGGACGATTGCGATAGTATTGTAATGCAAGCAGTGATACAATCGATTGATGGTAAAGCGCGCTAGTTTATTAAGAGCATATTCACTCATAAAAACTGAGTGAATAGGAAGGAAGGCGGCAGTTGAGCGGTGATGCAATGTTAAACCCAACAACACGACCAACGATGCTGCGCCAGAGGGAGATTGATCTGGAGACCCTCCACGACTAAACTCCCGACAGAATCACATAGCATCTGTCCGAAATACGTATAGCACTGTGGGTTAGAGTGAAAGAGGATCGCTGCTGTATGCGTGAGAGAAATAATGTATTACATACCGATCCCGTATGTGTGGTAATCTATACTAATATATAAAGCTAAAGAGTTTGTTTGTTTATTTGTTTGTTTGTTTGAACGCGCTAATCTCAGGAATATACCACAAATAGAAGATACCACGGTGTCTCAAGACTTAAAGTCTTTGACCAGCTTACAACGGGTCTCATACGAAGGCTCAGAGTCACACAAAGGGCAATGGAAAGAGCTATGCTCGGAGTTTCTCTGCGTGATCGAATCAGAAATGAGGAGATCCGCAGAAGAACCAAAGTCACCGACATAGCTCTGCGAGTCGTTAAACTTAAGTGGCAGTGGGCAGGGCACATTGCTCGTAGAACCGATGGCCGATGGGGCAGTAAGGTTCTGGAGTGCCGGCTACGTACTGGAAGACGCAGCGTTGGGAGGCCCCCAACAAGGTGGACCGATGACCTGGTGAAGGTCGCGGGAAGCCGATGGATGCGGGCAGCACAAGACCAGTCAGCGTAGAAAGCCTTGGGAGGGGCCTTTGTCCAGCAGTGGACATCTATAGGCTGAATAAGAAGAAGAATCTCAGGAATTACTAGTCCGATTTGAAAAATTCTTCTTGGGTTGGATAGCCCAGTAATCCAGGAAGGCTTTAGGGTATATAACATCACGATGTGACCAATAGGAGAGGAGCATAACTAAACCACGCGAACGAAGTCTCTAGTAATTAATATTAATATAAATGATTTATTAATAGTAATAATTAAACAATGTAAACATTGATGCATGTAGGATGCGCGTGCGACAAACCACTGACTGTGTTAGAAAATACTGTCAAACCGGAACCGGACGCTTCTTCTTCCAGTATATGAAACGTATGTCATTTGTGAGGATGATATTCTCGTAGTTTTTATACAACGTGTAACATAAAGGGTATAAACATACCAAGGGCATGGCATCTTTAGATGATATCAAACGATATCGGAAGGGTTTCAACTCAAAATAAAATACTCAAAAAATTAGTACCAAATTTTCGGTTTCGTGTGTTTCTTAAAATAAAATCGTAACAAACGTGGCAGCACACTACATACGTTAATAACTACTCGTTACCCGTCTCGTTACTTGCCAAAATCCGATAAATGTCTTCAAGATCTCTGTGCGACTAGTATGATAGTAGCCCATCACAGGCGGTGTTTTTTCTCATAACTTCTTAAAATAAAGAGATAGGATTAAAAAACCCTTCCAATATCGTTTGATATCATGTAAAGATGCAATGCCTTTGTTATGTATATACCCTTTATGTTACACGTTGTATATCATGTTTTTTATTCTTATATTCCTAGTTGTGTTTACTGAAACTGTTCTCTCACCATTTACAATCGGATTTACTTTTTATGTTTTTATTATTGCGTTTTTATTTTTACTGTACTACCGTTTCGGTGCCACTTTTAATTGTTTGTTGCACTGGGTATCTCGTAACGCATTACGTAATAGATCATAGTTTTTCACGCCACGAAAAACATGTGAATGTTTGTGTGTGAATTTAAGAGTCTGATTCAACTACTTCAGACGACACGTGTCAATCCCGCCTTCACGCCCATACTCCAACTTGTTCTAAAAATACAGCGAAACTCGCTATCATTCAATTTAACCGAACGAGGGGGGCGATATGCAAAAACTCTTCGTAGTCGTTTATCCGCACATAAATAACATTAGCAGTTACTGAGATATCGTGCGAGTGTTTTTGTAATTACCTTATAAATAATCATTCAGTGCGCCGTAGATTACGGTTAGGTTGAGATGATACATGGCGCGCGTCGTGACTGAGGAAGTAAGGTTTGAATGGAGTAGAGTTTTTTTTTGTTCTGTACCTAAATCCATGGAGCAAAAAATATAGATTTTATTAAAAAATATACATCAAAAACTTAGGTGCATAGTGCAGTGCTTTTTGTAAATTATGGGTATGGATAGCGCTTGTCGTGGTTGAATAATCCCTAATAATTCTCTAGTATCCTTATAGTAGCCAGTGTTGGAACTATTAGAAGTTTTTGATGGTAAAAGAATAAGGTTAAGCTAGGGTTTCCTAGGAAATGATGGGCCCGCCAAGGGGAGCTGCTCTACCGGAGTAGGAAGCTCCTCCTCCTCCGGTTTCAGAGGAGGAATTTGGCGCGGCGACACTTCGTCTCCACGCCAAAAAATCGGCTCCCGGCCCGGACGGCGTTCCCGCTCGGGTGGTGGCCATCGCGGCCACAGAAATGGAGGGAAGGTTTCGGGACCTCTTCAGCGGGTGCTTCGCGTCAGGGAGGTTCCCGAAACCTTGGCGGGAAGGCCAACTGTGATTATCGCCGGCCGTCTCAAGCGGCATCTGCGGAGCGTGGGACCGGACCTGTCGGACGCCCAGTTCGGATTTCGAACTGGTCATTCGACAGTGGACGCCCTGGCCCGTCTAAAGGGCCAGGTGACAGAGGCGGTAGGAGTGGGGGATGGAGTGTTGGCTGTGTCATTCGACATTGCCAATGCCTTCAATTCCGTCCCCCACTCCACCATCCTGCAAGCGCTCCGGTTCCATGGAGTGCCCCTGTACTTGCGGGGCCTCCTGGCCAGCTACTTCGAGGACCGTGCTGTCCTCCTCGTAGACGGGACTGGCCAGTTCCGGCGATACGCTGTCGGAGCCGGCGTTCCACAAGGGTCCGTTCTAGGGCCTCTTCTGTGGAACGTCGGTTATGACTGGCTCCTGCGGGGAACCCTCCTTCGAAGCACGAGGAAGTGAGGAGAGTGTCATCAGCTAAGCAGATGCATATTCCCGCGAGAGGACCTTTCGGGAGGCGGCCAGTTTGGCGTCGGCGGGCGGATCCTTAGTGGCGGGAAGGATCCGCCGCCTGGGCTTGAGGGTGGCGCTGCACAAAACGGAGGCCGTGTTCTTTCACGGACCCCGGCAGCGCCCCCCACCTGACGCCCACATTTATGTGGAGGGGGTGAGGGTCGGGGTTGAGGCCCAGATGAAATATCTGGGCCTCATCTTAGACAGCAGGTGGCGCTTCGGCCCGCACTTTAGCGGGCTGTCGTTGCGCCTGCTGAAGGCTGAGGATGCCCTCTCGTGGCTGATGCCAAATTTGGGAGGGCCAAGCATGCGGTACCGGCGTCTATACGCCGGCATACTGCGGAGTATGGCCCTTTATGGGGCCCCGATTTGGGCGGACTCCCTCCGTAGGAGGGAGGACATCACCGCCCTTCGGACGCCCCAAAGCGCCATCGTCCAGTGGGCATCGCGCGCCTACCGCACGGTGGGTTTCGCAGCGGCGTGCGCTCTGGCGGGCACCCCGCCTTGGGAGCTCGAGGCGTGGGTGCTCGCCAGAGTGTACGAGTGGATGGCGGGGCGCAGGGCGCTGGGCGAGCGTCCGGCCCCAGAGGTGAGGGAGGCCGTCCGGCGGGAGGCGAGGGTCGCTCTTGTCCAGCATTGGACGCAGGATCTCGCCTCCGCCGTACCCTCGACGCCATCGGGCCGGTCCTGGAGGACTGGCTCGACAGGCGTCACGGGTTCCTCTCCTTCCGTCTGGTGCAGGTACTCTCCGGTCACGGCTGCTTCGGCAGGTACCTGCACCGGATAGAACGAGAGGAGACACCGTCGTGCCACGGTTGTGGCGCGGCGGAGGACACGGCGGAACACACCCTCGCGGTGTGCCCGTCGCGGGCCGTGCCGCGCCGCGATCTTGTCACGGCGGTTGGAGGGGACCTCTAGCTGCCCGCCATCGTCAGAGCGATGATGGGGAGCGAGGAGGCCTGGGTGGAGATGGCCTCCTTCTGCGAGGTCGTGATGTCGCAGAAGTAGGCCGCGGAGCGCGAGCGGGAGGAGGATCCCCTCGCTCCGGCGCTCCGCAAGCGGCGTAGGCGCAGGAGAAGGCGGGATTTCGCCCGCTTTCTCCCGCTTTCTTCCCCCCTGAGGTGAGGCACGGGAAAGGTGCCGACGCCCGCCTTACATCGCTCACCCCGCGGGAGCCACGGCCCCTCCGTAGGAGAGGCAATTGAGGGCCCGCCTTCCCACAGCGTCTTCCTAGGAAAGCGACTCCGTCATATTAAAATGGCCGTCATGGAAATCGTCATTTTCAACTCTATCTGACATCATCATCATCATTATTTCTGCCGAAAGACGTCCACTGCTGGACATAGGGCTTCCCCAAGGATTTCCACGATGACCGGTCCTGCGCCTTCCGCATTCAGCCGTTTCCCGCGACCTTCACCAGGTCGTCGGCCCACCTTATCGGGGGCCTACCCACGCTGCGGATTCTGGTGCGTGGTCGTCACTCGAGAACCCGTCGGTCCCATCGGGCATCATATCTGACAGCAAAGTGTTAAAAACACCTTTTAAAAAACCTATATATTTGAAATTCTGTTTAGTTCACTTTGTGATCTTCATTTACCAATTGCAATAAGTATTTTATCCTTACATCTTTCTCTATATTTGGACAGTTGTTATTGTATGACCACTGTCAGTGTTCTGGAAACCCAAGTTTTAGCCATAAGGAAACACGTCATTTCATTTCCATACCTAGAGAGTTTCAGCTTTCAATGCGAAAGTAGTAAGCGGAAATGTTACGAATGAAGAAACTCATGTTTTCCTGAGTTTAGTAAGGTTTTATATTCCAAGAAATTGTATGTTCCTATTACACCATCTGGGCCCGCGTGCTACAAAAAAGGCCAACTCCCTCTCACCCTGAGGAGGCCTGTTTCCCAAGAGTGGGAACATTATAGGCTGATTAAGTGATATTATGTATGTCCTGGTGGCCTAGTGGTTAAAACATCAGCCTCTCAAATATAAGTGCGCGGGTTTGATTCCAGGTCAGGCAAGTATCAATGTAACTTTTCTAAAGTTATATGTACTTTCTAAGTATATCTTGGACACCAATGACTGAGGGTAAAGGAAAACAGCTTGAGGAAACCTGGACTTTAAGTCTGAAATCGCCAACCCGCATTGAGCAAGCGTGGTGATTACGCTCAATCCTTCTCTGTATGAGACGATACCTGTGTCCAGCAGTGGGACGATAAAAAAAAAAGTTGATGATGATGTATGTTCATAGCGATGGTTGAAGAATCACTTGAATTCAAAAGAACAATCTTATACAAGGAATTTTTCCACTGAACCTCTAGGGCTCCTAAATCAAGCAAATAAGTACATTTACATGTAGGTTTTAGGTCTAAAACATTTAAATAATGTTGTTTTGAAGGGCGGGTAAATCGCTCCGTTACGTAACGCGTTACGGCGCCTGTCTGTCTGGCTTCTCTTTCTGGCATACGGAGCGATCGTGTCTCACTCTAACCCACAGTGCTATACGTATTTCGGATAGATCATTTTTAATGTCATTTTTTAATGTTGTTATTAGTGGGCAAATGCATCCCTACTCTCATTCTCCATCTTTCTGTTCAGAACTGCCGAGCAACAATGTTTATTACAGGAGTCCAGCTCCATCCACCATCTCCATCTGGACTTATCGCGAATGTAAAATATATTAATCCCAAAAGTTTTCACTGATACAGTTTTAAAGGCTGGCCATCATTTTAGTGCCACTGTTTTGTTCCAATTTTAATTCAAGTACTTTTTTAAAAATATAAGAACTTTATCCAAAAAAGCCAGCTAAGAGTGTGTCGAGCCACGCTTAGCCACGCTGGGTTCCGTAGTTTCCCGCAAGACTCCGAACTTAAGAGTTAAAAAAATTAACTATTTGTTAGATTAAGTTGACAAACTAAGTACCTACGGCAGTGGCGAAGAGTCCATACAAGCCGATTCCCACCGGGTTACCTTTCAAAAATCAGTTGCATATTCATACAAAAGTATTTACATTCTATTTCATTAACAAAGTATTATTAATCAAATGCCTGCGCGATTTACAATAGCAATAGTAATTCTTAGCAATACCCTAAGTATCACATTTCATTTTATAGTCGTAAATTAATCAGCGCTTCAATTTTTCGTACCTACATTACATTGAAGGCAACTCGACGAATTACAGCTTATCTCGGCCAAAGTTTTACTATGAGGCGAAAAGAGACAGAGCGTGTCAGACCATCTCTTTCTAATGCTCGCTAACCGTCCGTAAAATTTAAGAAAAGATAGGCTAATGCCAACCGGCTTGCAGTTCTCTCCTCTCCTCTATTAGAAAGAGACAAAGAAACCACTCAAACCACGGCACTACAGAAAGGAAACAAGTCATATTCTTTTTATTTTGGCATATTTTCGTGTTCCATTTCGTTTGGTTGAAAATAAATTATTGTTAGTATGTGACATGTGTTGCTATACCACTGGTGCGTGAAAATTTCGTTTGTTATATTTTAATATTTGTGTTATTTAAACTGTGACTGATTCTGTAAGGTAATTTAATCGCAGATTTGGTTAAATACTGTGGATTTTGTTTGTTATTATGGCTTATATTATTCTACCGGCAATATTATTCTTATCTGAAGACCTCCTCCAAGATATCCTGCAGTAGGTAAGTGTTTAAGTGTTTATTTTTTTGGACCGGCTTCCCTTTGTCAAAATTTCCACCCTTCGCCACTGACCTACGGAAGTCTAAAAACGGGCTATAAAGGATGGTGATAATTAAAGAAAGTTATAGATTCCAACTATTCTGTAGCACATACCCGTTTCGACCTCATCAACTCAGGAAAAACTGAGACATATTAATGCCAAATTTCAGCACAGACAGAAAGACTTGGCGAAACTATAGGGGTTTCTTGGACTACGGGACCCTAAAAATGGTAGAGGAGCTCATTTCAGAGGAGAAATTCTTGTAAGTTTAAAGGTCATTCACAAACTGAACTCAGTCCCAACATGTTAAATTTATCTTCAATTTTCGAAAATGGCGCCGACTCTGTTGTTCACAAAATAAACTAACTCTAAGTTATGTGCATCCTTTTCTTCCCATTTCGTTAAGAAAAGGATAGAAGATAACATTTTAATTTGATCCTGTCAAATTAAGATACTCCATAGACAGTTTAAACGCGATTATAAACATGGCGACTAAAAATACGCCAGTTTACGTCAGTAGCGCACTAATTTGACAGGTCTAAACTGACATTTTATCTTCCGTCCTTGATGACTAAGATAGAAAGAAAAAGATGCAGATAACTTAAAATTTGTTTATTTGGTGAACAACAGAATCGGCGTCAATATTTGAGAAGATTTTTAACGAGAAAAGGGATGTATCCAATTCCAAGGTATGAACATAAAAAAAATAATTAGTCCATCTTATAGATAATAAAAAAAATTAAGACCCATATTTTTTAGGACCGAGATTCCGCGGCTTCGGCGCGCATCAATAGAAACCCCTAGCAATTTTTTTTTTCAAATCGATTTTAAGCATAGAAGGCTAGTTGCGATAACGGAAAAAATAGTTTTGTTGAACTCAGCGCATCCAGATCTATATGATTATCTATAGTGGTGAGGGTTTTGAGCAACTTCGGGCACATACATACAGACAGACATACAAACATACGCTTCTTTATAGGGATGGATTTTGTCGAAATTACCAAAAACTACTGAGATATAGCGTATTAAAGTTACAGAGTGGGGGCTAATTACATCACGCCGTGGTATATTTTTGTACCACGGCGTGACGTCATGCGTCATTTCAAATCAATATATCTTCCTAAGTATTTTCAGCATCGTTGGTCGTGTTGGTGTTGGGTTTAACATTGCATCACCTCGCTCAACTGCCGTCATCCTTCCTATTCCTAAGTTTTTTTGAGTCCTAAGTTGATTTGAGTGTCTTCAAGGCTAGACTGGATAGGCTCTTAATAAACTAGTGCGCTTTACCATTAACTATTGCATCACTGCTTACCATCAGGCGCGATTGCAGTCAAGCACTAGTTCATAATTATTAAAAAAAAAAGAAAAAATACGTATTCAGTATTTTTTTATAAATCTATCTCATCATCATCATCACAGCGTTAAGCCCAGTCGCATCCGAAGCCTTTTCAGCTTTGGAGTCTGGGGTCCGCTTTACCAGTCCAACTGCTGAAATGGCTAAACTTCGACATTTTCCGTGAAGCGACTGCCGTCTGACCTCCACAACCCGAAGGCGACATCGAAGCATTGCAGTTAGACCAATTGTTGGATTTTTTTAGGGCTCCAACAACCCGTAACGACTGCCACTAGATGTTCGTATGGCAACCGGGACCAACAGCTTAACGTGCTTTCCGAGGCACGACCACACCAGTGCAAATATTCATATTCATGCATACAAATACTTGCACTGTGCGGGGATCGAACCCGCGCCACCTTGCGCAGCGGCCGCGTCCGCTACCGCTACGCCACGGAGGCTGTCTTTTTTATAAATCTATCTGATGGACATTAAATTATTTTTTAGGATACAACCCAATTGACTTTCTAGTAACCGAAAGTGTTTTTCATAACCCCATCCATCTTCTCATCACATCCCATAACACAGTTTCTACCAAACTTAAACCAAAATGCAAGCGTACCTAATAAAGTTATAAATATTCATTAAAATTATCGCTTTAAGGAATAAAGCGCTTCGCTCGCTCAGCTCAGCATATAAAGCAAAATGTCCTATTCTTTATCCCCTTCGGCAATCATAAGAGGAGATACGGAGAAATATGATAGTCATTATTCAACGGTGCTTTGTCAACATGCGTTTGATAAATTTATATTACCTGGGTTATACTGTATAATCATTTTTGCCGGTATCTTGCGTGCTGGAGGGGAAAATTGAGTGTTAGAGGTGATCTACGTAATGAAGTCAAGAAAATGTGTTTGGGTTTTGAAGTGGTGAATTTTTGAGGGTTATTGTATTCTTTGATCAGTGTACTTAAGCCCTTTGTGTAGAGAGGTTTGTCTTGCTGTAAAAACTACGGTGTATTCGCCGTGTCTAGTCACGGTTGATGGGGCAGTAAGGTTGGGGAGTGGCGGCCACGTACCGGACGATGCAGCGTAGGGAGGCCAAGCGCAGGAAAGCCTTGAGCTTTTGTCCAGCAGTGGACCTCTATAGCCTGAAAAGAAAAAGAAGAAGAGGTCACGGTCATTGGTATTGTTTGGATCACTATGGAAACTTGTTTATGGACTTTTCTTGCCGTGGTTTACACGTTGTACCGTGAATATACCGTATCGTGTACAAAGTTGTATTTCACACATTTGGTCACAATAGGGTTATGAAATGTTAAGATAAGTTAAGAGGATGGGCGGTAAGGTTTTTTGTTTTTTTTTGCGATTGACCTGTTATTACCATCTATGACCGGACAGGAAACACCGCCGCTGGCAAATTGTTCCAGTCCCTCGATGTACGCGGTATAAAGGAGGAGGCGAAACGCTTCGTCCGGATCGTAGTGGTGTTAACAACGTAAGGGTGGAAACCAGCCGTACGTTATTTTAACTATTTCGTCATCTAGTCAATTCAATGTCCGAACCTTTTGCAGCCTTAGGAAGATTGTAATTCAATAACAAAACCCACAAAATATCCTTAACTCCGCCTAAAAACTGCGAAGAAATCTTCTAAACAACTTCTTTCATAAGTAATAGACCCATAAACATCTTAAAACCATGCAATAAAGCATGGTTCACATTAATCACGATTTAATACAGGCAATAATTAAAAATCTCATAGGTGCCGCTCGCTGCAACTCACTTAATCGTTACCCCATTTGATAGATGGTGTTATACCTCCCACGGTCTTACAACCTTTTCACAGTAAACGATACAGGCCTTCCCGTACTGATTTCATAGAGAAGCGAGGTAAGGTTTGGTATGACAAGGTCCCAAGACGCGAGCTTAGATAGGAGTATTAGGAAGCGTTTACACGGGCGGCACGTAGCGTAATAAATAATATAGTAATCAGTGCGATTCCTTACATCCCGCCTCTTATTAGGCGAGAACCTACATTCAACATTCGCTAAGGCCTCGGCTTACTAACACATGTGGGACGGAAAGATTCACCAGAATTTATTGTACTTCAGCTTATGAATCATAAATAAGGAGGGGCTAATTAGAATTGCTGTACGACTACGGAATACACTTAGATATTGTTAACGTTGTTATTAGGCTCAATATTGTGTAGAATTTAGGTACTTACTCTTGTAAGCGATTTATTGTATTGGGTTAGTCGTTTGTGTGAGTTCTAGTTATTAAAATTAGTCTGTTTAATTTAATAATGTGACTTTTTAGGGTTATAAAAAAAATATGAAAGAATATTGGCATGTTTATAAGCAGTGAACATGACACAGAGAAAGAATACAAAAACAAAGGAAAAAAAATCAAGTTAGAGGTTAATAGGCTTATAAGGCTACGTCAATTCTATGCTGGGCCAGGGTTGCGGGTTGGTTAAAAAAGAAACCGTGGCCCTGGCCGTCGCATAGGCTAGTGAAGGAACACGGGTGGGTTTTAGTCAGTAAAAGTCTGACACGCCCTCCCGCTCCGCCCCGAGCGGCAGAGGTCATTTGATGAATTCCCATCCATACTAATATTATACCTAAATGCGAAAGTAACTCTGTCTGTCTGTCTGTCTGTTACGCTTTCCCGCTTAAACCTCTCAGCCGTTTTTCATGAAATTTGGCACAGACAATCTTTTTTTTTTATAAATTACAAATTAGCGCTTGACTGCAATCCCGCCTGATGGTAAGCAGTGATGCAATCGTTGATGGTAAGGCGTGCTAGTTTATTAAGCCTAGTCACTCAAAAGAACTGAGTAAATAGGAAGGAAGACGGCAGTTGAGCGCGGTGATGCAATGTTAAACCCAACAACACGACCAACGATGCTGCGCCAGAGGGAGATTGATCTGGAGGCCTTCCACAACCAAGCTCCCGACACAACAACATTTCGCGCATCGTATCCGGCCCGTAAATCGCAACACAACTGCTCAGACCCGTCCTCCGTACGGCTTCATCAGACATCATGCCGGAACACGACGAATCGCTTGGCGGCATGACTTTGTCTAGTGGGTGGTAACTTATGCCGGCGGCTGATGTTGTTGCTCTGAGAAAGAAAAAAAGCTACCTTTAAAAAAGAATTGATATTCCCGAGGGAAATCTAAAAAGCGCGATATAATCGAATTCGGCGCGGGCGAAGCCGCGGGCGGAAAGCTAGTACTAAATAAAAAAAAAAAATAAAGAAAGTTTTATGCAAAACGACCATCGCCCAACATAATAATGTATTACTAGTAGAATACACTTTTTGGTTTTATAGTCTGTGACGTCTTCTAACCCACTGGGCCCGTGTATTGGATTACGGGCCATTCCCTTTCATCTCAATTCGTGGCCTTTATAGCAACAGTGCGAACATTGTATGCCGATTATTTTACACGTTTTATAGTTGTTCGCTTTAAGAGTTCGAAGCAGTCAAAACCGCAGACAAAAGCTAGTAAATTATAAACAACAAAAGTTATAAAAGAACAACACCCGGCGCATCTGATAAGGCTGTATGCCACATACTGTGTGCCGATAATTCCGGGAAATTATAAAGTTATAACAAGTTCGCGAAATAAATCTCTTCGCGCGGTTATCGAAGGAGGCTAGGCGCGACGTCTCGCCAGTGTTGCCAGATATTCATCTATGAAATGGTTTAGGGTAATTAATTACGATATAGTTGAGATTGTAGGATAAATAATAGATACTGTAATGTATTGAGAGATTTATTGGTTTGAAGATGATAGGTTGGTTTGAAGGTGCGTATTTGGAATGTATTTGGTACAGTTTGAAGTAACACCGATGTTTCAAATATACACATTATGATAAAATGACATAAAAAATTTGATATGAAAAATACAGATTAAAGATAGATAAAAGATAGAAATATAGCGTTATTAAAAACAAAGGTTAATTAAAAAAATAAATCTGACATTTTAATACATTTACCCGCAACTTCTTTTTCCCATAAAACTTAGTCTGTTAATATTCGCTAGACAGGAGAGCGAATAAATCACAATAAGCTGGCAACTCGCTAACCCGCCACCGCAGATGTATAAGTACTAAGTTAAAGAATGGAAAGTAAAGTTAGCGCAGTAAATTAATTGGCTCTAAGTTGCGCGTAAGACGGGTACGCGCGTGCGGGATACACCCAAGTTTAGACTATTAATTTGGGACTTAGACACCGACAAATATGGATACGTGTATGTATTTTCGCATTAATTTCGGAGGGAAGAAAGGAAATTAGGAGAATGAATAGGATGGATGATTGTGATGTTCTCAATTAAGGCTTAATGAATTAAGTGTTAAAAAGTCGTAGTGGCCTAGTGGTTAAAACACCAGCCTCTCAAGTAGGAGTACGCGGGTTCGATTCCAGGTCAGGCCAATGTAACTTCTCTAAAGTTATATGTAATTTCTGTATATCTTGGACACCAATGACTGAAGGTGAGGAAAACATCTTGAGGAAACCTGGACTATAAAGTCTTCAACCCGCATTGTGCAAGCGTGGTGATTACGCTCAATTCTTTTTTGTATGAGAGGAGACCTGTGCCCAGCAGTGGGACGATAAAAAGGTTGATAATGATGATGATGCTGATGAAATTAAGTGTCTTTATCGATATTAACTTTTTAAACTTTTTTTTAAGTCTCAGAATAGACTTTGAGAAAATGATAACGTAGGTATACCTAATATTTCTGCGTACCTCATAATCAGCCCATAATATTTCCCATCCTGGGACATAGGCCTCCTCGCGGTGAGACGGAGTGGGCCGTAATCTACCATACGGGCATAGTATTATTTTACCAACGTAGATGTTATATGTCATTGAATTTCTGCCTCTAGGTCTCCCTAGGTATCCTCACTATCTTTTCCTCCACCGTTTTGAGAGCAGTGGTGATCAAATAATTTACACAAAGTATATTAGACCACTAGGCTTCTACTGCGTACCTCGTTCGTTTTTTTTTTTTTATTTCCATAATGGGGTGGTAAACCAAACAAACATAATAATATTCGCAACCCATAACCATTCATCCTAAAAATAAATTGACCGCGAATCCCGAGAGCCCTCACAACACTAGTGATTACCATAAATAAGTAGAGCGTCATACTAACAACCATTTCCCATCCCTAGCGTATTGAGGGTGCCATTACGCCCTGATTGATTCGACTATAATGACTTTCGACAAAAGTTTTCGCACTCGAAACGACTGCTTTCGTCAATTTTACGCATTTAGTTCGAAAATGGTATAATAAATTTCGCTCAGTGATTATTTCGGCTCATAACTTAGTGTTATTAAAACATTTCTAGATTTATTTTAATTGTTTCAAAGAGTAAATCCTTTTTTATTTATTAGGCTGTTTCAAGTTAAAAGTTGTTTGATGACGATCGAAACAATTTATTAGAGAACTTAACAATGATAAGGTATCTACATAATAAATTAGTATAACTATTAATTTTAAGAGTTATTTTTTTTAATAATTATAAATCGGTGCTTGATTGCAATCCCGCCTGAAGGTAAGCTGTGATGCAATCGTTGATGGTAAAGCGCGCTAGTTTAATAACCCATTTAAGTACTCAAGAAACTGAGTGAATAGGAAGGAAGACGGCAGTTGAGCGAGGTGATGCATTCTCTCAGAGCGAGATTGATCTGGAGACCCTCCACGACCAAACTCCTGACACAACAACATTTGGCGCATCCTATCCGGCACACATCGCAACACAGTTGTTTTGCGATGTGTGCCGGGTACGATGCGCTCAGACCCGTCCTCCGTACGGCTTCACAAACAGAAATACGACGAATCGCTTGGCGGCAAGGCAATGTCTGTGGGGTGGTAACTTTTGCCGGCAGCAGATGTTATACCTACAGGAGTTATGACGTCAAAAAGTCTTTTTTTTGACGCGATTAAAACGTGGAAACTAAAAATGTGTCAATTTACGTCAGGCGCTGACTAATTTGACAGGACTAAACTAATATTTATCTTCTGTCCTTTTCTTAATGAAATATAAAGAAAAAGATGGACTGAACTTAAATCTAGTTCAGTTTGTGAACAAGGGAATCGAGGTCATTTTATCTGAAAAAAAAACTGCCTTTAGAAGACTAATGATAAGTAGAAAAGTTTGGTCGAAATCGCTCTTACGAACATTAAATTTAGTAACTTAAAAATTCTGCATGCTTCATAAGCGAAGTGATCATCATCATCAGCCACTGCTGGACATAGGCCTCTTCCATGGCACGCCAACAAGCTCGATCCTGAGCAGTTCTCCGCTAGCCACTACCAGCCACCTTTTTGATGTCGTCGCTCCATCTCACCTAAGGGCTAGAGGATAGAAAGGAGAGGTTTAGCAAGCTGAAGTGGCTGCTCACATATGCTGCAGGGCCGACAACCGTTGGGGTAAACGAGTCCTCGAGTGGAGACCGCGTCTCGGCAAACGTAGCGTAGGAGCGAAGTGATATTTATTAGAAACTGCAACAAATTATCAATCAACGTGCATAATTGTATTATTGAGAGTCATTGAATACAGTTTTATCTCTTTTTATTACATGCTTTTTATTAGCTTCACTTGTATGTTTGCTTGCTTGTTTGCTTGCTTGAATTTTTAAAAAAACGTGAGGCGCTTAATAAACAAAAATTATGGCACAAAGTGCCTCACGCATTTTTAAAAATTATTTTTAAGTTTTTAGTTTGATATTTTTTAAAAGCATGTTTTATAGGTTTTTAAACTATATTTTCCAATTCACATTTCAGTAGATTTTCGAGCGATATTTTTATAAAAAACTAAGTACAATTCGTCGTTATTTTATTCACAAACAATTGTTGTGGTTTACCAGCAATTGTTTGCACAGGTTCTTGGATGGTAAGAATAACAAGCAAAAGTGTTTATGCAACAGTATAATACAGCAATCAATTACAGGCAAAACTCCTTTTGTTTTTTATTTCCGCTTTATACAAGAGGAGTTTTGTTGTAAAAATCAATGATATTAAGTAAGTAATAAAATTTACTGTCTTAATAATCTATTATTTACTTCCTACTTGTAATTTTTACTTATTCCTTCACATACTTTTAAAAAAATATTTTAACGATAAACATAAGGTACCTAATGGCGCCGATTCTGTTGTTCACAAACTAAACTAATTTTAAGTTATGTGTATCTTTTTCTTTTCATTTCGTTAAGAAAAGGATAGAAGATAACAATTTAATTTAATCCTGTCAAATTAAGATACTCCATAGACAGTTTAGACGCGATTATAAACATGGCGACTAAAAATACACCAGATTACGTCAGGAGCGCACTAATTTGATAGGTCTAAACTGACATTTTATCTTCTGACCTTTTATTTTAGAAATGGAAGAAAAAAAATTGCACTTAACTTAAAATTTGTTTATACTCTGTTTTTTAATCTCGTAGACTAAATTGACACATGCAAATGTCAAATTTACATTATTAATTTTGTATTATTACGTTTTTAATAAGTACCTACACATTATTTCAGGATAACTTATTGTAAAAAAAACGATACTTGATTTTATGAACGCTAAGTTTCGGCACTATTTAAGAATTGCAATAAATTGCCAACACTCGTAATGTCAGTTTAGTCTACGAGATTAAAAAACAGAGTATAGTTTGGGCTGGTGCTGCCAAGTGTCACCTGGCCACTTTGGATTCAGTGGAGAGACATGCAAAGAGGCTGATTGGTGACCCTGATCTAACTCGAGTTGGTCTCCAAAGCCTAGAGCACAGGCGTAGAGTAGCCAGCCTTTCGGTGTTCTATAGGATGCATTTCGGGGAGTGTGCGAGGGAATTGCATGATTTAATTCCCCCATCTCCGTTCCACCAGCGGACGACCCGTCGTACGGCTGGTTTCCACCCTTACGTTGTTAACACCACTACGATCCGGACGAAGCGTTTCGCCTCCTCCTTTATACCGCGTACATCGAGGGACTGGAACAATTTGCCAGCGGCGGTGTTTCCGTCGGACTACAATTTGAGTGTCGTCAAGGCTAGAGTGAATAGGCTCTTAATAAACTAGTGCGCATTACCATCAACGATTGCGTCACTGCTTACCATCAGGCAGGATTGCGGTCAAGCGCTGGTTTATAATATGTAAAAAAAAAAAGTTTGCGAACAACAGAATCTTTGTATATAACCCGAAACAGGTGTCCAATATTTTTAAGTAAAGAATCTATTTACAAAATTTCAAAAAGATATAATGAAAAACTACAAAGTTATGGGCTTGTTATCTTACCTGATTGTCCTAACAAAACTATACTACTAATAACTAACGAACAGACAAGAACAAACTATACTTATTCAGGTTTCGTATAAAGAAAAATTATCGTTGTAATGTAAACACACACATCTATTTTGTAATATCATACACATCTGAAGGATATTAAAATAATTTGTATTAATTACCTTGTCAACAGTATAATTATATTCGATTAGAGTTAGAACCATAATCAGGCGTTTAACTGAGCAATGGTCGCAATAGGGTATTTGAAAAAAAAAAACCAATTAGTCCGTCAGTCAGATTTCCAAAAAATACTAGACACGTATTTTTTCTTTTTTGATATAAAGAAAAAATGAAGACGACACAGTGCGTTGAAAACTCCTGTGACGTCACTGCACGCTACACTTTTTAACAAGCAGTGACGTCACCAGCCACCACTCCTCCTGATCTTTGATGCCTTTTATATTTGAAAATTTTAATTGATTTGATAAAACAAAATATACGTATCTAATACTTTATACTGTTTTAACACCACCAGGCAGGAAAATCCTGTAATTACAAACGTTCAAAATGTAGTGAAATCTAATTTCTGCGGGTATCAATATTATGTATGGAAACTAGAAGAAAGACAGAAATAAAAAACGCTTTTTTTTTGCGGTAAACATGACGCAGTTTACAAAAACACAAAAAATAAGAAATAGTTGAGGGTAAGATGCGTCACATCCACGCAAAACGGCTGTCGCTCAGCATTATGCGGCGACCGTATGCAAAACAGAGCCCAGCGCTGGTTTTCCGAAAGCCGGCGCCGACGTAAAGACGTTACCCGGTGTAATAAACAATTACAAGTGACACCGAAACGGTAGTACAGTAAAAATAAAAACGATTACAGGAACAAAGTATTTTTGACTATATTTGAGAATAAGATCAGACTGCGAACTTTCTTAAAACCATGAAAATTGTTCCTCAGCTTATTTTTGATATTTTTTTTTTATTAAAAACACATAAAAACATTTAGAAAATCTTCCCGTAGAAATACTTCCATCAGAAATCATTAACATCTACGGAAGCATCAACAAAAGACAACTGCCACACAATCCTCACTTCGATACTAAACATAAATTCAAAACAAAACAACAAAGTGCAGCACGTGGCTTCAGTGGGCGGATACACCCGCGGCTCATCCCCCACCTGTTGCTGATCCGGCTGATCCGCCCCCGCTGGATATGCGCGGATATAGCGCTGTGCACGGATATATTCGGATACGGCGATATCCGCTCTCGCCACGCCTCGCGACGCCCAACGGGTTAGAATTGTCGTCGGGTAAGATTACTATAAAGTGCTATAAGAAGTACAATATAGCTAGGTATAATGTACTATGCAATATTTAAAAAACGACGCATGACTGTGGTATTTGAAGCGTTTGTCTCTCAGTCCCATGAATTAAAACTTAAAAAAAATATCACGCGTATTTAACTCGATACGCTATAGATTCTATTAGTTTAATCTAGACTTATTGGTATGCTTAATCAAGTGAGATTTAGACTATTTATCAGGTACTTACAAAATAAAAATCAGCACCCTAATCGGCGAACACTAGTTGGGATCGTTCGGACCGCACATAGTCGCAATCATTTGACAAAAAAGTGTTCGCCGATTAGGGGCAGGTTATAAAACCAAAATTTATATCATTTTTAGGCAATTTAAGAGTCCGTTCGTATGAGAAATCTGTTTAATATGGTTCCGTAAATATTATTAAAATAGAAAGAATAAAATACTAATAAAAAGACATATATTTTATTGTATTTTTTTATGCACTTACAATGTAGACCAAGCGCGCCGCCAAGCGTATAAACAGTTGTTTTAGTTCCCTTGAAATTCCTATTAAATCATTACCTTTTATAGTTCTCGGCAAAAGCGCAGGTTCAAAACAGCTACAGCCCTTTAGTTTATGAAAATATCTTTCCGCTTGCGCAATCACGTTCTTATTAGGAGAAAATCTTCATTTCATGGAATCGCAACAAAAAGTCAGGTCGAGACTGCCGAGGTAAGACAGATAGAGTGCCTTCACTGAAAGCGTAACGAGTCATTTTCTCAGAAAGTAGTAACTTCTGTGCTTTAGCTTCGTTCTAAGCTTATTATGTTCAATTTAATTATTAAATGAGTGATGCCTTTTAACTGCATGTTACTATGAATATGTGAAAGAAGTCAGTAACAACTGTATAGGTAAGTTATGGTCCTTATTACTTACTTGTAAACACTCCCCGTACCCGAAGACGCAGCGTTGGGAGGCCCCCAGCAAGGTGGACCGATGACCTAGTGGAGATCGCGGGAAGCAAATAAATAAATAAATATATACGGACAAATCACACAAATTGAGCTAGCCCCAAAGTAAGTACGAGACTTGTGTTATGGGATACTAACTCAACGTTACTATATTTTATAATAGATACATATACTTATAGATAAACATCCAAGACCCAGGCCAATCAGGAAAAGATCGTTTTCCATCATGACCTGGCCGGGGATCGAACCCGGGGCCTCCACGTCACAGGAAGGCGTGTTGACCGCTGCGCCACGGAGGACGACAAAAATGACGACGACAGAAATGGATGCGGACAGCACAAGACCAGTCATTGTGGAAAGCCTTGGGGAGGCCTTTGTCCAGCAGTGGGCCTCTATAGGCTGAAGAAGAAGAAGAAACACTCCTAGTTCTCTTCTTTTAAATTTTATTATGAATGTATTTAGTTAATTACTGTTACTGTAGGTCTGTATGATCCTACTGCTACACAAACGATTCTCCCCAGCCCCCAGGGCTTCTAGCTTTTCGATGCAGGACTAAAGTAGACCACTAGTTGTTTGTTTTGTTCAGCTCATCCCGTTATCTTCTACTAGATCTGCTGCGACAAGTTACTATTACTTTTAATACTATGTTGTTGCAAATACCTGCCTATAAAAAGATACATCACTTAGGCGTCAACTAAATATCTGAAGTCGCACTTCAGAATACATAGTTGACGCCTAAGTGAGATGAGCTTCGAGTGAGCTGACATTCCAACTAATGCTAGAAATTGGGTTGTATCCTAAAAAATAATTTAATGTCCATCAGATAGATTTATAAAAAATATTGAACACGTTTTTTTTTTTTTCTTTCATTCAAATACTTATGAAGATATATAAATTTGAAATATCGTCTGATCTCCATAACCCGAAGGCGATAACGAAGCATTGCAGTTAGACCAATTGTTGGACTTTTGAGGGCTCCAACCACCCATAACGACTGCCATTAGATGTTTGTATGGGACCAACGGCTTAACGTGCTTTCCGAGGCACGGCCAGACCAGGGCAAATATTTATATTCATGCATACAAATATTTGCACTGCGCGGGGATCGAAACCGCGCCTCCTTGCGCAGCGGCGGCGTTCGCTACCGCTACGCCACGGAGGCTGTCAAGGAAGCTCACACTATTAGGTACTAACCAGAGGTTGTGGAAGCATCTTTTGTTCTCGCGATCCCCGACATAGGTGTGAGATGGAACATCGGGGTAGTTTTTAGTCAGTAAGAGTCTGAACGTCCCCGATGCCCACCCAGGGCGGTGGACATCCATGAGTGCTGTCACGTGTAAGAAACGTACACGTACGTCGTACATACAGTACAGTACACGTACATGAACTAAACATTTATATATCGAAAGTTCTACTAAACCATTTTTGTCGTTTAAACTTAGACACTAAATAATGGTACAAAATATACCATGGCGTGACGTAATTAGCCCCCACTTCGTAAATTTTAATACGCTATATCTCAGTAGTTTTTGGTAATTTCGATAAAATAAAAAATACGGGTCTTAATTTTTTTTTATTAACTAGCTTTCCACCCGCGCCTTCGCTCGCGTGGAGATCGGTTATATCGCGCTTTTTAGATTTTCATACCTTGGATACATCCATTGGCAGCTCACTCCCAGCTCGTTTCACCTAACATCGAATCTGTAATAGATTTTGTAAAAATGACACAATGATATTTTAACAGAATCTTTGGCAGTACATCAACTCAAGTATCATAATTATCACCAAAAGAATTACTTGCAATCGATTTTAATTTTTAGCGTGAAGAGCCATTTGCGGTAGCGCGCTATGTAGCGCGCACAAAACATTATATAAAATAAACGGGTCGTTGGGTATTGTTAGTAAAAGTGTTACCAAGCTCAAAAGAAGTAACATAGGCCGCGTAAAAACGTTGTAAAAACGTTGTTAAAAGGAAAATATCGTAAGAAGACCGGCGTTGTTCTGCAACCAAAAATTTGAATTTAGAAAACCCACACGTAGCCCAAGTGTTTATATTAAAAATAACTCTCCTCGACAGAGAAATCTTGTATCCCGCAATGGGAATATTATAGACTGATTACGCTTATTGTCCGGTTAGTTAGTAATTAACCGGAAAAAAGCGTAACTGCTTAGTGGCATCTATGCATCATTAAATACCTCGTTTTTTTCAATTACATTAGGGTCGTCCTACAGCTGCATTGAGTTAGACTGTAGGACGACCCTAATGTGTCTAATGAGTAGGTAGTCGCACCAGGTAAAGTACTGACTTTACCTGGTGCGACTACCTACCTATCTGAATTTCACAATCCAGTTACTCAAACCACTCCGTTTTCATTTCCAGAAAATTTCCTCCCACACAAGACAGCCAATACATTCAATTAAAGTAATTAAAGAAACTGAACCTCTTAATTAAATGATTGAGGTCCACTCGGCTGGCCAGACACCCTTTAAACCTACAAAGGGGTCCAAACATCGAAATAGTTCGTCTTACCTTTAAGACAACCGGCGGACGACAACTAAACTCCTAATTGGCACCGAATCGAATTACAAAACGGGGAATCGAACCCCGATCCTGCACTTAACACGGATCCTTTTAACGGTTTAGTGAAGATGGATCCCCTTTTGCGAGACGATATTTGGCAATTAAGGGATACCGGCGCTTTAATTCGTGTACCCTCTGAGCGTCTCTGGGTGATGTTTTGTTTCTCATAAGATTGATTGAGTTTCTATGTAAGTGTGCCTGTTGCGTCATCTTTGAATTCAACGATAGATTCGATGTGATTTGGTGGCATTGGACAAAAGAGAAGAGAATATGGGCTTCATACGAAGGCTCAGAGTCACACAAAGGGCGATGGAAAGAGCTATGTTCAGAGTTTCTCTGCACGATCGAACCATAAATGAGAAGATCCACAGAAGAACTAAAGTCACCGACATAGCTCTTCGAGTCGCTAAAATTAAGTAGCAGTGGGCGGGGCACGTTGCTCGTAGAACCGATGGCCGATGGGGCAGTAAGGTTCTGGAGTGGCGGCCACGTACCGGAAGACGCAGCGCAGGGAGGCCCTCAACAAGGTGGATTGATGACCTGGTGAAGGTCGCGGGAAGCCGATGGATGCGGACATCACAGGACCGGCCACATGGAAAGCCTTGGGGGAGGCCTTTGTCCAGCAGTAGACCTCTATAGGCTGAAGGACAAAAGAGGGCCCATTGTCGTACTTTTAAATACGTTCATGGCCTGGTCTTAGTTTTAAGTGTAAAAAAAAATACTCGAATTTCCCTACATTTTGAGAAGTTTTTTTTAACATTTCTTTGTCGTCGAAAAGAGACCGGCACGAGATTTAGACTGTTTTAAACTACGAGAATTGGCCTTTTTCTACTACAGATTATTAGAAGGTGAGCCAGGTATTTGATCGATATTTATCTATGTAATAAAGACTCTAAATAGAATTGTGTTAATAAAAAAAAATATTAAGTAATAATTTTAAGTTCCATTCTTTCCATATGGTGGGTAAATATACGAACGTAGGGCTGGAGTTGATATTTTTGAATACTTTTTGTGAAGTTTCTAAAACTGCCTGTTAATAAAAGTCTAATAATAAAAACAAACTACTCAAGGCTGCTGCATCCCCAGTCTTATTTCGAGTTACACACAAATCTACTTAATTTTAATGAAAATTAAGTTGATTTCAGTGATTAGTAAGTACTATTACATAATATGCCTATAATGTTGCCACTCCTGGGACATAGGCCTCCTTTCAGTACGCAGGAGTGGGCCGTAATCTACCACAGGGGCCCAGTGCGGGTTGACACATGTCATATGTCTTCGAAGTTTTAGCCTCTCGAAGTTTACCTTCACCGTTTTGAGAGCAGTGGTGATGAAATAATATACACAAGGTAAAGCGCCTGACGGGATTCGAACTTACGACCAGGCCACCGCTACTATCCCTTTAGAAGAAGTATAAATAATATTTGAAATTGTAACTAGAACTGAATCTTATCTGTATTCATATCTGTAACATTTTTGGCGAATACTTCGCAATTTTACTGTATCTAAAAAAGGGCAGTACAAAATCTGAACAGGAAAATTAATTTCCAACTGATTAGTTTTACAGTCCAAGAGAACTAGGTAGCTTGTAAATATACCTATATATTAGTAACAGGTTTGAACTCGATCCAAAGATCACACATACTGACATTATGGTCAGAGTGGTGACCCAGAATAGTTGGGCCGCAACTTGTCTATGGACACAAGACGACGGCCACTTTACTGGCCGATAGTACTAAATTAGCTGACAGTCGGTTTCACCATGCTGGTTAAGTTCAGGTTAATGAATTGATGTGACAGAGAGTCAAATATTACCAGATTAATAGTTTTGACACACAGAAAGGGTATTGTATGATCAATCTTAAATAATTTTAATATCCTTGGAATTGACTTACAAATATTATTTCTATATCTTCTTCTTGAAACTTTATTAGGTATTTTGATATTTTACGATCGCATCGCTGCTTACCATCAGGCGGGATTGCGGTCAAGCGCTGGTATAAAAATAATTTAGAAAAAATATTATAATGAAAAAATTCACGATAACTTTAAATCTTTTCACGTGTCATGAAAAGATAATTTTATGAACACACCTTCGTGACAAGTGTGCAAATGAGTAATTTCGTCCTATTTCTCGGCACTGTAAAATGTATTTTTTTTTTTTACTAAAAACGAATTATATCGATACCGGAAATTTTAATTGTCGTAAAGGACAAAACACGAGTTTACAGTATAGCCGAAAAACAAAAAAAGAAATTGTTTTTTTCTTATATCTTTTTCAAACAAAGTGATGTCAAACCCTATTCTTTCGTGTGCTATCCATATAAATTAACAAAATAAATCAAACTTAATTAATTACCAAAATGAGAGTCCTTTACAGCCCAAAAAAATTCAACTGAAGTACTTTACAGCCATGAAAAATTGGTATTGATATAGTCAGATATGCCGTAAAGGACTATTTTTGATCATCAGTGGGTAGTTTAAGTCAATTAAATCAAAAACTAAGGTGGTAAGAGGAATAAAAAACCGCAAGCTTTAAATAGAAATACCTACAATAGGTACCTAGTACAATCAAGTGAATTAAAATGTTTTTTTATTATGTTTTATTTATTATTCAAATAAATAGTAAAGTATTACAATAGTTACTTTAATAGGAACTCAATATTTTAATAAAATTTAATGCAACTTTTTAATCACCAGTAATTTTTGTGCTGCTGAAAAACAACTCAGTTTTAGAGTAATCAGCTAATAAACTTATCTACTTACTAATTTTTTTAAATATTGTTATTGAAACGCAAACAATAATTATTAGAACAGTCTTAACTTATTCGGAGAAATCGTTCATTAATAAAACTAAAGTCAAAAATAAACATCTTACTATAAAAACAAAATACCTGAAGGAAAAAAATAAATGTAAAGTGACTTTAGCTTTTTAAATTTCATATTAGTAATAAATGATAAACATACTGTTTATTTTTAATAATCAGTAAACAAATTACTATTGTTTAACATTTATTAATGAAACTCAGACAACAGAACAGACTTGAACATAATAATATAGTTAAAATAACCAAAATAATAACAATATTTGCCCTCAAGAGATTATAACTCAAAAAATTAACATTCTAAAGTATTAATTAAATGACCATTATTTTCAGTCTTTTATTATTATGAAACTTAGGCCCGTTTTTTGATCCGTAGTTAACTCTAACCATTGGGCAACGATTGCAAATTTCGGTAAAACATAATTTTTCTTCTATGTTAGTCAACAAATGGTCAAATAAGTTGGAGTGGTAATTATTTGACCATTAAATTTGTAAAACTAACTATTGAGTATAGTAGTCGTATAAAAAGTTAAAATGAACGTAAAAAAAAATGAGGATTTACGACCTCTAAAATAATTGAAACATGACTTTACGCCCCGTATTGATATAGTACATTACGATATTAGTGCGTAAAGATGGTTATAATATGCGAGGCGGAATTTCAGCCCGAGCCGAAGGCGAGGGTGTAATTGAGCCGAGCATGTTATAACCAATACGCACGTATATCGTACGACGTTTTTTAACACACTTGCGAGGAAACAGAAAAAAAAGTATTTTATATTTTGTTCATTTTTAATTATTAAAACAATTAGTAAGATTACAATTATTATAAACTCAATCTGTGAATGCACACTGTTGCTTTCCCGCCATTAGTAGATATTATTATTTGCCTTTTCAAATATGGAACAGCGCGCTGCTCACTGGCTGGAGCCGTGCGGCGGCGATCAGTTCCATAATTATTTGAAATGGCAAATAATGCTGTTATGGAATTTGTATGGACTATAACTTAACTATTTGCTTTGATAACACACGCGTTCGTTATGGCTCGCTTTACATATTTAAAACCGGTGGAATTACATCAGCTTTACGAGCAAGGGTGTTAAAATAGTACATTACGATATTAGTGCGTAATGATGGTTATAACTTGCGAGGCGGAATTTCAGCCCGAGCCGAAGGCAAGGGTGTAATGAGCCGAGCATGTTATAACCAATACGCACGTATATCGTACGACGTTTTTTAACACACTTGCGAGGAAACAGAAATAGAAGTATTTTATATTTTGTTCATTTTAAATAAACTCAATCTGCGAATGCACACTGTTGCTTTCCCTCCATTAGTATTATTATTTGCCATTTCAAATATGGAACAGCGCGCAGCGCGAGCCGTGCGGCGGCGATCAGTTCCATAATTACTTGAAATGGAAAATAATGCTGTTATGGAAAATAATGCTGTTATGGACTATAACTTAACTATTTGCTTTGATAAAACACGCGTTTGTTGTGGCCTGCTTTACATATTTAAAACCGGTGGAATTACATCAGCTTTACGAGCAAGGGTGTTAAAAAATATTTTACGATACATCCCAAATAGTAAAAATAATCGCGCTAGAGATGTTGGAAAGCCAGGTCGTAAGGGACTTTTTTTTAAGGATAGAAGTTTTTTAAAACGCTGATTCCAAATATGTATATAACTCATTTTCGGTAAAATGTCCTTTACGACAATTGAAATTTCCGGTATCGATATATTTTCTTTAAACCTGCAATTAAACTTCAGTGCAACTCACCTTTCTCCTTGGTCATCGTGCGCCAACCGTCTTTAGAAGCATTACTGGGAAATGCACTAATGCCTCTTCGATACTGTGGAAAACTGTTAAGGGGCTGGTTAGAGGCTTTCTAAGATACTGATATAATTAGTGCATTGTGCCTCTAACGTCCAATACTAAACGACAACCCTGGATCTTCAGTCAACAACATCACCTGACATGGAATTTTCAACCTTAGTGCATCAGAGATACAGCAGATAAAATAGTTTTTAATAGGAAGGAATATGTTTGCTAAGGCATAGACAAGTTTGCTTGAGTTACTGGCCGCATGCGAGAGGTCATTATCATCCGGAAAGCGGCCTGGAAAGCTTTTGAATTTGGAACGTTGGGAGCTTATTAATTCAATGTGGCGACATCGTCTTGTACATTAGGCCTCCTTGGTTTGACCGGTATGCTTACTGAAGTAATATTTAAATGATGTTCAATTATAGTGGTTTTTATTTAGACTTAGCGAATTATGTTACAAAAATTACAGTTGTGATACTGTAATACTCCTGTGGAATATCAAATCACTGCGATAACCAACCCGCTTAATCGTCAATTCCTAACCCCGCCAAGCGTGGGGATTATGCCCTTATGGTAAGCAGTGATGCAATTGTTGATGGCAAAGCGCGCTAGTTTATTAAGAACCTATTCACTTTAGCCTTGGAGTCAATTAAATTGTAGTCCAACGGAAACACCGCCGCTGGAAAATTGTTCCAGTCCCGCGATGTACGCGTTATAAAAGAAGACCCGATCGTAGTGGTCTCAACAACGTAAGGGGGAACGGAAGGGAGATACTCGCCGTACGGAGATTAGGGAATTAAATCATGCAATTCCATCGCACACTTTCCATAATGATCTTATAGAACACGACAGGCTGGCTACTTTCGCTTTGAAATATCACTATACTTTATATACATATATTTTATACGTATAAATATACTTTATATACATACGTATATTATACAATAGACAGCTACAATTGCCCCACAAGCCAAAACGCCAAAACGAGGCAGATACGCCAATTTATTGCGTAACCAGAGTAATCAGGCCAGTGCAAAACATTTACAGCAGTAGGTACGGCTTGGCGAATAAATATGGATCTTTTAAAACGCGCCGCCTTCCTAATTGCCTGCAGATGGACCGGCGCCAATTACAGACGACATTTAGCTGGGAGTTCAACTGGGCCGATAAATGGTGCAGATACCTTACTCACTTAGTGTTGGAGCTTGGAAGAATAATGACGTCATAAGCTTACATTCAGAATTCGTTATCTTGATGTCTTAATTTAAAGAATGAATCGGTTGTAATTAAAATGCTTATACGTGAGTAGATTTTACGATTGATTTAGTAATAAAGAATGCTGTATTTTATTCTTGTATCGATGACAGCTGCTTTAAGTATCGAAATGATTTTGTTCATTTATTTGTGACAAACATACACACATTCATGCATAAAACCGTGTTTTTTTTTCCTTTTAAGTTTTTCGCCACCCAGGTAAGCATTCCGAGTATGCACAAACAACAACCGATGCATAAACCAGTATAAGCTGATTTTTGGTTATACGAAAAACCTACACAATGGGAGATAAGTTAACGCTGGAAATATACAATATGTAAAGAAAACCCCATCCGACCCGTGAGCATAATAAAGGTTAGGTAAACGCATGACCAAATAAAATATGAAATTTTACATAATCATCATACTAATAATACTAATGAATTTTGAAATAACCTTTTTTTTCTGCGAATTAATTGCAACTTCCCCAAAATTTGGTATTTTTTTAAAAAAAAGTGGCAACACCACTCCCCTTCGCCCGCGCTTGTATTGCCTACCGCACATGTATTAAGTGACCTCTTTTTGCGAAATAATATTTATTTTTTAGGGGGACTTTTTTTAAAGTTTCGTCCGGCTTTGTAGGCATTAATAGAATCAGTTATCGATACCTAACAATGCCTTCACGAGTCGGACAGGGTTTTCTTTACATATTGTATAGCTTGATTTTACTTCATCCTAGTTCATACATCTTGTACAAATACACAGCAAACGTGTACATATATGTCTGTTTACATATCTATGTAATTATTGTAATAAAAGTAGCGACTGTAAGTAGGAGACAGTAACAGTAAAACGGCAATGAAACTCGTAAGCTATGATCAGGGTACATTAGCCTTACGATAGTGCGCTCTTGATGGTCTCCTGAAAGACTTACGGCTGGCCTGTGTGTGCAGCAACATCTACTAGCTTTACCAGACTAAATCGAAATGCTGGAACACAGATCTTCTCTATGTGAGAGAGACAGTACCCTAATTGCGTTATACACTATTACTATCATCATCATCAACTTTCTTATAGTCCCACTGCTGGGCACAGGTCTCCTCTCATACAGAGAAGGATTGAGCGTAATTAACACGCTTGCTCAATGCGGGTGGCGATTTCAGACTTGAAGTCTAGGTTTCCTCAAGATGTTTTCGTTCACCTTGTAATCAGTCATTGGTGTCCAAGATATACTTAGAAAGTACATATAACTTAGAAAAGTTATATTGGTACTTGCCTGACATGGAAGCGAACCCGCACACTCATACTTGAGAGGCTGGTATTTTAACCAGTAGGTTACCACGACTTACACGAGTTTTGAGAATAGTGGTAATGAAATAGCTAATGGACCCGATTCCCGTGTTCAGAAACTAATCTAAATTCAAATTCAATTCATCTTATTATTTCTTATTCACAAAGAAAATTATAGAATGGATTACCAAAGTCCCGAAAATTTTGCAAAACAAATACCAAGCGCCTGAAAGATTCCTTTGCTAGAGTAGATACATGGTCCCCAAAAGTCAGACAGCGGTCGAAAGTTACTCCTAAATCTTTAACTTTGGTAATTATGGCCTGGAGCACAAGCGTAGAGGAGCCAGCCTTTCGGTCTTCTTTAAGATACATTCTGGCGAGTGTGCAAGGAAATTGCATGATTTAATTCCCCCATCTCTGTTCTACCATCGGACGACCCGTCGTACGGCGACTTTCCACCCTTACGTTGTTGATACCACTACGATCCGGACGAAGCGTTTCGCTTCTTCTTTTATACCGCGTACATCTAGGCACTGGAACAATTTTCCGGCGGCGGTGTTTCCGTCACACTACAATTTCAGAGTCTTCAAGGCTAGAGTGAATGGGCTCTTAATAATCAACGATCGCATCACTGCTTACCATCAGGTGGGATTACGGTCAAGCGCTACTTTATCCCTACTAATATTATAAATGCGAAAGTAACTCTGTCTGTCTATTACGCTTTCCCGCTTAAACCTCTCAACCGATTTTGATGAAGTTTGGCACAGATAATCTTTAGACCCCGAGAAAGGACATATGTTACCTTTTATCCTGGAAGAATTTGATATTCCCGAGGAAAATCTAAAAAGCGCGATATAACCAAACTCCACGCGGGCGGAGCCGCGGGCGGAGAGCTAGTAACTTATAAAAAAAAATAGATTAAGCATTATTTTTCCAACAGTAGGTATATTGTTTTAGACGAATTTTCCTTGTTGTTTGTTCGTTGGTTCAGTGTGTAAGGTGTCGGTAATGTGCGGGGTAGTTTATGTGGAGCGCGATAGTCGCCGCGACAGAGGTTATTCGTTCCGCTAATGTTCCCTTGCGCGAAGCAAGTTTGCATTTGCATCGCAGTGTTGGGCCAAATATTTGGCCAGTACTGATGGAAATGATGTTGGTAGAGGAAATATAATTGATGATTAGAGTTGGTTGTTACATGGTCGTTTTTGGTACAGAGGCCACAGTATTTTACCAATAAGCTGTGCCCATGTTTTCGGTGGCGTAGGAGAAGAGGCATTCCACGAAGCACAGCCAAACGAAGCACAGCCAGAGGAAGCGCATCTAACGTATTCCACTAAGCACACCCGTAGCTGGGCTTCAAATAATAATATTAAAATAATTAATTTTCTATTCCACGAAGCACACCTATGAAATATCACTCGCATAGTGCGGGGACAATGAAATAAAAATATCGATAGAAGAAAATATTTATTATTTAAAAGACGAACTTAAATTTCTAACATCTTTCAGTTTCATTATAATAATGTGTGTGTGTGTGTGTGTGTGGTCATATTGACATTCTTACTATTTAAAATCACAGATTGTTTCCTAATTTCAATAAAAACTTGGAAAATTATCAAATACATTTTAAATATTGTTTTACATAGAGATCTATGTTGAAAATTTCTTATAACTACCTATTAATGAATAATAAAAATACTCTACTTTAACATTAAAAATCACAGTTTGTTTTACTGCACACACACACACACACACACACACACACACACACACACCCTCACACACACACACACACACACACACCCCACACACAAACACACACACACATTATTATAATGAAACTGAAATATGTTAGAAATTTAAGTTCGTCTTTTAAATAATAAATATTTTATTCTATCGATATTTTTATTTCATTGTCCCTGCACTATGCGAGTGATATTTCATAGGTGTGCTTCGTGGAATAGAAAATTAATTATTTTAATATTATTATTTGGAGCCCAGCTACGGGTGTCCTTAGTGGAATACGTTAGATGCGCTTCCTCTGGCTGTGCTTCGTTTGGCTGTGCTTCGTGGAATGCCTCTAGGAGAAGATGTATCATTGAAAAGTCTTCCTCCCTCCTCTCCTTCCTCCTCCTAGATCCTTTTCTCTTGTTCAATTTTTGTTTGTTTTGCGCAGAACCCTCATTTTTCTAAAATAAAATCTTATGACATCAACTTTTTACCTGTAGGTAAGAGTTTCGTCGAAATCGGCGTAGTGGTTTTAGAGATAAGCGAAACAAAGAAAGACAAATCTTTAAAAAACCTGTGTTATTATTAGGTACTACCGAGTATTTACCATTGCAGACTTTAATTTAATTTATTTCTAGGTTACATATTATATTTAATATTGTAGATTAATATTTTTGAAATTTTATAGTTATTTTGACTTAGATTTTTTTGATATTTAATGAATAAGAAATAGTTCCTCATTTGGGTTTGTCATTTTAATTTTAAACTATAGTTAAACATGATTTTGAAACATATTCTTAGGTTAAAATGTTGTACCTATATCATAAGCCAGATGAACACCATATTTTTGTACGCCTACTGGCATAACACAGCGCCCTGCTATATATATAAGACTAGGGTTGTAACGGAGCTTCGCCTCCGCTTCCGTTACTGCGGAAGTTCCGCAAGAAATCGTATCTTCGCTTCCGCCTCCGCCTCCGCACAATTTTTAGCGGAGTTATAACGGAGGTTTATTAACGTATTTATGCAATAAATAAATAGTCCGGCCGCGTTTGAGCGCGAAATGGTCAAGAATCAATTAGTGCGAGGCGGGAATGCGGCAAGCACAATTTGTTTCTTCTTAATTTTCATTACAAGAAGGTAATATTTTTTTTACCAAGTATACTACTATTAATGTACGTATTTAAAATAAAAATTTTGTTTTAATTAACCATAAATTTCAATTTTATCTATATGTACTTTCACCTCCGCCTCCGCCTCCGTTAACCTCCGCATCCGCGTAGGTGAGACTCGTCGCCTCCGCATCCGCCTCCGCCTCCGCTAACAAGCCTCCGTTACAACCCTATATAAAACCTGTAACTATTTACCTGTGTTAGCAAATAAAGTGATTTGATATGATTTGTTAATGTATTTAAATGACAGACATTCAAGATTCTGTGTATAGCCCAAAATATAACGTGAGTATGTTGCACATATTGGAACAAAGTTATTTGAAAATAACAATTTACATCATTTCAGTTCAGTGTAGATTTAGACAGTTAAATGTGTAAAGCTAAATGACTATTATATAACCCACGCTAACCAGAGAATAAATTATGTCTCCCGTCTTAGATTTCTCAACAAAAATAAGGCACAAACCAAGACGAGGCGCGAGGCGTGTCAGGGAGAAGGGGGGTGTCTCGCTCACACTATTTTCATTTCGTGTAGTGCCACATTTAATTTTGTTGAAATTCTAACGTAGCTTTGCAAAAATGTCAACTTTATTCCGCCTCAGCCCCGGTCTACGTTTCAACACGATGCTTTGCTCCTCCATTTTCTGGAATGTTCCACAGTTTCGGGCCGGGCTTTGAGAAAGTATAACTTTATGAAAACTTATACATGAGCTCTGAAATAAGACGTGGCTTCCAACAAAAATTTATCAAAGCGTATTTAATTTTCTTTATGACTTCTTTCTTGACTTTCCTTGCGGACAAATTGGGGAACGTTGTGTATTGCGATGTTGTGCAAGGTAAAAATAACGTGGGGAAACTTTCAATGACTGGGAATTGGAGATACATGAACATAATTATGTTTGCATCTGAACACAAATAAAAAATGTCATAATGTCTACAAGAGTATGGAAAGGCCAAAGTAATGATGAGTGGACTGTGAGAACGATGATAAAATATAATCACATAATAATATAACTGAATAAACAATGCAAACCAACAGAACGATCCATAAACAATTCCAATTTCGAAAATCAATCTTGAATACGTTTGCGGTACAAGCACAAGCCTACAATCTTATAACCCATCTGAAATTCATATTGAAAGTCGATCGCATAAAGCCAGGAACACACTGTAAAAGGCTGAGCTCCCGTGGGAGGTGGGGCTAAAAGGCCAGGAGCGATAGCACTCATCGGACGAATAAGCCTGTTTCCCGACTGCCAGGTTTAGAGATGCGACATCGATTCAATGCTGTTTTATTCTGCTGCCATGAATACTTAAAACGGTTGTGACTTGTGAACGGTTTAGTGATGTGGCTGACAACGATATTTTGATATTATTTTAGAAATGTTTAGTAGACTATTCGCTCACGATATAGTCGATGCTCATTGTTACGAAAAAGATATCAAATATGTGTATTAATAATCCATCCAAATATCATGTTTGTACCTCCAAGCTAAAAATAAATATAGGCGTACTTCTTAAAAGGTACATAGTATTCAAACTTAAATTAATAATAGCAATAAGTGCTTTTTTATGATCAAATAAAACAAAATCATTATTTTATATGTCTGGAAACTCGACAAGTATCTCCTTCCTAGCATAAAAGGATTGACATTTGAGTCGAAGAGCGGGCGAAGTAGCGGATTCAAACAAAGACAAAGTCGATTTCGAATGGGTTCTCCTTTAATATGGCAAATATCAGCTGATATTCAAATATATTCCTAATTTCTTATTTGTCAGATCTGTTTGAATAATAAAAGGGGACTCGTCTTAGCTGTCTCTGTACCTACTTAAGAGTCAATTGTCTGTACCTAAAGCAGCTCAAGGAATCAATGCTTTTAACAACCGCCAACTAAACATTTCATGAAATATCGATCAGTGAAGAAGGCTATATGCGCTTAGAGGTTTGTATTGATGAATTTAGTTCTTAAGTCTGTGTAGGTTTAAACGAACCGTCAATTTGGGTAATTAAAAAGGTTCAGAATATAGTTGCAGTCTCATCGATTGACGCTGACTGCAACGCATCGGTGGCTGCTGAGCTGCGTGCCGCGGGTTCGATTTCCGCACGAAACAAATATTTGTGTGGCCTACAATTAGTTGTTCCGGGTCTGGCTGTATTTGTTTTTTTTTTTACATTTAGTTCTTAAGTCTGTGTAGGTACATACTGATCTCAATTCCCGTATTTAAAAACGTTCAGAACCTAGTTGCAGTCTCATCTCAAGGACAAATAAATGTCAAAACATCAAAATGTAGAGACATTAGACGTTTATTTGATAGATTGAGACTGAAATCAGACTCCCAACGCTTACCTACTATTCTCGTCATTTTAAGAATGTTCAAAGTCTGAGGTCTAATTCTACTAACTTTAAGAACCTTCACATCTTAAAGTTAGTAGAATTAGCTCTCAGACTGTGAACTTAAAATTACGAAAATAGTAGGTAAGCGTTGGGAATCAGATTTCGTTCGACATACAACTTGATACTAACATTTATTTATTTATAAAAACTTACTTCCAGCTACCCTTACAGATCTGCAATCCAATACGATAATGGGGCCTTGCATACTAATTCTTAATTTAAATCTTATATAAAATTGTACAAAATCATAATCAAAAGTCATTTATTCAAACTAGGCTGAGAATCAGCACTTTTTGAACGTCAATACTACATAAGACAGTCCCCCAAAACGCCCACCCATCGACACTTCCTAAGTGCTTTCGCTGGGAAGAAGAAGTGGCGGAAGAAACTCCCCAGCAGCACAAAAATACAAGACAAGATAATAGAAGAGAAAAAATAATCAAAATATACAAATATGCCAGCTAGCCAAGCCAAAATACACTTTAACTAAAGACTTAACCTACATTGGAGTTACATGAGATGTTAAATAAAACGTAAGAAATTTGCATTTCACAAGCTGACCCTGTCGCCCCAACTTTAAGTAGCAATTGTATGGAAATAATGCTGCTCAAGAAATTATGGCCTAATCAGTTTGTATACTTTGGTCAATAATGGCTAATCTAACGTGCAAAGAAGGTGTCGATAGGGTTTAAACTTATCAAGTACTGCTTATTTACTACTTAAGTATTGCTTGTTTTATTAATAAGTATTTTTAAAGATATATCTTCTTTTAAAATGTATTTTACATCTTCCTAACGCAACAGCGACGTCGTTGATTTCTTTGTTCTTTAGTTGCCGCATACATTCAGTAATTTCAGTTCTCAACGCAGTATAAACTGACGTTGCTACACACACACTTGAATAAGCTCCATATTAAGTTTGTATTATTGTTTGTTTTATTGTAGCCATTTTAGAAATAAACAATAGCATCTTTTTTATTATCTAGCCTGCGGTGTCTGTCTCCTGCAAAGTTATTACAGAACACACTATCAGTAGCAATGGGTTTCATTTTAAAGATAATTTTATTTTGCAAACATGGGTAAGTACCGATGATAAAAATAAATGTACATGTAATGACAGGTTCAGCCATGTTTTACCATTTAGGCATACCATGCCAAACATTCTACTTATAAAAAAAAGTTAAAAAACTAAAACCCAACTACGACAAAAAACGACGCTGAAAAAGTATAAAACAAGGTTTTCAGAATACTGAACTGAACAAAGTTGCTAATGTAGTTGCAAGTAAATGGACACAGTAGTAATGTCATACAATACTATTCTGAAGTATGCAATATTCACTATGTAGAGATATATTTTCATGTTTGGAAAGGCGTAGTCACACGTTGTCAAGGTGCTACGGTAGGTAGGTATATGTAACGTGTGACTACGCCTTTCTAAACATGAAAATTTATCTCTACATAGTGAATATTGCATACTTCAGAATAGTATTGTATGACATTACTACTGTGTCCATTTACTTACAACTACAATAGCAACTTTGTTCAGTTCAGTATTCTGAAAATCTTGTTTTATACTTTTTCAGCGTCGTTTTTTGTCGTAGTTGGGTTTTAGTTTTTTAACTTTTTTTTATTTGTACTATTTTGGTGTTAAAGTGTATTTGTGGCGCATATTATTAACAAAAGTTAAACTGATGAACTAAAAGCTAGGTACTTGACATATTACATCTACACGCACATATAACAACATAAGCCCGAAGGCATATAGCGCAGAGGCCTTTTTATGGGAGATTTAGCCAGTTATCAAGCTGTTTCCGCCTTCACCGCGTGGAGTTACTCCCAGCTTATGTCGTTTTCAATAGTGCATTACATATTCTAATAATGATCACACTGCTCTACATTGCATAAAGCGATTCACAGTTCCCGTGATCCGCGCTTTACTCTTATCGCTCATATTTAACATCATTAAAGCATTCTTGTAATTATGTACAAGCATAAAGCACTCGTGAAGCTCTTTCACGTGATACCAAATACGGTATATTTATTTTAATTTTATATTAACATAGAACTTTTTATCCGCTAGAGGGCGCAATACTAAATTTGGTGACAAGCTTTATAGCTCATAACTAACAGAATATCAAGGCCCTTCTAATGGTACTGCAGTGGTCTTATTCTGATAAGTAGTAAAGAAGCTATGAACGAAAAGATGTGAATTATATGCAACCAGCCTATGAATACAGGTAAAGTCACACGCAAATGCTAGCAATATATATATATTCAAAATGTACAAGTGAAGCGCTTTCAAATGATACCAAACACGGCATATTTATCTTAACTTTTTTTTTTTACTCTGTATATTTTGTCCGCTAGAGGGCGCCACGGTAGATTTTGTGAAACCCCATATAGCCTATAACCAGCGGACAATTAAGACGCTTCTAATGATATATCATTTGTCGAATTCTGATAAGTAGATTAGAAGTTACGAGGGAACAGATGAACATACATACATACATACATACATACATACATACATACATACATACATACATACATACATACATACATACATACATACATACATAGCCTGTCAAAATCATAACCCTCCTTTTGCTTTGCCGTAGTCGGGTAAAAACTAGAAAATACAGTTTAGAAAAATAGTTCAAAACTACATTATTCTAATTTACATTACTCAAAAATTTATCACACTTGAATGAGCCCCAAATTAAGTTTGTATTATTGTTTGTATATTGTTTGTTTTATTGTAGCCATTTTAGAAATAAACAATAGCATCTTTTTTTATTAGCTAGCCTGCGGTGTCTGTCTCCTGCAAAGTTATTACAGAACACACTATCAGTAGCAATGGGTTTCTTATGAAAGATAAAGATTTTTATTTTGCAAACATGGGTAAGTAACGATGATAAAAATAAATGTACATGTAATGACAGGTTCAGCCATGTAGGCATGCAAAAACATTCAACTTAAAACTAGAAAATACAGTTTAGGAAAATAGTTCAAAACTACATTATTCTAACTTAAAAGAAAAATCTTTGAATATGAAAGGTACTCACTTATATTATAATACGTTTTCACGACTAAAATTCTTCGGAGTCTTTTTTTAAATAATTATAACGGAAGCTCTTTCCAGCTCTTTGGTGACTTATTATAAGTAACTGGAGCCCTGCAGTAGACACTTTTGCGCATAAGTGCTGTCTTAGCTGGCTCTTGACATAGCAAGGTATTGTCGCGTCTATTGCGGGGAAAAACGTCAGCTATACGTCTGAAACGACTCGGATTGACAGTTCAACAACATTCATTGCGCTTTTACATTGTTGAGCAGACAAATTTTTCGAATATATGAAATGAAATGAAATCGTATAGTATGCAAGCAGGATCATTGATCACTTTTACACGTCATATTTTTTTTTAAACTAGCTGGAGCCGGCATTTCCAAACTACCTCTGAGAAGAAAAGCCGATACAAAGTCAGGGATCATCATCTTTTTTCAAGTCCAGACATTAAAAATGAAAATGTTTACAATAACAATATGCGTAATAAAAAAAACCGTGATTAAAATGTCATAACTGTAGCATAATTACGCATATTGATTAATGGCATTGCTTAGCAGAGCGAGCAGCTCAATCCCAAGCTCGTCTTCTAAATAATCTGAGATTTTATAATACCCCTTTTTGCAAAGTTTGGTCTTAATACAGCATTTAAATCTTTTAAAGGGCAAGTTTCGAGTGTCCATGGGAAGCTTGTTGTAAAAATGTATAATATTGACCCATGAACGAGCTGCCTATTCTGTGGAGATGAGCGTGAAGCAATATGCTTGAAAATGATTTCAATAGTGATTTTACCTGGGTAAAAAAAAAAATCATTCTGTTCGTCATTCAGATTATAGAAAAATATTGGATACATATATTTTGTTTTATCAAATCAATAAAAATTGACAAATATTTATAAAAGACATCAAAGATCAGGTGGTAGCTAGTGACGTCACTTCTCGTTAAAAATTGTAGCGTGCAGTGACGTCACACGAGTTTTCAACGCACTGTGTCGTCTTCATTTTTTGTTTATATGAAAAAAGAAAAAATACGTGTCTAGTATTTTTTGGAAATTTGACTGACAGACTAATTAGTTTTTTTTTTTTAGTAAACTACCCAATTGTTAGTAATAGTGAGTTACGCAATTGGGGTGCTAAGCCTCGTTTTAATCTTCCTTTCAGTTTTGACTTAAGCCATCTCTTACATGCTCTGTCTCTACTACGGACAAAGTAGAGAATGCACACGTAGACAAGACATTATGCATTACTATGCTAAATGTCAATCAATTATATTGTTTAATAAGTTGCCTCTAGACTTAAAAAGCGCTATTTACTCAAATTCATTCAAGGGTCGGCTTAAACGTTTCCTGTTGAATAAGTGTCTTTATGCTGTTGACGATCTGTAACAGAATTCCTGTGTATGTGGATATGCAATTTGTGTAATATTTTTAACGTGTTTTAATGTCATTTAATGTATTGATTTCCTTTTTACTATGTGATTTCAGATACAATGATTGTTGTTAATGAATAAATGACTATGACTATGACTTGAGTCTCTCAGGGCACTATTGGCAAGTTCCGTGCTTTTAGGGCCACGGCGTGCATGCAGTAAACAAAGCATCCAGGGCCCTGCCCAGTCCCATTTAATTTGGGTAGCCTTGTGAGTAATTTTATCAATAAAAGATTAATTTAAATTGAAATACGCTCTGTCAAACATATAAAAAAGACAATAACTTACAAGCCACGCAACATCCAGATCAAGAAGTCAATAAAGCAAATTGGCATCTCGTTTCGGGTCAACCGGCTTAGCGGACGAAGGGCAAATCCTTAGTGGGCACAAATAAATACGGACCGAACCTATCATATTTCCCTGATCCCTTCCCGAAGGGTCAGCAATACCTCGCTCTTAGAACCTTGTAATACGAGGTTTTGATCCCCAATTGATATGAATGATGTTTTATTGTTTTTTTGGGGTTTCTTTTTTTTTTGAAGCTTTGCGTATTGGGTTAATGTGCTGACTTCACGATTGAAAGTTATTTTCGTAGCGATAGGTACTTACTTCGTTTTTTATTAGTAGTCGTAAGATGAGATTAATCATTTTACAATATCAGTCAAAAGGATAGGAGCTTCAAGCGCTAGTTTATAATCTTTATATATATAATTCTGCTGTACGTGTGTATGTCATTGAACTCCTCCTAAACGGCTTGACCGATTTTAATGATTTTTTCTATATGCGTTTGAGTGGCGACCTGGATCGTTTAGATTCACAAATTAACCCGGCAGATGGCGCTAATCGCTTGAAGAAGCATGTGATCTCGGAAACGGCCCTAACGATTTCGCTGAAAATTAATATGTGGTGGTTTTCGGGGACGAAAAATCGATCTAGCTCAGTCTTATGTCTGGGGAAGCGCATATTTTCGAGTTTTCTCTTTCGCAATATTTCACGCATAATATAGGCGCTAATTGCGCGCGGTTTGACATAGCGGCCGTAGCGTAGTCGATATTGGTATGGTCTACTCGCGATGGCTGGTGTTCCTCGGTTCAAACCCGGTCAATCACAAGTTTTTTTTTTTTTTAGACAAGTTTATAGTTTTTTTAATTTTTTTAGTTACATAAAAATATAATTGTACATAAGAACTTAAAGGCGAAAAAATAAAAAAGATATTTTTTTTTATTTAACTAAATTTGTACTTATGAACTAAAAGAGAAAAAAATAAATAGAAATAAATAATTATTTAAGATTTTTTATTTTACTTAAAGAGACAGAAACAAGAGCTCTAAGTGTAGAGAGAGGTATGATATCTTTGTTACAAATGTAGATGACAATGCTTTCCATGGGTTTCTTCTTTCCATCCTAAATCTGCTGTACGTGTGTACGTCACTGAATTCCTCCTAGGCTGGTCCGATTTGAATGAAGTCTATGTATATAAATGAAAGTCGTGATAGTTACTATATTTATAACTCAAGAACCGCTTAACCAGTATGGCTCAAAATTGGTAGGGAGGTAGATAAGAACTGGGAGAAGGACATATCACATAGGATACTTTTTATCCCGTTCCCGCGGTTCCTGTCGTTCCCGTGTGACGTGACATAAGACATGGTTTAACAAAACGCAACTGACATGGAATAACAAAACAACTCAGTCAAAATATAAGTTAGCGGTTCATTTGTTAAAAATGGTACAAACACACTCCTACACTACTCAGCATATTAAAAAAAAGTCTTACCGGTTGAATGTTGATGCATTTATTTAAAGCAAGGAATATAAATGCTCTCTGCCGGTTTAATTTTTTTAATAAAAGCCCCAAAGCAAACTTCAACTTCAAAATTTC
This sequence comes from Sesamia nonagrioides, assembly GCA_017933935.1. Classification (NCBI taxonomy): domain Eukaryota; kingdom Metazoa; phylum Arthropoda; class Insecta; order Lepidoptera; family Noctuidae; genus Sesamia; species Sesamia nonagrioides. The sequence goes on along the minus strand of JADWQK010000305.1, from coordinate 209,428 downwards.
TAATATTGTATTGCTGTGCCATTTACCACTTCACTACATACTATAAAACAAAGTTACTTTCTCTTTCCCTATGTTCCTTTGTATGATTAAATCTTTAAAACTGCGAAATAGATTTTGATGAGGTTTCTTTTAATAGATAGAGTAATTAAAAAGAAACGTTTATATGTATAATAACATCCATTAAATTGTGGAGAAACACTATCCCTCGCCCACATGTGGGAGTGATGAGAGGAGGCATAACTCTGTTGCCGCGAAAAATCGCAGTACAGCGGACAGAGCTCCGGCGGAGTCTCATGGCGACATGGAAAGTGTGATTGTCGCAATCCAGCACTGAGCACACCGCAATAGCGGCGGTAAGTCCTGTCTTTGAGGAGTAGCTAGAGAGGCGCCACGGCGTCCTCACCTTCCGACTGACGTAGGTCCTTACCGGACACGGCTGTTTCGGGAGGTTCCTGTTCCGTATAAGGCAGGAGGAAACGCCAGGGTGACCACTGTGTGCATCGCCCTGAGGACACGGTGGAGCATAAGGTGGAGGTCTGCCCGGCTTGGATAGAGCACAGCCGTGTTCTCGTGGCGGCGGTTGGCGGCGATCTCTCGCGTCCGACCCTGGTCCGGGCCATAGTCCGGAGCAAGAGTGCATGGCAAGCTTTCACCTCCCTCTGTGAAGCAGTGATGCTGGCAAAGGAGGAGGCGGAGCGGGTGAGGGAGCGGAAATCCCACTACACTCACGGCTCAAACCGCGGCAGGAAGCGCTCTGGTCGGGAGGCAACATCGGACTCCCAATCGCCGTAGGCGCGGGCTTGCGGGCGGCGAGGGATAGGCAGCTCGCCTCCTTGTAAGAACCAGGCCCGGGTTGACGGCCCATTGTGTTTCACACGTGCCTCAAAGAGATGTCAGCACACCTTGACGGTGTCCGCGAGGACTGGTCCACAGGGTTACGGGTTGATTAAAAAAGGAACCATGGCACTGACCGTTGCACAGGCAAGTGAAGGAGGAACACGGGTGGATTTTACTCAATAAAAGTCTGACACGCCCTTCCGCTCCGCCCAGAGCGGGAGAGGTCACTTGATGATTTCCCATCCACAACAAAAAAAAAACTGAAGAAGAGCAAGAAATTGCTCTTGAAGGCGCAGCCTTAGTATGGCTCGACTTCGTGCTTCTCACTCACCAGAGCAAAGGGAGGCAGCCCGTGAAATGGCTCGGTTGGCAATGCGAAATCGTCGAGCAAACCTCAGAGATCAAGCGCTAGATACTTTACGAAACACAAGAAGAAATTCATCAAATACTGATTTGAATCGGGCAGCGTTTCAATACGCATATAATATAGCGCAATGGCCAATGGATGTTATTTGCGAGTATTGTAGCACATTAAAGATTTCCGGAGAATCGCCAGGATTGTGCTCCCAAATAAAGAATCATTGAATAATAATATTGATTTATTTAAAATTATCCTAATTTAAAAAGTAGTCATGTGATATTGCCTTTAAGGCGGAACGAAGTTCGCCGGGTCAGCTAGTATTTATATAAATAAATAAATATAAAATAACGGTCGCAATCGACTTTGTTCGCGTGTTTTAGTTATGATCCGCTCCTATTGGTCGCAGCGTGATGTTATAAAGCCTTCCGGATTAATGGACTATCCAACGCAAAACGAATTTTTCAAATCGGTCCCGTAGTTTTTGAGATTAGCGCGTTCAAACAAACAAACAAACTCCTCAGCTTTATATATTAGTATAGATGTAACACATAGGTGTTATCAGATGGTATTTAAAAAATATCAAAAATACGTTGCACTATATGTTGCCTTGAAAGGCGTATAAATATTAATAATAAATACTACAAATACAAACATACTACAAGTACAAATACTAAAAATACAAATATAATAATGAGACATAATAACATAATTAGTTCCTGGTGTGAAAAAAACGTAAACTGTACTAAACTTACGCTTTTTTTTATCAGAACTAAGCAGTACCTTTGTACTGGGATCTTAATTTTGTCTTATCCTTATGTATTTTATTGTGTACACATAAATAATAAAATAAATAAATAAACTTTACTTAAGAACATACTGCCACGTATCGGAAGTACTACAGATTTTCCAACCGGGAAGTAAAAATGCCACCAATCTTTCCCTGGCCACTTCAAATCCGGTAGCAGACAAAATTACCGCGGTTACTTGTAGCGAAATATATCTCAAAATGGACGGAGCAATCCCAAATCTTTAACAAAATAGCTCCCCGGAACACTTTAAGTCTAAGTAAGTGGCGTTCGGCGGTCGAAGATTTGCTGGACCGTCTCTAATGGGCTTTATCCTTATTTATTGAGCTTGCCGCCGAAACGGAAATGTTACGGAGTATCTTTAAAGTTTTGATTATGTTTTTATATTAGCATCATAGGTGGAGATGTCCTTGTGATTGTAAATTGCAAATATAAACAACTAGCTGCGCCACATGGTGTCACTCGCGTTTTTTTTATATGCCCCGCTTCTATTAGTCACAGCGTGATGTTATATAGCTTAAAGCCTTCCTGGATTAATGGGCTATGCAACGCAAAAAGAATTTTTCAAATCGGACCAGTACTTTCTGAGATGAGCGCGTTCAATCAAACAAACTGCTCAGCTTTTTAAATTAGGTATAGATTAAAGTAATCTCAATTTCCAGATGAACAGGATAATGTACAATAAGTTCTTACAGATTCAATCTATGTCACCCATGTCACTTTTTTCACATACAATCCAGGCATGTTCATTCATTTAGGTCCTAAAACATACCTCCTAAAGTAATTTATCATATTTAGGTCTTAAAAAATACCAGTCGATGGCTCGCTTGTAATGATAAAAAAAGTGTATTCTTCTTCTATTTTAAAATAATAATTCGGATTACATCCATAATTTAATAAGATACAAAATAAGAACTTTATCGAAGAAAGCACATTATCGTAAAACAAAGAAATAAAATGGTGTATATCTATATTTTATACGATTTAGGTCCCACCTAAAACCTCTTAAACCTTTCACTCAAAGTCTAAAGTTCTCAATTCAAAGCAGTGCAGTTTCAACATTCATTCTAATCGATGAGGCTTATCAGCGAACATCTCGACCTCCCCATTGAGAGCTAACTTAAGGGTAGGGGGAGGTAAACAGGTCAGGACGAGCGCAAACGAGCTCAGACAGGCGTGACGAGTCGAACGTGTCGCGTTTTTCGAGACCTCGACAGTCGACACCTGTTCTCATTAATCCTAGCACTTAGGATTTTAGAGTATTGAAGGTAAATGACTGTTTAAAATGTTGAGCAAGCAAGATAAAGTTCGGTTCTATCGGCTATCTGGAAAGGGATTTTATTTGTAGCATAATGTCGATTTTCGCTTTGTGTCATTAGAAAAAAAAAATAACACAGAGCTATATTTTTTTTTGTACGACAATCAATTTTCGATATATATTCAAATCTAAATTCTCAATTTAAATTTGAATATATTTGAAATAAGAAAAAAAAAATGATGTTTAAATTCTACTTGTACTTACCGTAAATTTCTGTAACGGTTACATCTAAATTCCTTGGTTTTAGGGTCCCATGATTTTTAGGTTTTAGCTGACGGATCGTTGATTATTTTAGATAGGAGACCTTGTAGACTGTGGTAGATCATTTTCTATTTTGTTATGTACCTCGTTGTTGCTAAGTCTGCACTATCTTTTTTTGGGGATGGGAAATTATCAAATGACTACTCCCGCTCTGAGCAGAGCGGAAGTGCGTGTCATACTTTTACTGACTAAAACCCACCCGTGCTTCTTCACTTGCTTGTTCAACGGCCAGGGCCACGGTTTCTTGTTGGCTTGACCCAGGAGGCATCGGTCTTCGTGGACCCCGTCACGGTATGCTGACATCTCTTTGAGGCGCACCTGAAACACAACGCGCCGTTGACTCGGGTCTGGTCCTTACCGGGCGGCGATCTGCCCACTGCTCACCGTCCGCAGACCCTCGCCTACGGTGGCTGGGCGTTCGGTGTCGTCTCCCGACCAGGGCGTCTCCTGTGGCGGCTAGTGGCGTAAGGGCGCTAGGATTCCCACTGCCCCACGCGCTCCGCCTCCTTTGCCAGCATCACTGCTTCGCAGAAGGAGGTGAAGGCCTGCCATGCACTATCGCTCCGGACGATGGCCTGGACCAGGGTCGGACGCGAGAGATCGCTGCCGATCGCCGCTACGAGGACACAGCGGTGCTCTACCCAAGCCGGGCAGACCTTCACCGTATGTTCTACCGTGTCCTCAGGGTGATCCACACAATAGTGAAACCCTGGCGTTTCCTCCCACCTTATACGGAACAGGAACCTCCCGACACAACCGTTTTCGGTGAGGACAAGCGTCAGGCGGAAGGGCAGGGCGCCGTGGCGCCTCTCTAGCCACTCCTCAAAGAGGGGACTTACCGCCGCTATTGTGGCGTGCCTAGCACTGGGTTGCGACATTCGCACTCTCCATGTCGCCGTGAGATCCCGCTGGAGCTCTGTCCGCCGTACCGCGATTTCTCGCGGCTGCGAAGTTATACCCCGGTGTTTTGCCTCCTCTAAGTCTGCACTATCCTTCCAAATACATAACACTGTACTATTGTAAAAACCAATTATTTTTAAAAGAGTTGCCATGGAGTTTCCTGCCGGCTCTTCTCCATAGAAAACGATCAATTTGAGCCGTGCGCTTTGATTCTGACGTTTCATTAGTGCACATGTACGGACGACAGCAGGTCAAGTTACCCAAATCTATCAAATATTTCCACTTAACCTTAAGCTTTAATGCTTTAGCGATAAAGTTCAAAATCAAATAAAGAAATTTGACAGATTGCAGAATCTTGATGTTCTGTCGTCTTTACTTGGGTTTTTGTAAAACAAAATATTTTGATTTTGAGTTTTAAGACTTTGATAAGTTCTAAGTAACCTTTTGCTGGGTTAGGCTTAACCCCGGTCATTTTATTTGTATCCATCTCATTAAAAAAAAAAAAACTTTGCCCCACTCTAGGAATTTGGGTGTGTGTGTGTGTGTGTGTGTGAGTTTTACAAACATATGAACTCACATAGGTATCTACACAAACATCCAGACCCAGAACAAGTAATTGTAGGTCACATACAAATACTTATATGATCCGTGCGGGAATCGAACCCGCGACACGCAGCGCAGCTGTCAATGGTTTGACCAATGCGCTAACCGTGCAGTCAATGATAAAATCCTACTTCATAATGTGAAATAAGTGCGAAAGTATGTATGGATGTTTGTTACTCTTTCACGCAAAAATTACTAAACGGATTTTTATGAAATTTGGTCTGTCTGTCTGTTACGCTTTCCCGCTTAAACCTCTCAACCGATTTTGATGAAAATTGGCACAGACAATCTTTAGACCCTAAGAAAGGACATAGGCTACCTTTTATTGAAAAAAACTGATATTCCCGAGAGAAATTTAAAAAGCGCGATATAATCGAATTCCACGCGGCGAAGCCGCGGGCGGAAAGCTAGTAAGATATAAAATATTTTTAATCTCGATATTACCACGGGCTCGAAACCGCGAAATATACGGGTGAAACCGCGGCACAGTATTTATAATAAGGTTATAGGTAGTACTGATCTACAACAATGTTGATTTTATTTATTTTGTGTTTCTACGTCGCTTATCTATGTGGTATATAGATAAAGGGATTAAAACCAGCATAGTAACAGATAATAAAAAAGTGGGTTTTTTTTTCTAATAATAAATCTATAATATACCAATATTATGAATTCGAAAATATCTCTATCTTTTTGTGAGTTACCTTTTCACGACCAGTGGAAGGATGTCGATAAAATTTGGCAAGGAGATGATAGCATCCTGGAGAAGTACGAAGGCTAGATAACATCGAACCCCGGCCACCGTAGGCGCGGGCTTGCGGCAGCTCGCCGCCCGGTAAGGACTAAGCCCCGGTCGACGGTGTGTTGTGTGTCACGCGCGCCTCAAAGAGATGTCAGCACATTGTGACGGGGTCTACGAAGACTGGTGCCTCCCGGGTCAGGGTTGCGGGTTGGTTAAAAAGTAACCGTGGCCCTGGCGCTAGGCAAATGAAGGAACACGAATAGGTTTTAGTCAGTAAAAGTCTGATACGCACTTCCGTTCCGCCCAGATCGGGAGAGGTCATTTGGTAATTTGCCATCCAAAAAAGGCTTCTTCTAATTGACACACCCAGCGAGCCATATCAAACCTCGGTATACCAAAAAGCTAGTAATAGATAAATATTTGAACAATCTGTGGATTAAAGTGTTGCCAGCAACGATAAAACAATACCAAAAATATTATAAATAAATTGGTCTCTATAAAGACCTAATTCAACTGTACTGAATTGTGCCAAAGTGGGTGTAAAAAACACACCTGACTTACTTCTGACTTTATCTTATCATTAATTACATGGGGACTATGTTATAAACTGCAGATTATGTAAAAAATATCATTACATGTGATGTTCAAAATTATTTTATTTTTACATTTTGTATTTTTACAATTGCACTTGTAAAGAAAGGCAGAAACAAGAACGTTTTGTGATTCATTGTATATTTCGAGGTGAATATTTCTTTGCATTGGCGATAAGTCGATAACTAATCAGTGATAAGAAAAAAACCGATAACAGTAAATGTACAGGTTGGTTACAGTTATTGTGATAGGAAAAATTGAGAAGGATCTATTCGCAAATAAAATGTAGATAATATATCTTTATACAAGCCTAGCGGCCGCCAGCGACTTCGTACGCGTGGAGTTAGTTATGCTCCGCTCCTATTGGTCGCAGCGTGTTATATTTTTTTATAGCCTTTCTAGATTAATTACCTAATATTTTTGCAATTAATATTTTTTTTTCTATTTGATTGCCTTCCTGGATTAATGGGCTATCCAACCCAAAAAGAATTTTTCAAATCGGATCAGTAGTTCCTGACATTAGCGCGTTCACACAAACAAACTCTTCAGCTTTATATATTAGTATAGATATAAATGTATCCAAAGGATTATTATATTGGATTACATTGGAAGGGTTTCAACTCAAAATAAAATACTCTAAGAATTGACACCAAATTTTCTGTTTCATATGTTTCTTAAATTCCAATAATAACAAAGGTGCCACCGCAGTAAGTCAATGGCCGCGATTCTTTTGTTCACAAAATAAAGTTAATGTAAGTTCAGTCCATATTTTTCTTTCTATTTCATTAAGAACAGGACAGAAGATAAATTTGGTTTATTCCTGTCAAATTAGTTCGCGCCTGACGTAATTCAACGTATTTTTAGTCGCCATGTTTTTAATCGCGTCTAATATGTCTATGGAATATCTTAACTTGACAGCACGAAACTAATATGTGCTGATGTGTGAACCCTGAACTTAAAATTAGTGAATCAGAGAATCGGCATCAGTAACTAGACGTTCGTTACTACACGTCACGTTACTTGCCAATATGACATCTATACTCTATAGTCTATACTAATATATAAATCTGAAGAGTTTGTTTGTATGTTTGTTCGCGCTAATCTCGGGAACTACTGGTCCTATTTGAAAAACCCTTTTTGCGTTGAATAGCCCATTAATCCAGGAAGACTTTAGGCTATATTACATCACGCTGCGACCAATAGGAGCGGAGCATAACTAAACCACGCGAACGAAGTTGCTGGTGGCCGCTAGGATATGATTCCCCATTTTGATTTTTTGATCTCTCCCATGATTTTGCGCGCTTATTGTCGCAGTAGCCTCGTTGTTTCCGAACATGTCGAGATAGTTACAAAAAATCTTCCGATGTCATTTGATATCATCCATAGAAGTCGTGCCTTTTTTTTGGTGTGTATGGGAAGAAATCTAATGACCTCTCCTCTCCCACTCTGGGCGGAGCGTGCTTAGACTTTTACTGACTAAAAACGTAGGCCCTGGCCTACAGGCAAGTGAAGGAACACGGTTTCTTTTTTAACCAACCCGCAACCCTAACCCAGGAGGCATCGGTCTTCGTGGACCCTGTCACGATGTACTGACATCTCTTTGAGGCGCGCGTGAAATGCAGCGCGGCGTCGACTCGGGCCTGGTCCGCGGCGAGCTGCCCACTGCTTGCTGCATAGAAGCTGTGCTTTTTGTATGTATGCACCCTTTCCGTCACACGTTCTTTTATGACACATAAAATAATAAATTATAAAAATAGTTAACATATTTGCTACGATCAAAAAGAGAGTATTACTATAGTATACTATTAAAATACTTCGGAGTAATTGCGTAATACATATACATAGGTACTAACAGTAGCAAGGAGTTTCATATTGACAGTTCAACAAAATTCATTGCATTATTTGATTTGTTGAGCAGACATAATACTTAGTTTTCATAGGTTATCGCCAACCCGCATTGAGCAAGCGTGGCGATTACGCTCAATCCTTCTCTGTATGAGAGGAGACCTGTGCCCAGCAGTGGGACGATAAAAGGTTGATGACGATAGGTTATCACTTGATCATTGGTACTCTAATAGAATAAAGTATTCAATTTCAATTTCGAATCATATTGTTCAAGTGCCTATGTCCTATTTACACGGATACAGTAGAAAGGTTAACCACGAGATTCTGTAATGAAATCTTAAAACAGTCAAAAAAAAACTCAACCTGTACATAGTGGACATTCCTACGAATTCTGAAACCCACCTTGTATCGCCAACTGTACTTATCTTTACCATTACAATAGCAATACTCACCGACGTCAGTGACGTGATATTTTTTGTGGACGATATAATATTTCCGTGGACTACATTTCACTACAGGATTCACACAACATGCTGAATGTTCGGTGATAATATTCACATCGAGTGGCTTAAATATGTGAAAATGTGTCGATAAACTGTGTATAAGTTCACATATTCAATGGCATCCGGTAAGTACTATAACAATACTCGCTTTTACAAAACTTACTATTCAATTAATTTCGTCTATTCTGTTTTATTTTTTACGAAGTGAATTTTTGAATCTCTTGCATTAAAAATAAAGTCCATATTCGATAGGAAGTTTTGTTTAAAACATGTACACACAAAATGTGTTGCTTACACAGGGATTCGAGTTGTAAGATGATAGTTGACGACAATATAAAGTACATATATATAAATGTATATACAATAGTACTTTTTACGTGAGTTAATACACGTTCTGCTCTGTATTCATAATATTAAAACAACTTTGGGACACAGGCCTCGTCCCGGTGATAGGGAGTGGGCCGTAATCTACCACGCTAGCATTGTGGGTTGATATTTCCGTTTTCAATTAAATAATTTTGGGTAGGCGTCAGATAAGCTTATTTATTAGTTTTGTATTGGCTGTTCATTCATAAATTCCATAATGTATTTCATATTCCTACTCATGTATTCTCTTACTAATGGATCAGGTTAATATATTGCTTTCAATGAAAATATTTTTAGTATATCGTTACTAGGATTTCCATTCAAATAAAATGTTGAAGGTCACCTTATAAATTCTAAAATTATCACCATTTTCTGGCTCTAGGTGGCTTTAGCTCCAAATTCGTGAAGAAAGGTAAACAAAAAAGATCTTTCGACACTTCAGTCAAACTTCAGTTTTCAAGTGTAATGCTAGATGTACTTAGGTAAACGTCAATCCTCCTTAGATAAAACATTTCGAAAGACAAATAACATTATCAACAGCTTGTAGGCTTATCAGTGTTAAAACTAAGGCGTTACGGGTAATTTACTTTAGTTTGGAACTCGGTCAAGAGCAGGCAGGAGGGGGTATCTCTTGCTTAGTTCAAATTACGTCACGGAACTTACTCTTCTCTTTTTTTTCTTGAACAAGTTTCTTGTCAAAGCATTATCCTCCTAGTCGCCCTCTCTTTAAGGAAGACAATTCCTAACCGATGCCTCCTTGGTCAGGGTTGCGGGTTGGTTAAAAAAGAAACCGTGGCCCTGGCGCACAGGCGAGTGAAGAAACACGGGTGGGTTTTAGTCAGTAAAAGTCATTCATCCCAAACAAAAAAAAAAAAAAAGGAGTTGTCGCCCGCTTCTGGTTGTTCTTCACTGTTGTTATGTTTTTACTTTTTCTATCAATTTTGCTCTCCGCGGTCTTTCATCATTGATTCTCTTCCGTTTCATGCACTTAATGGACTTAACTAAGAATAATTATTTCATTTACAGGCTACATGTGTGGTAAAAATTGTTAAGTTCACTTCATAATTTCATATTTATCAATCAATTTAATCTAAGTTTAAAATGACCTCCCGTAGCCGTTACCTAAAGATAACACTTATACATTAGGTAACAACCCGTCATCATAGATAGACAGATAAAAACATTGTTCTAATCCATACTAATATTATAAATGCGAAAGTAACTCTGTCTGTCTGTCTGTGTCTGTCTGTCTATCTGTCTGTCTGTCTGTCTGTCTGTCTGTCTGTTACGCTTTCCCGCTTAAACCTCTCAGCCGATTTTGATGAAATTTGGCACAGACAATCTTTAGACCCTGAGAAAGAACATAGGCTACCTTTTATCCCGGAAAAATTTGATGGTCCCGAGGGAAATCTAAAAAGCGCGATATAACCGAACTTCACGCGGGCGAAGCCGCGGGCGGAAAGCTAGTATTATATATTATTAGGATAATGTATGTTTAACCGACTTCAAAATGGAGAAGGTTACTCAATTTGATTGTATATATGTTTTCTTTTTATCAAATAATAAATTGGGAGCCTACAGCGACAGAAACTGATAGCCATGGGCTATCATAATGAATGGTCAAATGATACTTATGCCTCACTGTCGTATGCATTCATAGACATATTAATAATAAAAAATATGAGCTGTAAATATAGCCATTATAACTTACAAGTAACTTGTCAAATTCATTTATAGTGAATAGTGATCACAGACATTTATTTAGAAACAAAATCCCATACTTATTGTATAGGTATACTTAGCAGCTTATAAATAACGGACATCTGGGATTAAAAACATACAATATATAAAGAAAACCTCGTCCGACCCATAAGGATCATAAAGGTTAGGTAAACACATCATCATCAACCTTTATCGACCCACTGCTGGGCACAGGTCTCCTCTCATACAGAGAAGGATTGAGCGTAATCACCACGCTTGCTCAATGCGGGTTGGCGATTTCAGACTTAAAGTCCAGGTTTCCTCAAGATGTTTTCCTTCACCTCCAGTCATTGGTGTCCAAGACATACTTAGAAAGTACATATAACTTTAGAAAAGTTACATTGGTACTTGCCTGACCTGGAATCGAACCCGCGCACTCATACTTGAGAGTTCACAATCTTCTTGAGTGTCACAATTTAAACACATGACCAAATAAAATATGAAATTTCACATAAAAATCATAGTAACAATACCTACCTACTAATGAATTTTTAAATAATATTTTTTCACCTTTTTTTTTTCTTTTAAAAAAGTGACAACACCGTTTTGACGCTATTATTATGAGCGAAGGGCCGCGTTCCTTGCTCCTCGTCGCCCGCGTATGTATTGCCATATAAGCTACCACCAAAAGGTATTTTTTTAGGAGGTATCTTTTTAAGTTTTGCCTGCCGTTATATGCATTAGTAGAATCAGTTATCCATACCTAACAATACTTTCACGGATCGGACAGGGCTTTCTTTATACATATTGTAGGTATATTTAAACAAAAAATATACTAACTAGCGTTACCAAAGAACATAACTACTTATGTATCTCGAACCTGTCCCCTAATCGGCGAACACATTTTTGTCAAGTGATTGCGACTAGTTGGGATCGTTTGGACCGAACGGAACAATGGGCGGTCGGAACGATACCAACTGATCCCAACTAGTCGCAATCATTTGACAAAAATGTGTTCGCCGATTAGGTGGCCGGTCCATCATGCCACATGAATATTAATGACTATTCATATTTATGTATTACAGATGTAATACTACCAGCGCTATTGGTATGGCTGATGCCGGCCCTGGTGTCTGCAGCAGTAGTGAAGCGACAAGCTGAAGATCTGGAAGATACCTTGCCGCCTTGTCGTACTTATGTAATGGATGGGCTACAGTATTTGGACTGTTCAAATCGAGGACTGAAGGATTTGCCTGAAGAGCTGGACTATACTGTAAGTAGGAGAAGATTATAATAATTTTCATTCTTGACATTCAGATTTATTTAAACACTAGCTTTCCGCCCGCGGCTTCGCCCGCGTGGAGTTCGGTTATATCGCGCTTTTTAGATTTCCCTCGGGAACGTCATATTTTTCCGGGATAAAAGGTAGCCTATGTTCTTTTTCAGGGTCCAAAGATTGTCTGTGCCAAATTTCATCAAAATCGGTTGAGAGGTTAAAGCGGGAAAGCGTAACAGACAGACAGACAGAGTTACTTTCGCATCCATACTAATATTATAAATGCGAAAGTAACTCTGTCTGTCTGTCTGTCGGTCTGTCTGTCTGTCTGTCTGTCTGTCTGTCTGTTACGCTTTCCCGCTTAAACCTCTCAACCGATTTTGATGAAATTTGGTATAGACAATCTTTAGACCCTGAGAAAGAACATAGGCTACCTTTTATCCCGGAAAATTTGATATTCCCGAGGGAAATCTAAAAAGCGCGATATAACCGAACACCACGCGGACGAAGACGCGGGCGGAAAGCACACAATCTTTAGACCCCGAGAAAGGACATAGGCTACCTTTTATCCCGGAAAAATTTGATGTTCCCGAGGGAAATCTAAAAAGCGCGATATAACCGAAATTTACGCGGGCGAAGCCGCGGGCGGAAAGCTAGTTTATAATATTAGTATGGATTGTGCCTTCAGATATGGCTTTGGAGATCAATACTATATACCCTAACTGAGTAACGCCCCATCGAACCCAATCTGCACCCTAATTGTGTAAGACACTATTACTGTCATTTTGAAGCATATTGCTAATCCATTGCTCCATTATGTTCGAAACATGTGTTCGCTCAACAATTCAGACAACGCAATGAATCTTATTGAACTGTCATGAAACGTATCGCTACTGATAGTGTGTTATGCAATTACCCTGCAGTAGGTATTTATAAAGTTTCAAAAGAAGTTAATCATATTAAATAACTTATGCAGTCAAATTATTGATTGAACGAGCCAATTTTTTTTTTTTCAAATTATTTGTATAAGCATTCCCAAACTCTTTTAAATAAATTTCGTTGTTGAAGGTATGTTTCAAATCACATATTTCATTATATTTGAACGTTGGAGAAGGTGTTTTCGACGCATTTCATTGATCATTTGATATTAATTACTAGCTTTCCGTCCGCGGCTTCGCCCGCGTGGAGGTCGGTTATATCGCGCTTTTTAGATTTCCCTCTGGAATATCAAATTTTTCCGGGATAAAAGGTAGCCTATGTTCTTTCTCGGGGTCTAAAGATTGTCTGTGGCAAATTTCATCAAAATCGGTTGTGAGGTTTAGGCGGGAAAGCGTAACAGACAGACAGACAGACAGATAGACAGAGTTACTTTCGCATTTATAATATTAGTATGGATTAGTATGGATTCAGTCGCACATTCATCAAGAAACAATCTTCATATTTGTTTATATTCATCATCATCATCAACCTTTTTATCGTCCCACTGCTGGGCACAGGTCTCCTCTCATACAGAGAAGGATTGAGCGTAATTACCACACATGCTCAATGTGGGTTGGCGATTTCGAACTTAAAGTCCAGGTTTCCTCAAGATGTTTTCCTTCATCTTATAATCATTCATTGGTGTCCAAGATATACTAGAGAAAGTTACATTGATAGGTAGGCTGGTGGTTTAACCACTAGGCCACCATAACACCCTTTCATACTCATTGTTATATAAAACAAATATTTACATTCTTTCTTTTCTAATTCTAAATTTTTAATACTATTTTTTTGGTTATTTCAGGCTCAAGTATTGCTGTTATCGAACAACAACTTCAGGACGTTTCCGACACAACTAGAGAATTTTTCTCGAGTGGAAACGCTCGACTTGTCAGGAAACCAACTGAGTCATGCCATTCCAAACTATTTACAAAACTGGGCAAACTTACAAACTCTTGATTTATCCAATAATCTATTCGACACATGGATTACTAATGGACAGAAATATTCTATTAAGAAACTGGATTTATCTAAGAATAAAATAAATGAAGTAGATGACAGAGCATTCTCTACAATGCCTGACTTACGTTTCCTCGATTTATCGGAGAACAGGATTAACAATTTGCCGCCCGATGTCTTCTCTGAAGCGCACAATTTAGAGAGTCTCATTTTATCCAGAAATTACTTTTCCGACGTGCCCAGTTTCCAGTCTCCTTCTTTGCGAAATTTACACATGAGTAGCTGTCAAATCGCAAATATAGACGTCGACTCTCTAGTTGGAATGGGCTCGCTCTGGGAGCTCGACTTGTCTATGAATCAGGTTGAATCGATCCCTGAAAACCTCGCGTCGCAGACGTTGCAAGAGCTAAATTTAAGTTACAATTCAATAAATTCGTTAACTGACAATAGCTTCTCATCTTTACCGCATCTAGCGGTACTGGATTTGAGAGGAAATGAGTTCAAAGATGTATGGTCGACTTCACACTTTGCTTCAAACCCGTTTTTGAGACAAGTCTACGTGAAAGGAAACCGTTGGAGCTGTGAGGGTTTTAGTGTCAATCTCCTGCTGACTTATGAATTTTTGACAAAGGAGCCAGCTAAGATTGTTGACAGAGAATCTTTGATATGCTACTCACCGGCGAATGTGACGCAGCTGAGCTGGCAGCAGGCGTACATCCGGACGTGGCATCCGGTGGAGTCGACCACCCCTCCCTTCACTACAATTGCGCTGATGGTGGGTGTCATTATAGGGATTATTATAACGTCTTGTGTGTGCCGCGGCCTAGTGTCTATAACTAGGTCTGACCAAACAAGGCCACCTCCAGATACTTCAACTCAGAATCTCAACGGTACGGCTACCCTGCCTAGAGCGGAATCTGTTATAATGCGGGTACCCTTGGATCCTCCGCCTCCGAGTTATGATGAAGCACTGCTGATGCCTCGCTTGAATTCCTCTTTCCACTCTTTACCAGATTTCGTTGATGACGAAGAGCCGAGAAACAATCGGCGATCCAGATCCATTGGTGATCTGACAGAGACTAGACCAAGGGTAGGAGATAGAAGATCTATGAGACGTCCTGTTGATACACATACAAGAATACCAATGGCGTAGTGATTTTGTAGCACATTTTAAGCCCAACCAACATGTACTGTCCCAATAGTTAAATTAGTTTTTACAATCCAAATATTCTTGTTGTTCCGACTGTATGTACAATCAAGGGTCAAAAGTGCATTACCACTTTTGACCCTTACTGTACCTTGTACAGACGACAGCACTTCAAGCTATTACAACCTGTAAGATTTATTTATTACATTTTCAATTTTATGTATAAAGCATTAAGGCTCAAGTTTGATTGGGAATTTAGGTTAACCTGCTGTCGTCCATACCACTGACACCCTATTAAGTAATATTACTTTAAAAATCAAATGTCCTGACGGTACATTTTGACATAAGTTGGTTATTCAAACTATGTTCGAGAATTCCCGTAACTCAACTACAGATTGACGGTACCATAATAGCGTTGGGTAAAACTCAGGCTTGAAATTGCCCGCAACGACTGCCCTAGTTATGTACTTACATCGTATTAACTGAGATAAGTAGGTATTGTAAATAATTAATTATTATAAGAATTAACTCTAAAACTAAGACTAATTGCCAATAGGTATAATTTAAGATTGTTTTATTTAAGTTATTTGTAAATATAATTATGTTCTTACGCTAGGCATAAATTGGTTGTTGTTGTTTTATTACACCCATCTATTATGAGATTTGTCTTTTTTCTACATCAATTGAATTAGTAAACTAGTAGTGACCTCTATTATTCAATTTGAGCAATACAGTAAAGATTCATTCTCGGCGTGGTGTAGTCAGAATATTACACAGAAAGTTCTTAACATTGATGGTAGATGGCGTTATATTCAATTTAAAAAACGGCGGCAAATTTTCTCTGTCACACTGATAAAATTGAGAAAAGTCAAATACATTTCAAGTATCCATATTATATTTGTTGTTGTTTTTTTATGCTGTCTGTCATCATTGCGTACCGTAACAAAACGCCTTAATTTAAAACTACAAACGAACACAATAAAATAGTAATATTATAGGTAATATAGGTTGTTAAATTAGCTTTAATTCCACAACGTCAAAATATTTATAGTGTTCTTTTGTTCACTTACATAATAATTATCAGAGAAAATCCTAGGAGTTCTCCAAGTAGCTACAGATTACCGCGCCCCTTAGCACATACGCTTTCGCCATTCTTATCATCAGTGATAACGTCACAAATTTGAGTCACACAATGTAATCGCATCGTGTGGACAACACGTCTGAAAAAAAGTAAAATAAGGTGTTAATTGTAGGACAAAAAGTGAAGATAAGTGAAAAGTACAGATAATGTGAATACCATGAATGTGTGTTGAATTAAATTGTAAGGACACAAGGTATGTACTGTTTACTTATAGAAAATTGTGAGAATTAAATGTCTACCATGACCATCTGCAATGAAATATTAACTGATATGATAAATAAAAAAAAAATGCAATCACACTAGGCACATCAGATAGTGGCCGTTTCCCTGACGATTATAGTACAAAGCAGGTCGGTAGTGGTACTCCACTTTCCAATAATTAAACACCTGGCTAACGAGGTCAACAACCACTTGAAACTGTATGTGCACACAAGGTTTTTCTCACAGCTTTTCAGAGTATACACCAGTTCTTTTTGCTTGGAGATATTGACAAAACTGAAGCCCTTCATTTTGCTCTAAATAGAAATAATTTTATTTTTCTCGCAGTCATTTATTGTACGTAAGTTTCAGTGACCCATAGTTTTAAAGTTGTACCGGGCTTAGAATAGTACCATTCCATATCCTTCCGTGGGTGTCGAAGGGTCGTTAAGCGCGATCATTGCTTTGGAGCGATTCTCCTGTGGAATATCAAATACTGCGATCCCCAACCCGCCTCCCAATAGTGGGGATTATTCCAAACCTCCTCCAAAGCAATGGAAGCATTGAGGGAGGCCTTTGTCCAGCAGTGGACCTCTAAAGGCTGAAGAAGAAGAAGACAGTTTCAAAACAGAACATAAGAATGTAATGAGGTTCATCAATAATAAGTTTATCCAGTATAGCCCAGCACAGATAAATATAAGAAAATGAGAAATTGATATCAATATAGGTAAATGGATGGACAGTGTTAATAGTTAGGATTAGAAAGGTGCTGGCTATGGCGATGACGACTGATAGTGAGGTGTGTGATATTGATGATAGGCAATACCTGCAAAATATCATAAAAATAGCCCAATTTTGTAAGATTTGCCCTGGATTTACTTAACGTTTTCCATACAGATACGCAGAGTCGACCCAAATTTAAGTATTCTACTGTTTTATCAATAGCTGATAACAAAGATAAAATTGCTGTATATACATATGCAGCGGTTATTCATGGTGATACAAATAGTTTTTTAATTCTATCCTTTAGTCCTCTTCATAATCGGTTTCGAAACTTTGTGCGTGACAAGAAATTTTAGTGAGCAGGTGTTCAATTTAAATTAGTTTTCCTTCCTTCCTTCCTTATGATACCTATGAAGAAATACTTCGGTCAGGACTGTTTTATTTCGGGTTATTCATGTATATCCACTGACCTATCATATTAATTCTGGGAATACTAAAAAGAAAATTCAAGCCAGTATTATTCTACTGGTAACTAATCAATTTGTTGATGGTTTTGAATAATCAATAATAGTATAATATGCTGGTATTCTTAATGTCCTGTCGACTGGTGTGAGGCATTTTAAAGGCGATTGTCAAAATAGCCAAACAATATGGCCGCCACAAAATGCTACAAACATTATAAATGCGAAAGTTTTTTGATGGGCATATGTATGTACGCATGTTTGTTACTCAACAAACAGGCAAAAACTACTCAGCGGATTTGATTGATATGCGGCACATACATATGTAGATGTGTTATATCCAAGAATTACATAAAGGACATTTTTATCCCAGTATTCCCACTGGATCAAAACTGCGGGCACATCCAGAGGATATCTTGTTACAATGGCTACTCGCTTTATAACTTCATGTAGATCCTTCACTTCTTTATCAAGAGATGGACTTTTGGCAGTTTCTTCCTGAGTCCTTCCTGGCCACTGTCCTGAAATATCTGGTGATATCTCACTCTCCCTAGAAACTGTTCAGAATAAGTCACAAATCACTGCAGTTATAGTTTTTTCAGAATAATTATTTCTAAGTGGTTAACACCCAATTAATGATAAACTGACAATGACTCAACTTAGAAAGATATTTAGGTACTTATTTGTGAATACTATTTGAAATGTGATAAGATCTGATTCACTTCGACTGTTTTACGCACAAGTGCAAAATAATATCCGTTTCGATGGTTTTATTAATAGCATATTATTACATCAACTAAAACGGATACTATTTTTTCATTGTGGTGTGGATTGCCGGGCGTATCGTCTAAAAGCGTACTTGCTGAAATAGAATGTCAAGACCATTCAACTTTAAGAATCGATTGATAAATGTTCCGGCATGATGTCTGGTGAAGCCGTACGGTGGACGGGTCTCAGCAGTTGGGATTGATGATTGGTTGGTGATTGTGAGTTGTTGTGATGATGTGGTGATTTTTGGTCGTGGAGGGTCTCCAGATCATCCTCTAGCGCAGCATCGTTGGTCGTGTTGTTGGGTTAAACATTGCATCACCTCGCTCAACGGCCTTTTTTCTTTCCTATTCTCTCAGTTTTTTTGAGTGAATAGGCTTAATAAGCTCGTGCGCTTTACCATCAACGATTGCATCACTGCTTACCATCAGGCGGGACTGCAGTCAAGCACTAGTTTATAATTATTAAAAAAAAAATACAAATGAATTAATATTTTATTTTCAGGCCGTAATGAAATCGAGACGTAATGTTTCAATTACCTGTAACACTATGTGTTCTGATGCTGATCAGTATAGTGAACGGAGCAGCAGATTTTGACAAAGAACTTGATGACCTCTGCTTTACATGTATATGCAGTGCAGACAAAACTAACGTTGATTGTTCACGTAGAGGATTGACTGATATACCTGATGGATTCAGCCGTGAGGTACTTATTTATTAATGTTCTAAATAGATTTAATATTTATTTATTACAAGGTTTGTTTATATACACTCCTGGCTTCCGCCGCATGGTTTTTCGGAAATTATCTCTCGGAAACTTGGTACTGAGACAAAAAGCATGTCCTTCCCCAGAATGCCATCAATCTCCTTGCCATCATCGAAATGCGTTCAGTTGTTAAGGCGTAAAAAGGTTATAAATATACATACAAAGTTGTTTCGAATTTTTAATAAGCGACTGGCTTATATGTAATAACCTATTATATAGCCCAATGGGGCCGACGGGTTCTCGAGTGGTGACCACGCAACGGAAGACACAGTGTGGGTAGGCCCCCGTCAAGGTGGACCGACGACCTGGTGAAGGTCGCAGGAAACCGCTGGATGCGGGAGGCGCAGGACCGGCCGTCGTGGAGGTCCTTGGGGGTGGCCTATGTCCAACAGTGGACGTCTTTCGGCCGAAATGATGATGATTACATATAAATGAATAGAATATTATTTTGGTTAATTATTATGTATATACATAGTTATGTGTATCCTATATATTATCGTAATTTATATTTCTGCTATCCGTATAATAATTCTTCGTCACCAGTTATTTAGTAAATTGCCTATCCGAACATTGTAAAATATACTTAGTATTAATTCAGCAATTGGTACGATCTAAACATGTTTAAATTTTCCTTATAACATTTCTAATCATAATTATTTGGTTGGTTACAGGTGACGAAACTGAATATTTCGAATAATGAAATTTCGACATTTCCCAGAAACCTGCACAAATTCTACAATTTGATCACTTTGGACATAAGTGAAAATCGCCTCAACGAACTGCCTCAAAATGCATTAAATAACCTCACTGTCCTAGAAGAGCTCAACTTATCCAGAAATTATTTTGAATCTTGGCTAAGCATAAACCCTAATGAGGCTTTCCAACCAACGACAAGCCTTAAGACACTCAACTTATCTCACAATAAGTTTAAAACAATGGGCAACTTGGCAAATCGAGAGCTAATCATTAGTTCTTCTATAGAAACTTTGATACTGGAGAACTGTGAAATAGATTCCATACACGGAAGGTCTCCTTTAAGTGGTCTTACTAGCATAAAAGTACTTAAATTAAATTCAAACCCTTTAATTAGAATACAAAGTATTATATCTACTTCGTTAAAGAGTCTCGAAGTCAGCAACTGTGCTCTTAGCACAATAAATCATAACGAATTAATGTATTTACCATCCTTGGTCCACTTGAAAATGTCTCACAACTATCGTTTGGAACTATCTGCCACCGCATACAATTTATTCTCAGACTCTTTAAGATATATTGATATCTCATACTGCAATGTATTACAACCAAACCTGCAAGGTTTTCCAAATCTTAGACGGGCAATCCTTAATCACAATATGATCAGGTTTCTGAGGAGTAACGAGTTTGTCAATAACACTATGTTGGAGTATTTGGATTTATCGTACAATAATATCGGATCGCTGAAAAGTGATACATTCCGAGGATTGACATTGATAAAACATTTAGATTTATCATGGAATGAAATAGCAATCATACCAGAAGATACTCTACTAGAAATGCCTTCGTTGACGCAAATGAAATTATCTCGAAACTATCTCACAAGTCTTGGTCATTTAAAATCTAACTCAGTGACTGTTCTTGATATGAGTTCGTGCGAAATAAGCAGTATAGGACCAGATTCTTTGGAAGGACTGCAGAGTCTTATAGACTTAGATTTATCCAGAAATCTTCTTTCACATATACCCGATAGTATATCATCTAACACGTTAAAATATTTAAACCTCAATTACAACAGAATAAGTTCTGTAAATAATTTTACCTTTTTTATGCTCCCTCGACTTATAGGTTTGAGTGTAATTGGTAACAGATTTACTACAGTCTGGAGAAGGTCATATTTTGATTCGAATCCGTATCTAGAACGGCTTGATTTAAGTGATAACATGTGGCGATGTGATTGTGCTGACGGAAATATGTACGATTTTTATGAATTTGTTACTCTAGAACCTAATAAAAAGGAAGAATCTTACAACCTCGTTTGTAACAGCCCGATTAAATTGATTGGACAGTCGTGGTTAGAGGCCTGTTATTTTGTTTGGAATCCCACCGAAAAACTTCCAAATCCAGATGGTTTAATATGGTTCATAACTGTAATGATTGTAGGATTAGCTTTATGCCTTCTGTTAGTGAATTGTATAAGAAGGACCATGAACCGTCGATTAGCTGCTCTACAAGCTGAAAGAGAGCGACAAATAGAAGAGGCAAGAGATAGATTGAGGCAGTTAAGAATCCGTGCGGAACAAGAAGCTTTATGCAACACGCCTGATCCTCGTGATCTGATTGCACCACCGTCTTATGATGAAGCTCTAACAATGCCTAAAGTAAGTGCATCCTGTCATTCTCTTAATGAAACTGGTACGGGTAAGACTAAGAGGAAACGCGGCCGAAGGAAAACTAAATCAAGTGGCGATTTACTTGAAGAAACTGAGAGAAACGGGGATCTTCCTCAATTAGAAGATGTTGAGCTATCTGAAGCTAATAATCGGCGACGACATAGACCAAGGAGACAGATAAGTAGATACGGCAGCCATGAAGTAGCAGAGCTTGAACAGTCACCTGGTGCTCGACGCCGACGTATGTCTGAGTACAATGCCGAATATGACTCCCAGAATGATGACACTATGACTGTAGAAGTTCAGGCGGAATTGGAAAGACCTTTGCGGCCCCGAAATCGAAGATATTCTAATGATGACATCAGGGAAAGCGACTTCTGAAAGAGATTATTATTGATAAATATAGGTACAGAATTTTGAACAATACGTCCTGATTATAGTAGGTAACAATATTATAAAATATGTTAGAATTTAAGTTATATGTAAACTGTAAGAATTTGATATTTATGAAAAATAAATGTGTTATAAGAAATGCATATTTTTATGGGAAGCCTTAATCAATTAATCTAACAAAAATGACATGTTTTATGTAACCTTGTATTTGTTACACATTAATTTGGTGGATGAACTTGAGGCAAGCGCCATCTATTCATATAGATAGGAACTAAGAGCAGTCAGGTATCTCAAAAGCAAATTGTTTCTACATTTTTTTAAATTTAATATCTAATCTATCAATTAAACCCCTTATTTACTATTACCATTACGATACGATTTTATTACGTCATATTTCAGCAGTCCTTTCAATTTCTTGAAAAGCACATTAAATACTTAGTGAGTACATTTCAAGACAGATGTCGCTACTGTACCTTTCGACAAGAAAAATGTAGATTCTTGTAGGAACGCAAGCGGTTCAGCAATTTGCTTAACACGACTACTGTACGGGCAATTTAAGTTAGTAGTTAACTAAAATTGGCCAAATGTTCGTATCAGAACAATCAATAGCTGCATGAGATGTTCCAGATTTTGCTGTTAATGTATGCGACTTTAAATGACTGTAAACTCATCCGCAATACAAGAGTAATTCCTAGTGCGTGGAAAGGTTATTTTTTTTTAAATATATAATTATGTAAATATATTGTAGACTATATTTAATAATACACGAAATATTTTTACACACCAAAACATCTTAATCATTCATAAATTTAGTACCTAACCTACTCCCAGTTGCCTTCGCGAGAACTTCGAGCAACAGTTTGTGATATTGCACTAATCAACTCTTCCAATGAAAAAGCAGTGTCAGCGCGTCTTTTGAATGTAGGTACGTACAGACGACAGCATATTAAGCTACTACAAACTGTGAAATTGCTTTCTTGGATTTTCAACTTTATAGCTACAGCATTAAGGCTGAAGGTTGAGTGGGAATATTTGACAGTTTCGGGTAGCTTGCCATGCTGTCGTCCGTACATAAACTACATGAGATATATTTTCCTTTAGCAAATAAACTAGGGAAAATTTAGATTAGCTAGGTTGTGCAAGCCTGGCGATCAATGTTCGTGTCTTCTCGGTGTGATAAGAGGTCTTTGCACTGCAGTGGAGCAATGAAAGGCAGGTATTCGTGAGGTCGAAACCAATTCACAGAGACCTCTGAGAGAGCTTTAAACAGAATGAGGCAACAACCAACAATATTGCATACTATCTGCGCCGCGGTTTCACCTATTCTATATTTTAGTCCAAGGATTGATGAATGGATTTTTTTTCAACACATCCATAAATCCTCCTCCTCCAATCAATCCTACAAGCCGCCAAGCGATTCGGCGTGTTCCGGCATGATGTCTGGTGAAGCCGTACGGAGGACTGGTCTGAGCAGTTGTGTTGCGATGTGTGCCGGGTACGATGTGCCTAATGTTGTTATGTCGGGAGTTTGGTCGGATCTTTGGTCGTGTTGTTGGGTTAAACATTGCATCACCTCGCTCAACTGCCGTCTTCCTTCCTATTCACTCAGTTTTTTGAGTGAATAGGCTTAATAAGCTAGTGCGCTTTATAATCAACGATTGCATCACTGCTTACCATCAGGCGGGATTGCAGTCAAGCACTAGTTTATAACTAATAAAAAAAATACTACAACGTTTATTCGATTTCTAGCTTTTTTCCCCGCCTGATGGCCAGCAGTGATGCAATCGTTGATGGTAAAGCGCGCTAGTTTATTAAAAGCCTATTCACTCAAAAAAACTGAGTGAATAGGAAGGAAGACAGCCGTTGAGCGAGCTAATGCAATGTTAAACCCAACTACACGACCAACGATGCTGCCCCAGAGGGAAATTGACCTGGAGACCCTCCACGACCAAACTCCTAACAACATTTGGCGTATCGTACCTGGCACACATTGCAACACAACTGCTCAGACCCGTCCTCCGTACAGCTTCACCAGACATCATGCCGGAACACAACGAATCGCTTGGCGGAAAAACTTTGTCTGGCAGACTTTGGTTTGCCACTTAAATGACCTATCCTCAGACATACCGAATATAAACAAAAATTGCATAAAGTTCAGTTATGCCGTTTTGGAGGAACTTGATTATAAACACTGACACGATAGTTTTGTATATAGGCTCATTTACACGCTGTTAAGCAGCAAGTGTGCTAGTGTCAAGTGATTAGTAAATATCAACGTGGTGTAAACGGTCGCGCTGTTAAGTGATTAGTGTTAAGGGTGACCGATTACACGTTGATTTTACTAATCACTTGACACTAGCACACTTGCTAGTTAACAGCGTGTAAATGAGCCTTATGTAAGGAGATACTGTAAGTATATGGTTTATTAGCTACTTACTAGCTGCACCCCGCCGTAAGCCGTTTCTCCCGCGTAGTTTCTCGGTGGTAGGCCATAACATCGGCTGCCGGCAGAAGTTACCACCCACCAGATAAAGTCTTGCCGCCAAGCGATTCGTCGTGTTCCGGCATGATGTCTGGTGAAGCCGTACGGAGGACGGTCGATGTGTGACGGGTACGATGCGCCAAATGTTGTTGTATCGGGAGTTTGGTCGTGGAGAGTCTCCAGATCAATCTCCCTCTAGCGAAGCATCGTTTAGCCGTGTTGGCCTTGGGTTTAATATTGCATCACCTCGCTCAACTGCCGCCATCCTTCCTATTTCTAAGTTTTTTAAGTGAATAAGCTTAATAAACTAGTGTGCTTTACCATCAACGATTGCATCACTGCTTACCATCAGGCGGGATCGCAGTCAAGCACTAGTTTATAATTATTAAAAAAAAAAAGTTTCGATCTCGTGGGGACATTCGGATAAAAAGTATCCGATACAGAGTGGAACGCAGCAAGAGCTGGAACAAATGCTGGCCAACTTAGCTGACTCCTCCCAACGCATCGGTCTCCGGATGAACTTAGATAAGCCAAAATTATGTTCAATGAACGGGTCACTCCGGTTGCCGTAACCGGAATGCCGCTCGAAGTTGTTTCAGAATATGTATACCTCGGGCAAACGTTCAAAACAACTTCGAGAAGGAGGCAAATAGAAGGATCCAGCTGGGATGGGCAGCATTTGGTAAACTTCGTCGGGTATTTTCGGCGCCATATCCCAATGTTTAAAGACTAAAATCTTCAACCAGTGCGTCCTACCCGTCATGACTTACGGAGCCGAGACATGGACACTAACGGTCAGACTAGTTCATAAGTTTTAAGCCGCTCAGCGAGCAATGGAGCGGGCTATGTTGGGCATCTCTTTGAAGGACCGCATTAGAAATGAGGTGATCCGTCAGAGGACCAGAGTCACCGACATAGCTGAGAGGATTAGCAAGCTGAAGTGGCAATGGGCTGGTCACATATGCCGCAGGACCGACAACCGTTGGGGTACACAAGTCCTCGAGTGGAGATCGCGTCTCGGCTAACAGCGTAGGACGCCCTTGGGCGAGATGGAGCGACGACATCAAAAAGGTGGCTGGTAGTGGCTGGCGGAGAACTACTCAGGATCGAGTTTGTTGGCGTGCCATGGATAAGGCCTATGTCCAGCAGTGGACGAGTAGAGGCTGATGATGATGATGATATGTAGGTATATTGTGTTATTCTTGGTTATAAACCATCTTGGTTTTTGAGTGAAAGAATAACATTATCCATGCATATATAATATATCCTAACAAACTGTCACATTTATACTATTAGTGGAATTTTATTAGATATTATAACATACCTGTATAATGTGATTTTGTTTCTATAAATTAGTTTGAACTAACACTTTTACACGTCAATCATGTTTTTAATTCTCTTGGAACATCGGAGTCATATTATGACATTGCTGTCATATGACTGTTTGGGTGTTCGGTGACTACGGTGTTCTATAAATTATTGCAATTTTTGCTTTGCTTCGAACTTCGACTTGTTGGTTTTACACTTATTGAATCAAATAAATCTCAATTACAACAACAGTGCCTTCGAAAAGTTAGTTGATATTTTTTCAAATATCATGCCACATTATGATTTAAAAAAAGAACTAATAAATTAGTCATGGTAAATGAATCTATGAGTCAAAAAATCATAGACTAGCACTAGGTATTTAAAAAGTTTTAAATTCTATTTTCAAATATTTGAAAATAGAATTTAAAACTATTTTTTTTTCTTTTCTTGTTTGGCTTCGCACGGAAATGAAATGGAAAATTGTCAACTAACTTTTTAAGGGCACTATACCTATGTGCTTAGATATTATAGTATTATCTGTAGAACAGGGTCAGGGTGAGTAAAACAGACAAAGTTGATTCAACCATTTATATCGTAAAATAGTTTCGAAATAAAAATACATTAAAATTTATATTTGCTTACTGAACTATTTATTGTTCTGTTTTGTTCAATATTCTCAATAATTCTGATTTTTCATTAAAAAAACAATGTTGATACATTATAATTACTCATTAACATGAATTAAATAAGGTCAGTAAAAGCATAAAGATACAAAGTAATTAATTTAAAAGCAGTGTCTTAATTACAAAATAAAATAACTCAAATATCTCCCCATTCAGAGATCTACGAAATATACACTAATAGAATTTGAATAGTTATTATATACATACATAGAAAATAATTCAGATTACTTAAAATAAATGGTATCACATTCTTAAATTCTAAACACAATAAAATTACTAAGGAACTTATGCTTAGCCAGACCATGAAAGAATGAATCTCTCCACAGAAAATGAGAAAACGATAACTAAACATAGCCAGTTGGACCTTATGTTGTTATACATAATTGTTTACATATATATATTCTCAGGGAAGAAGTAAGTACACAACCATTGAAATTATAACAATTCAAGAATTGTACCCCATTATACTATACACGTAGATAACGTAGGATAAACGTACCAAGTGGTACCGAGCAGAAACACAGGACACAATGTTTGTACAACAACATGAATCGGTCCTTACTCGTTTACCATAGAGGAGCTACGATATAAATTTCATGTATTACTAACAAGACTTTTACAACTATCATGAACATGGCAACACTTTTTACACGTATAAAAATATTTTTATTACTTATTGCGCAATATATTTTTATAAATATATTAAACCACTAACAAAGTTAAAATAAAGGCACTGTCGACTACAAACACACTTTGGCAGCAAAAGTTCTAGACTTACACACGATCGAATAAATCGATTTCAATCCTTCACACTCGAGATTTGACCTAACTACACGCACAATATAATCACAGAATTTCGCCAGTAGTGAAGTGTTTGCTGTTTGACACTGATATACACTAAGTATTATTGTCCTTGCAAGCGAGGCCAGGTTTCAAGTGGTTGACTTGGGTGCGTCTGACGGAGTTATGATGATATCTCCAGCATTCGACCGACTTCTGGTGACTAGTACCGGAGTTTTGGGTTTAGGCGTTTCCGACATTTTTATGCGCACTCGTCCCATGTCGGGCGAGTACACCGGAACGTATTCACGAGACGGTGACAAGAAATCAGAATCAGTATTTTGGTCCCCATTTATCAGTGGCTGAGATATATCAGAATCACCGGTGCCGTTTAGTTTAGGGGTATCATCATCGTTAATGGGTACAAAAATGTCTTCACTGGATAACGAATTGGTGTCCTTTCTTGAATCGGGTGATGTAGGTTCAGAATCAAAAGATGTCTCATGTTGTTGTGGTTTGTCATCTACTAAATTATTATCTCTTGAACTGCTCTTATTTTGATTCGTGTCCCTTGGACTATCGGTTCTTAAGCCATTATGGTTGACACCATTGCCGAGTTCTCCATTTTCACTTTTCTTTTGAGGTGTCTCGTGTGTCGGGACTAGTTCGTATTTGCCATTTACTTTTTTATCGGCAGCAGCTTCTAAGCCGGCCGGCTTTCCCAATAGAGATTTATTCATGTCGACCATTTCTTTAGACGCCTTTTCCACATCTCTCTTTTGTTGTCGTAAAAGCCTTCTGTCCCTTCGTTTTCTCATCTGTCCTTTGATTATTGCGAAGCCAATGAGTCCCACTAATAATATTACAATAATTGCAATGCAAACATAAGTTCCTGTTTTGTGCGGTGCTTGATTTTCACTTTCAGCTAGTTTTTGTCCATTCACTTCAGATGTTTGCGTTACCCTTATTTGTTCAAACACTGTAGTGTCACGTACCGGTGTGGCCAATGTTGCTACTTTTTCTGTCGATACTTCAGGGGGAGATTCAATGTTCCAATTTGGATCACCCTGGTATATGGGTGAAATAGGTTCAGGCAAAGGAAATTCAGTGACCGTTTTGTTTTCATCGTCAAAAAATCTATGTACTGGATCTGGATTTAATGGTACGAAAGCTGTTGTGGTTGTTTCTTCGAACGCATGACCTATAATACCAAATCCAGAACCTGTTTCTCCGGATCCTTCATACGGATCTTCAGTGTTCTGTTCATTATCAGCAGCTATAAAGTCATCAGCTGCTAATAAACCTTCATCAATTTTTTTATGCATTATTGGTTCCATAAATGTAATCATTGTCGTGTGTTCGGCGTCGTCACCATCGCCTGAACCCTCTATTTGGCTATAAGGCGATGGTGAAGAGTTGTGTCCTACTTTTAAAAACTGTAAGTGATCATCATCTTCAACAGGAGCATTTCCTTGTATTACACTACCGTCGTCTAAATCAGTTTTAGCTACTAGGGGCATGGATTTCAAAGCCGTAGTTTCTTTTCCAATTTGAACTGCATCTATGGGTTGGTCACCCATCATCATATCCATAAAGTTAGTTTCAGTTTTAGGAACTTTGCAAATATCTTTCGATTTTAGTTCTAACCAGGATTTACCTTCGAACTTTGCAGGTGAAGCACATTTGACATTATCTATATAAACATTTGCAATGAGCAAACGATCGCGTGCCAATAAGTTTTCACACGAACAATCTAAAGGATTTCCCTCCATTTCTAAATGCTCCAGACCGACTAAATGTTCTCTATCTGAAGGCACATCTTTCAATAAGTTGTTAGTTAAATCTAATGAACTAACGCTTGAAGGTAAATGAACGAAGGAAAGCTTTTGTATCCTGTTGTTGGCTAGATTTAGATGCACTAATTTCTTTGCATTATGGAGGAATTTGTTCAGCGTCTGGATGCCGTTTGTGGAGAGATCCAGCGTGACAACTTCTGTAAGCCGGTCGAGCTCGTGATTGAGTTTCGTGATGTTGTTGTGCGACAGATCGAGAATATTGATGTTGTGATGTTTCTGGCGGAGAGTGAACTTGTACAATTCGGGAAGACTACTGCAAGTGGCACGGTGGAGGCCATATCGTGTGGTGCTGCATACACATCCATCAGGGCACAGAGCAAGGGTTGGTGCAGCTAGCAGAGATAGCGCCAGGAAGCACACTGACACTCGAAGCCACGTCATCTTGACTTGAACGCAGCACCTGGAATAAAGAGAATAAAACAAATGAATAAAAGATTCACGATAAAAGAGTCATTGATCGGGTAATGGGCGTAGTTGATCTTAATAACATTCGTGACGCTTAAATGACGTCCGACAAATAACGTCCATATGTTTTAGCGTTAATCTGTTAGCGTCACTTGGTTTTAAATTTCAGCCGCAATGCACTGCAGCCTACACTTGTTTTATAAATATTTATCAATGCAATGAACAAGTTGATGTATGTAGCAAAGGTAGGACGACTGGTCGGTCATCTTGCTATTATATAAATCACAACATCCCTGCTCGCAAACCGTCATCTAAATATAGATCTGAATAACATACGGCGAAACGGTCCCCTGCGGTCTATTACAATCTCCACCTCTTCAATTATTGCAACTGCAGTTAGCCGGCAATTTGAATCTACGCGCTTCCTTTCATTCATAAAGGCACCTGGACCTCGTTTTCAACGTCTTTCATGACATAACTCTCGTACGACTTTAGTATTGCGAAGTAACATACTAATAGTAGGAAAACCTTCATTTTGACAGAGTTGCAATTGGTATTCATTGCGGGGTTAAGCAGACAATTATTTTGTCACTTCTAATATCTATGTAAGATTATGATTTGCAATATTGTAATAATGAATTATGACTGATATGTCTTGGAACATTTTAATAATGTATCAAAAACTAACATGACGAATTGTGTTTTGACTTATGTTTTGTATTTT
Organism: Sesamia nonagrioides; assembly: GCA_017933935.1. Lineage (NCBI taxonomy): Eukaryota > Metazoa > Arthropoda > Insecta > Lepidoptera > Noctuidae > Sesamia > Sesamia nonagrioides. The sequence continues at coordinate 179,179 of JADWQK010000305.1, read as the reverse complement.
ATTATTTTACTAGCTTTCTGCCCGCGGCTACGCCCGCCTGGAGTTCGGTTACATCGCGCTTTTTAGATATCCCTCGGGAATATCAATTTTTTCCAGGATAAAAGGTAGCCTATGTTCTTTCTCAGGGTCTAAAGATTGTCTGTGCCAAATTTCATCAAAATCGGTTGAGAGATTTAAGCGGAAAAGCGTAACAGACAGACAGACAGAGTTACTTTCGCATTTATAATATTAGTATGGATGCCTCACTGGCGGAACATAGCTGATCTTATTTTAATTATTTATGACCTTTATTTATGATGTACACCTGTAGTCCACAATAGCGATGATTTGATTTGATTTAAACATATAAAGCAATGGATTAGCAATATCTGTCAAAATGATGCAGACTGCATTTTATTTCCTCCACATTCCTACATAGGTTTTATGCAACTCTAGAGTCTTAAAACCAAACCAATCGTATTGTTTTGTTGGTAAGTTTTTGTTTACTTGTCTACAGACAGAAGTCCTCGACCTAATGATCCTCATTATCTACACGTGTCTTGTGTCTATAATACGCTTACTTAGTACTATTTGGTTGTGACCTGCAATTATGATTATAATTCGAATTGTTTTAAATCAACGTCAGCACCTCAGTATGTCTAACGTAATTTTTATATTATGTGATTGCAGCAAATCTGGTTTTAGTATCCTAAACAAACAGTAAAACAGGTTCTTTGTTCCAGTTCTTCTATAATATTTATCATACATATTTCACCTTGTTATCAATATGTTCTCTTCTTATAGGTGAAAAATAGGCAACAGAAATGTGGAGAAAGCTGTTTAATGTGGAGTTAAGTACTCGTAAACTAAAATAAACTAAACTTAACACATTTTAGAATTAGAGGAACTGCAATGTTAATATTAGATTAATTTTTCATTGGCTTCCAAAAGGCGTGGCTCGGAAACCACTTTAATCCGTTGGTCTCGGCTGTCATTCGTAGGTCTTAGACAGTCGTTGCAGGTGATCCAAAGCCCGAAAGTGCACCAAAAGGAGATTGATGTGGAGACTTTCCACGACCAAACCCACGACACAAAAACATTTGGTGCATCGTACCCCGGCTCAAAGCGCAACAACTGCTCAGACCTGTCCTCCGTACGGCTTCACCAGACATCATGCCGAAACAAGACGAATCGCTTGGAGGCAATACTTTGTTTGGGGGGTGGGAACTTCTGCCGGCAGCCGATGTTATGGCCTACCACCGAGAAATACAATAACTGGTTAACCCAGTTATTAGGAGGTCAGATAGGTAGTTGCTCCATATGAAATACTGGTAGTCATCTGCATACGGTTAGACTGGAAGCTGACCCCAACATAATTGGGAAAAGGCTAGACAGAGGATGATAATAGCATCAAAAAATTAGTCATTATGATTCTAGTGATTCAAATGTCTGAAGTATTATAACGTTTTTATTGAGTATTTAAGCCACACTACACCACACTTTTTTATGACATGTCTAACATGTCATAAAAAAAACTGACTTGACTATTTTTTTTATTTTATTTCCTAATTTGGCATCATGGCTTAAAAGAAAAAAAAATGCAAACTTTTGGAAGCCACTGTTTTATATTTATAATTTATGAATTAATTAATCATTCTAAAGCTGCTATTAGTACTGAGCAAATCACCTAGAACGTTAATGATCCCGAACCTAATTTTAAATTCGTTCTATTTTAGTCCGTGTAATAACATCCTCGGTGCACTTGGCCGCTCGAAGAAGTGGTTCAATGTTACCCTGCCAGGAAGTAGACAGTTACCCAGTTGTGCGAATGTGACGCTAAACGACGCCGCGCTTCGCGGGGGCGTATTATTTGGACCCCAGGGGCTACTATTGCGCAATAGAACACGAATATTTTTAGCATTCGTGAGAACTGACTTTGATTATTGCTCAAGGTAGCCTACAGAACTGAATATCAGCTTAAATTGGGGGGGATATATTCATGTAGTATACTTTAAGGCGGATTTATCAAAATATGAGAGGTGTCCTTCGTGCGGAATTTTCGCATATCTTCTGGATTTTTATGTCGTTTTGTTTCACAACTATGACGTAACTTATACTCACCTATGACAATATAGAACCGACCTACGACCGAGTGACCGACTAATAGAGAATGAGAAATGTTTCGTCGACATTAGATACATGGGGATAAGCACAAGAGAATAATAATTACGAATAGTGAAAATTTTGGAAATATTTTTTTAAATAAAGAACATTTAAAGAATGAATGTTGCCATTGCCAAAAAATATCATAGTGCGTTGTAACAAGAGCTACCTACTTTAAAACTATCAACTAGTTTAACCTGGAAAACCCCGGAACAACTAAACTTAATGGTACCTAAGTAATTAGTAAACTAAGTACATAGAAGCCTATTGCCGCAATCGCTATGAGGAGGTAGTTTGTTAAAAGCCTCAAAAGCACATAGAAATGTTGGGCACAATGAGGTTAATGACTTCCAGTAAATGAGTTGGAATTAACACTTTAAATTTAAAGTAGTTCTGATATTGTCAATGCCAGGTAGGTTTACTCAAAGAAGATTAGAATGTAATGGATTGAATGATTTGCATTTTTGATGGTCCTTTAATACCGTAATCTAGCCATCTGTTGAAATACGTATTCTGACACCAATTAATATTAGGATTACATATATTGTAGAAACCATCCAAGACAAGACATAAATAGTCCCAAATAAAGACAAGCCGATTGATTCTGTAAAAATGTCAGTGAAAGATTAACTAGTGAGCTGTCGGTGAGATGGTTACAGAGCCTTAATGCTTTGTAGATAAAGTTGAAAATCTAATAAAGAAATCTGACAGATAGCTTGATGTGCTGTCGTCTGTACAGACAGCATATCAAACGAATCAAAGCAAATCAAATTTAACAGATCGTAGTACGATCTGTTAAACATTAATCATCAACCGTTTGGTATCGGACTTAGAATAGTACCAGTGCCAACCCATATCTTCCTGTGGGTATCGTAAGAGGAGACAAAGGGAACTCTTGACAGGGAAGTGGGCAGCAACGCTTCTCCTGTGGAATATCAAATTACTGCGATCCTCAACCCGCCTGTCAAGCGTGGGGATTATGGTAAACTCCCCAAAGCAATGAAAGCCTTGGGAGATATAGATCAACTGCTTTGTACAGCAGTTGATCTATATAGGCTGAAGAAGAAGAAGAAAGCATTAAAGGCTCAAGGCCGAGTTTGAATATTTGACAGTTTCCGATAGCATGAACTGCTGAAAAACTGTTATTTTTCACATTACAAACAGCCAATTCCATTTTATTTATTTGTGTACATTACTTTATGCAACGACCATATAAAAACCAGACCTTCAGGCGATATCAGGAAAACAGAATACATAAACAACTGAATCACTCATTGATCAAACAGGTTTGCAAGTGATATTAATATTATGGAAATTACCTATAAAGGGTTAAACACGATATTGAAAGGTCTGACTCACAAATTCAGGGTCAGACTCCTAGAGAGAGCCAACAGCCCCCTGGAAATCTGGAAATCTCGCAGAACAATGAACTCACTCCCCTAATTACTAAACAAAGTATAAACAAGGACTTATACTCTTACTTTTAAATAAACCACGCAATATACACTAACAAAATTTACGATGTAATTACCAAAAAACCACGTGCGACTATAGCGCACAAAGATTACCCACTCTAAAAATCTCACTTGCCCCCTAGGCCTGACTTGTCCCTCCCCTAGGCCTGGCTTGCCTTCCCCTAGGCCCGACTTGCCTTCCCCTAGGCCCGACTTGCCCTCTCCTAGGCCAGAAACTGGGTGTGACCATGGATAAGTATCCTATGTATTATTCCCAAATTTCATCCAAATCCGTTCAGTAGTTTTTGCATAAAAAAGTAACAAACATCCATTCACACATTCTCACAAATTCGCATTTATAATATTAGTAGAATGATACAAATTTTTCACTCTCCTATAAACTGACTTGTATGGTCTTAGAATATAAGCAACGATACTAGCCTACATTTAAAACATTATACTCTTGCGTCGGACAGACGCTGATTGATCAACATTAATTACGTAAACTGCACTCTTTATCATCTGCATGCACAGTCTCCGAAAAGTATTTAAAAGTGCAGCATTCATGGTAAAACATGGTCTCATAATAGACGTTTAAAGATGTCCGACCTTTAATGTTTTATGCAACAAGCATGCAATCGTCGGGGAAACACGACACGGTAAAGTGTGAATCGTTGAAGTCTTCCGACGCTTCCTTTAGAGTGTTGCCAATTTATAAACTGCCTGTAAGTGATATTTTATTGTTTTTGCCTTGGCAAGTGTATATGGATATTTATCACAGCCATTTTACTTAAAAGTGAGAAGTGCGCGTTTAAATAAACCTTGGTTTTATGTATGGCGAGTAAATATTCTGTTTCGTGGAACATTTGCGGTTTTTTTTTTTTTAAATAAGCTTTACGGTCTTTTTATATTCTTCTTAGCGTATAATTTCTGAATACTTAGGTATTTATTAGCCGTGTTTTTTTATAAGTACTTCTCTTTTACTCTAACTCTCTCTAAAAATAATCATGAGAAAAAATAAAAATGTACTCGCACTATGAATTCCAATTGAAAAAAATAATAATAAAAAAAAAACTTTCATCCGGAACGCGTCGGTAAAATTTAATAATATGATTTTCTTCCCGCCAGTCGGGCCGTGTGATCTGACATGACGTAACAGACTCATCACGACATCTCGATACCCGAAACCGAAACGTTAATAAAGTCACCGATACCGGAATTACACCAAATTCGGACACGATTAACTGACAGCTGACATTTTCATGAAGACGCCATCAATCAATCACTGAATATGGTAACCTCCTTATATAGCAATAACTTTATCATACGACCCTGTTCTTGTGATGTACGACGTTTAAGTCCTGAAAATAGTGATTGTTTACCTTCTCTTAAAGTAAACATATTGACTTGATTTATGAAACGACCTCTTTACATGTGTTTGTGCACTCATACATATATGCACGCCACCAGCCTTGCGACTGTAATGTATGTAACCAATATTGTATTGTAGCTCTGTCCTACTTGGGAGCGATCTGTTGCGTTTTATAGCTCGATCTTGATTTAAATTGTTATGAGTTTATGGCTAGGGAAAGATGTGCATTAAGACCAGACTTAACTTTAATTTTACCTCCATCTCCATCTCCGAGTATCAATAAAAATCTTTGCTGCGCTAGCAGAACTTACTCAGTAACGAACGATGTGTAGTGTTGGGGTCACCAAGATACAGGCTGTGCCTAATTTGGGACCCGCTGTTAACTCGATCTAAATTAAAAGTTCTTCTGCAGTTTTTAATTGCATGCTATTCCTTTGTATGTTCTTAAACCAAGTGTAAGCCTAATAAATATATTTTCTTTTTATAAATTTTACCTGCATTATACATAAATATAGAAAACGAAGGATCTCTTAAGGCTGCAACAAATAATACCAAGTACGATTATAAACAGACTAATACTACTTGATTAATACAAGTTACTAGTTTCTGTAATTTTATTAATAAACATCGTTACTCAATAAATGTCGAATTACATGGAAAAATATACCAAAAAAATATTCTTATTTCATCCTACCAAATCCTCTACAAGATAAAATTGGAGCTGGCCACCCAATAGGAAATATTTATACAAGTTTCCAAACAGTAATGACACACAGAAATGAAGTTTTCCTTAAAAGAACGCTAGACTCAGATCCCGCTATGATAACCAAAAAGGCTAACCAGTGTTTAAGTGATTGTTAACCGTCAACACGCTAATAAATCATGCAGATTTCAACCATTTGTTAAGTGTGTTCTCAAACTCATTCCTTTCTCATATCTTGCTGTAAGGGTTAGTCCTCCAGAGAGGAAAAAGAGAAAATATTGTTGGGAGATTTTAAGTGAGATGTAAATTATCGTCCTCCATGCACATCAAGAGGTCGTCTTCGAGATCCTTGAGGGAGGCCTATGTCCTTTCGGCTGAAATGATGATGATGAATGCACATCAAGCTACTACACATGACACACAAATGAACCCTTAAAAATTCTTCTTTTTTTTTCTTATGCAATTCATATAACAATATATCATCTAAACTTACAGCATACATAGCTTAGCAAAGAGTACAGCAACAAGTCGACATACGAATATTGAACATTAGCCGGGGACTGAACCCTACACCGACATCCCACTCGTCTGCTAACATGGGAAAACTGGATCTGTGCTATAAGTGTCTACATGCACAATCCTGCGCACGTGTAAGATACGCCCAACTTAAGCTTGCTTAATTACATGTGGCAATGTATTTATACCATAGTAGAGTAGAGTAGTAAATAGGCATGGAGTAAAACACTAGACTTCGTCATACAATACATACAATTCATACTGGCCTTATGACCTAGTCTGGACTGGATCGTATATTTTCTGAAATTTCATCACCACTGAAGGGTTTGATAGTGACCACGAAGACGAATGCCTCCTTGGTCAGGGTTGCGGGTTGGTTAAAAAAGAAACCTCTACAGGCAAGTGAAGGAACACGGGTGGGTTTTACTCAGTAAAAGTCTGATACGCCCTTCTGCTCCGCCCAGAGCAGGAGAGGTCATTACAAAAAAGAGTTTGGTAGTGAAAGTTACTCCCTAAACACAAAATGTGTAGTTTTGTATCCTCCGTATCACCTACGGACATAAATAAGAATTAAAAATTTTTTGCCGAGCTGCAATATATTAAGAGCAGCGGTGGCCTTATGGTATCGGCCGTGACTCAAAAGTTGTAGGTCGAAGGTTCGAACCCTGTCAGGCGCAATATTTTGTGTAACTTATTTCATCACCACTGCTCTCAAAACGGTGAAGAAAAATATCGTGAGGAAACCGGCATGTCCTAGAGCCAAAAACTTCGAAACATGTGACATCTGGCGACCCTCACTGGGCCAGCATGGTAGATTACGGCCCACTCTCTCTCACCGAGAGTAGGCCTGTGTCCCGACAGTAGAACCATTATAGGCTGATTATCTATACTAATATATAAAGCTGAAGAATTTGTTTATTTGTTTGAACGCGCTAATCTCAGGAACTGATCCGATGTGAAAAAATATTTTTGCGTCGGATAGCCCATTAATCCAGGAAAGCTTTAGGCTATATAACATCACGCTGCGACCAATAAGAGCGGAGCATAACTAACTCCACGCGAACGAAGTCGCTGGCGGCCGCTAGTGTAATATATTTACACTTCATTGCTTTTACATTACAGGTAACGGGTCAGAAGGCACATGGAGTGATAATTTGATGTCATGGTCATTTATTCCGCTATCATTCTTGCTGACGGATGCTACGAATTTCACCACGGCAAAAGCTTTACTTACAAAGCTGTAGTGAATGTACAGACGACAGCACTTCAAGCTACTACAATCTGTCAGATTTCTTTATTACATTTTCAACTTTATGTGTAAAACATTAAGGGTCAAAATTGATTGGGAATTTATGACAGTTTCGGATATGTTGACCTACTGTCGTCCGTACGGAATACATATTGCATAAAACCATATCTAGCAATCTACAACATACTCGTACTCGGTGGTAGGCCATAATATCGGCTGCCGGCGGAAGTTACCACCCATCAGACAAAGACTTGCCGCGAAGCGATCCGTCGTGTTCCGGCATAATGTCTGGTGAAGCCGTATGGAGGATGGGTCTGAGCAGTTGTGTTGCGATGTGTGCCAGGTACGATGCACCAAATGTTGTGTCGAGAGTTTGGTCGTGGAGTATCTCCAGATCAATCTCCCTCTGGCGCAGCATCCTTGGTCGTGTTGTTGGGTTTAACATTTCATCATCTCGCTCAACGGCCGTCTTCCTTCCTATTCACTTTTTAAGTGCGCGCTTTAACATCAATGATTGCATCACTGCATAACATTAGGCGGCATTGCGGTCAAGTACTAGTTTATAATTATTAAAAAAAAACTGCCCACTGTATTAAGCTGCGAAATCTAAACCTACACATGGCTGGCGTTTAGACTTAACGGAAGTATGTATTTAAAATATCATGCAGTCGGATACGTGCTTCCGAGCCAGTAGTACCTACTAACGTACCGCTCATAGTGATTATCTCACCTTCACCTATAAATATTCAGTTTTTATGCACTTGAACCTCAAGATATATTTACGTTAGTTACAACTCTATCCATTACATGGGCGCGTGGGCAGCCAGCAGCCAATAAATTGCGAGATAAATGTACCAACGCCACAGAGACCCGCGATTTCCCTACCATTACTCTAAGCGTTCCAGGAAATAGATTGTATATCACCATGATTTGCGTGAATCTGCTGACGTATTAACAGTTCGTTTAAACTCCTGGTTGTTCGGAAAAACAAACGAAACGAATAAAACCGAACACAAATAATATTCGCAGGTCTGATTGGAAAACATAGACTTCATTAATGTGTCGAAGAGTTCTAATAAAGATAAAATTACTGCTCAATTTATCCTACCCTTCATTAAATCTACCCCTCATTAAAAAGGACCTCAAAGGGGGCCTCTATCCTTCATTGAAAAGGTACTAAAAATGTTGCAATGAATCCAACAAAAACAGGATAATTACAGAACACTACGCTAAAGCACCGTCGATTGACAAACTAGAGTATCGCATGTTTTCGCAATACGCGAATGTATCACAATAGGCGTCGCAGGTACATTTTTCAGACACGTATTGACTGTTTCATTGATCAGGCAGTTTGTAAATATTCCACCTTCGAAACAATGCTGTTTGATGAGTTCTGCGAATCGCAAAGCAGTGAAGAATTCAAGTCTGTGAAAACATTATCGATTTTAACTGAATGTCTACCGTGTAAGACTACGTCACTGGTAGTCACTGGTACTGTTCATATTAATAAATAACTTTCCTTGATCCTAAGAAGGTAGGTACAAAACAAAACAACAACATGTAAAAACTAACCATCCAGAAAAAGCAATTTCCATTTCTACCGAATCGTAGAACCTTCAGTTGTTTACAAATAAAGAAGAGTCTGACTGTAATTTCAAAATAAGAGGTTTTTACTAAAAGCATATTAACGTTACATAGCTATGGGCACGCCATATTTGCGGCGGTAAGTCCTCTCTTTGAGGAATGGCTAGAGAGGCGCTCTCGCCTTCCGCCTAACGCAGATCCTCACCGGACCGGCACCTCACCGGCTATTTCAGGAGATTCCTGTTCCGTATAAGGCGGGAGGAAACACCAGGGTGTCATCATTGTGTGGATCGCCCTGAGGACACGGTGGAGCATACGATGGAGGTGTGCCTGGCTTAGGTAGAATACCGCTGTGTCGTGATGGCGATCGGCGTTGATCTCTCGCGTCCGACCCTGTTCCAGGCTATGGTCCGAAGCGAGAGTGCATGACAGGTCGTCACCTCCTTCTGTGAAGCAGTGATCTGGCAAAGGAGGAGGCGGAGCGCGTGAGGGAGTGGAAATCATAATCATAGCGCTCTCGCGCCTCAAGCCGCCGCAGGAGACGCCCTGATAGGGAGACAACATCGAACTCCCAGCCACCGTAAGTGTGGGCTTGCAGGCATCGACCGATGGCCAGCTCGCGGCCCGGTAAGGACCAGGCCCGGGTCGACGTCGCATTGTGTTTCACGCACGCCTCAAAGAGATGTCAGCACATCACAGAGTCGTGACGGGGTCCACGGGCATCGATGCCTCCTGGGCCAGGGTTGAGGGTTGGTTAAAAAAGAAACCGTGGCCCTAGCGCACAGGCAACACGGGTGGGTTTTAGTAAGTAAAAGTCTGACACGCCCTTCCGCTCCGCCTAGAGCGGGAGAGGTAATTTGATGATTTCCCGTCCAAAACTAATAAAGAAAGTTACATCGCTAAGCATTACTTACAAAACTGTTTTAATTTTTTTGGTCTCTCTATATATTGTGACTAGACCCATTTTGACAGAACTTAAGGTTCACAAAACATTTCTTTTCCCACGTGGGCGCGAAAGAATTACTCGGACACAGCTAATTTTAAATAAGTTACTATATTTGCAATCTGTATTAAAACTCTGACAAAGGAGAGTGCAATAATCCCTAGAGTTTCTTTGAAGCAATAAAACACCCAATCGGTCCTCCATTTTCCCCGCATTAATGCCAACGGTTTTATGCGTCCGCGCATGCTGTCGTAAAAGCCCGAACGTTCTCGAGTGTTACCGAGCTGGCTAGCACCGGTCTATCGGAGCGAAATGTCATTACGTGAAATAACCAATTTGCAATTCATAACTGAGCATCAAGTTCATGGGTGACATTATCACGTTGTATTCGCTTAGTTGAAATCGTAATTAATTCTTATAAATTAAAGTCAAGATTGAATATTCAAGTATTTCTATACACATATTAACTTATTGACGCACAATGCAACAGTTGGTTTCTGATAAGTGATATCAGATTTCATACTAAAATCACACTGCTTAAACTAATCTTTTTTTCTTTTTTGATGCTCAAAGCCATCATCATCATCAACCTTTTATCGTCCCACTGCTGGGCACAGGTCTCCTCTCATACAGAGAAGGAATGAGCGTAATCACCACGCTTGCTCAATGCCATAGTGACCATTAATATTATAGCAATGATAGTGACTATGAATTCCCATTTCATGTCATGTCAACCTTATTTATTATTTATTTATTTATATGATAAGTTACGCAGGCGGCTGAGCGATCGTCTTCTGCGCTTCGTGTCGCGCGGGGTCAAATTAAGATATTCCATAGACACTGATTAAAAACATGGCGACCAAAAATATGTCACTTTACGTCAGACGCTAACTAATTTGACAGGACTAAACTAATGTTTATCTTTTTAGTTTGTGATCGAGAGAGTCGGGGCCAATAACTCAATATTCCACCTTCCGCAAATCAGTTTAGTTTTCCTCCATTAATTAAGCTGATACTTCCGAGAAGGAACATATTCAAATCAATCACGCGTTTGATGATAACGCTACCACAGAATATTATACCATAAAACATATAATAGATCTTTGATATGAAAGTACTATGGAAGCAAGGAACCAGGTGTCACCCGAGAAAGGCAACGTATTTACTGATCATAAGTATAGTTCACTGAGCGGTCGACCAACTTTCATAAAAGACCTATTCATTTATAATCTGATGAAGGTAATCTCTTACATAATAAATATTAATTTGCATGAAACCGTCATGTTGGAAGTTAAATTAATAATTATGTAAGGTAATACAATGTTAACTTGTTGTACGTGGCCCAGCTATTACAGCTTGTAAGTCTCTTAACATTGATTGTATTTAAAGATTACTTTAGAAATTATAATATGAACACGTTAACTGAAGTGTGAATATGAATTAAACGAAAAATAAAATTAATTTAGTTTTTAGTTTACGATCTAGAAAACTAGAAACTATCGTTGTATATAATACAATAACACCAATTTATTAATAGTAATTTTCTCACCTTTATAAAGATGTTACTGGCAAATGTCAGTTCTATAATCGACCATCCTGAAGAACGAACTTTATCAGAAAATCAATAAATATTTGATAACATACCAGTAGACAGACAGCTTCAGTGATCCTGTTCCATAATATGCATCACGAACTCACATTAACACAATTAATCATCATTTACGTAAAGTGGAACAGAATCAAGTGATAGGCAATCACAAAATCACTAAACTCAATGATATTAGAAGTCAACAAGCTGACGCGACTGGCTCACTGCACCGCATATAACAATATGCACGTTTCTGCTAACAACGCCACATACTACGAACAATCAGTCGATTTACACTGAGAAGATTTCACTGCATTTGAAATGAAAAGTCACATTTTATTTGCGGTACAAGGTGAGGGAGACAATATTCTAACTGGACTGACGCCAAGTGCGGTAAAGAAAATTACAAATTTCTATGAGATAATTGTCTTCAACCACGTGCACCCGCGTTGAATGAACATCGAATGGCTTGATTGACTTGATTCTTAACCCAGTTATTATAAAAATAATTAAGCCAAGGATTTACTTCATTATTGATAATGGGATCTGAATTAGTTTCATTGAAAATCTATTAGGGTATAAATTGGGTCATTAACTTTTTTTCGTCCTTTTACGTGATAAGTGCAAGCCTTGATTGCAGGTAATTAATTATCGTGAACTGATTATTCAATGTTTTTGCAATATTCTTTCAATTATTATCGATGTCTATTAAATTAAAAGATCGTTCGATATTCTATTGTTTTAATGCAGTTTACTTGATGAACTAGTTCTAGTATCGGTTCTAGTACTTATGGTTTTTCTATTTATACATTATCTATAAATAAAATTAATGTCGATCGACCAATATATAAGTCACGTTATCAATATGGAGCTGAAGGCATTGACCCAGATTGAATTATCTCGTTGCAACCTATACTCAAAAACCTCGGTGGCTGTGTCTAATCCATACTAATAGCCAAAACTACTGAACCGATTTTGATTAAATTTGGCACAGACAATCTTTAAACCCTGAGAAAGGACATAGACTACCTTTTATCCTGGAAAAATTTGATGTTCCCGAGGGAAATCTAAAAAGCGCGATATAACCGAACACCACGCGGGCGAAGCCGCGGGCGGATAGCTAGTCAATGATATATCTAACAGGGTATCATTTTCAGAAGTTTTAATTCATGGCTATCCGTTTTAGGAATTGGAGGAAATATCTTTTACATTCAAAGAACTCCGTAATACATGCAACAATGCATTTACGCAGAGTTATCATTAAATCGAATTTCACCAGAAATTGCCGAGCGCACCCGAGTCTCATTAAGTCATCGATGACAAGAATAAACACGGGCACCGTAATTTCCACAACCGTATCCACAGTAATGAAAATGAAGCGTGAGATGGTCATTACAGAAAATAGCTCAATCCATTCTTCTATTTAAAGATGTCTAAAAATATTTAAATAGCCGTCAGTGGAGCTATCTTTTTCATTGTTGACAGAATAAGACATTTATGTAAATCGAGGGTTGCCAAAACAGTTGCCAAACAATTTTATTAGCAGAAAATCTACGATTGTTTACAAAGAAAAGTAAACAATTTTATGCTGTATACATATAAAGATTATCAACGTTTTTTTATGCTGTCAAATAAAGCGATAGTTTCAGGAAAGTGGTACACTTTCTAATCTACAGTCAATTACAGTTCATACCCGTTGTTGAATTGGATTATTTACATAGAACCTTCAATTAAGTGTTCAGGCAAATTACCCCAAACAAAGAGGTTACTTACTGCTCAACATCAATTAAACCAACTGCAAACACACACTTGAACTAAACGGCACAACTCACAACCTAGCCTTAACATTGGCATACAAATGTGTGCCATATAATACTTCGCCATGGTTATGTACACCTGTCAATTTGCTAACACCCTCCACGCCATGACGTCACTAGCTGATCGAGTGCCACTCCATCAAACTGACGAGTATCGACTTACTACATAGTACAAAGTCGTTCGTGTGAAAACACTTTCATCAATCTTCGTGTTTACTTGCGAATTAAGAGAGTATTGCTCACACGCCCGATTTGATCTTCGTACGTTTTCAAATTTGTTAACCAATTGGAAAATAAAGACATTTTTTGTCAGACTTTTCTAAAATACCGTTTATTTTATACTTAGATATGTTAAAAGAATGTTTTAATAAAGAGTTTTTAAATCTTATCGATAACTTTAGTGGTATCTCTAGTCCTGTCATTTTAATGTCAGTTTCGGTGATGGATGTATTTTTAAGCCAATGACACATTTTTTTCAAAACACAAGCAAATAAAGTTAAATAAAATACCGAGAAGTTTTGTAACTTCTGCAATGTCACACAAAGACACAGTCAAGAGTTATTATTTGACATACGTCAACTAATGTGTTTAAACTGGAAAACCAAAGACAAGACATTTTTTGAATACATATGGGTTGTTGTAATTAGCTTAAACCAAGACTATATCTCAATACATGGAATGTATTGAGATATAGTCCTAGGTCGTAGGTCAATATTCTGCCAGCGTTGACGAATGACGACGATTATGCAATTTTAAAAAGTAAACATTAAGTATGTATAAAAATTAAGCGTAATATTTATTTTCGAAAAAAAAAATATCAAATGTGCTCGATATATCGGATCGCCGCATTTTATAGATTACTCTTAGAGATAAATGATACTGAGGCACGGCGGCGCCGGCTGTGCCCGTCAGGATGTGCGTAAACAGGACTGTTTGCAAACCAAAACTCATATCAGAATTGCTAAACTTTTTTCACGGTTATAATATATTGTGTGGCGCAAACAAGACACTGATTTGATAGAGGTCAAATGTACAGTAATGGACTACTTTAGAATGTTATATTTAAAGGTACGTATACATATATCTGTTCGTTTTCTATTACTTAAGAAAATCATAATATTCAGTACGTCAATCGGCTACTATGGTACCTGCTATTTAATTTTTAGTACTACTACCTCCTTATCTGGCCTATTTGATCAAGACATTAATACATACTCTCAGACATTAAATATTTTATCATTCGTATGAGATGGAAACGCTACCTAAATAACGTCACTAGAAGTTCAAGGCAATAACAAGGTTTTTATCTTGGTATCTTTATGTACTTTGACACTATAATAAACTTGTGAACAGCGTAGTTTGTTGATAACTTTAGCAAAAAAATACATACCTATATGTGACCTATGTCATGGCAAAACTATAGTTAGGTAAATAACATGGATTGTCGATAAATTATAAACGTATTCGGTACGTCACTACTAAACAGTCGTTCACAATTTGATATCAGAAACCTTGATTTTTTGCCGTCAAATTACAGGTTACACAGACTCAGGTTACTCACAATTACATGCTTACATTCATCTCAAAGACGTAATAAATTGGTAAAAAATGGCGACATCATACGATTGCCTACGCAAACGAAAACAATCATTAAAAGATAATAGGGTTGTGTAATTGAAAAACTGAACTTTAACATAAAGTTGAAATAAATACAAGATAAGCAGGTGTTTCTTCTCTCAGTAGGATTTCAATTAAAATTTTGTGTCCACAAAAATGGCCTCACGAAATGTCAGCTGATTGTCACGCCCTTTAGTAAGATAAAAGAGCCAGTATCATGCGTAAAATAATGCTTGATAGGTGTTTTTTTTTTAATTCGCAGGTTTTTTATTTATATGTTAATACTTTTAAACTAGTGCTTGACCGCAATCCTGTCTCATGGTAAGCAAAGATGCAATCGTTGATGGCAAAGCGCGCTAGTTTATTAAAAATATTCACTCTAAAAAACTGAGTAAATAGGAAGGAAGACGACGGTTAACCGAGGTGGTGCAATGTTAAACTCAACAACACAGCCAACGATATTGCGCCAGAGGGTGATTGATCTGGAGACCCTCCACGACCAAATTCCCGACACAACAACATTTGGCGCATCAAACCTGGCACACATCGCAACACAACTGTTCAGACCTGTCCTCCGTATGGCTCACCAGACATTATGCCGGAACACGACGAATCGCTTGGCGGCAAGACTGTCTGGTGACTTCTGTCGGCAGCCAATGTTATGACTTACCACCGAGGTTTGTTCGAACATTTTGTATGAAAAAACATAAAAAAAAATGAAACAAGTACTAATAGTAGGTATATGTGAGCAATGATACTGACGCTATCTACAAGCACCTACGTTAGTTCCTTCTGTATCCCTAGTTAGGTAGCATACAGTTATAAAAAATCATAAAACCATTGATAAAATCTTCAAAGCTTCCTTTACATTCAAAATGCGAATTAAAGTTATTCTAAATTCTCGTAGAACAGAAAAAACGTTGAGTTACTTTTAAATGAAAAGCTAAATGAGTTGTCAACAACCTATAAAAGTTTAAAGTTTAGCTAGTCAAAGTTTTTTTTTAGACAAAAGGATATTATAATAGAAGAAATAGTTTACTATTATTCTAGGTCACTATCACCAGGGTAGTCTTATATTAAAATTGCGTGAATACATTACGGTGCGCTGACGACGTTACAACTGTTACAAGTAATGTAGAAGATCTGGCACTATGCCAAGAAATAATTATATGAGACTAAGAGACGCCCCGTAGACTAGAAACTGTAGCAATGCTAGGAATACCGATTGACATTTAAGACAAAACAATTAACTAGCTACAGCTGGTTTTTTAGAGGCGATTTTGCGTAGATTTGAATATTTTTTTGTTGAGTTTATTAGTGACTAGCTGTGCCCCGCGGTTTCGACCGCATAAGCTTCGAACCGAAAGAGCTCAATTGATACAAAATAAGCGCCTGTTAAAATAATGGTAGCAATATGTACGTCCGCGTTTTCTCCCGTTTATGTATAATGTATACCGGGATGTTTTATAGCCTATGTCCTTTCTCAGGCTCTATACTTTCTGTGTACCAAATTTCATTACAATCGGTTTAGTAGTTTTGGCGTGAAAGCCGGACAGACAGACAGACAGAGATACTTTCGCATTTATAATATTAGTATGGATTATTTACATTTTTATATTGTTCTGGGTCTTCAGCCAACCCCAGGGTAGCGGACATTCACTGAGGAATGTCCACCCCGGAACAAAAAAAAAAAAGAATCCAACCCCAACACAGTTGGCAGAATGGCAGACGATGACATTTTGCACAGATATATTTATTTCTTTTTTCACTATGTTAGATCTACCAAATTGGTTTCGAGCTGTCATGCAGTCAAAATGACATCTGCTGCCATTGATAACGCCATCAATTTGGCCAAGTTATGCGTCAACAGAATTTGACTTACTGTCATACCAGCGTTATGCGAAAAAAGATCATGCGAAAATCTAACAAACATATTAACCACCCTTTTTTTTTTTTTTTTTTTTGACGCTGTGGGAATGCCTTTACGCACCGTACCCCGAAGGGCGTGTGTGGGACTCGCCCAGCCGAAGCCGGGAATACCCACTAAACCCACAGCGACACTCCGGCATCGCCATACTGGCGGGGGAGTGGGAAACTAGCGCAGCCTGAGCTACCTCTCCCCCGCCGGCGAAACCCGCCTAGTAGGGCGGGCCCTCAATTGCCCCTCCTGGGGAGGGGCCGTGGCTCCCGCGTGATGAGCGATGTAAGGCGGGCGTCGGCCTCACGCCCGCCGCTCACCTCAGGGAGGGAGAAAGCGGGCGAAATCCCGCCTTTTCCTCCCCCTACGCCGCCTGCGGAGCGCCGGAGCGAGGGGATCCTCGTCCCGTTCGCGCTCCGCGGCCTCTTTCTGCGACATCACGACCTCGCAGAAGGAGGCCATCGCCACCCAAGCCTCCTCGCTCCCCACCATCGCTCTGACGATGGCGGGCAGCGAGAGGTCCCCTCCAACCGCCGCGACAAGATCGCGGCGCGGCACGGGCACGCCGCGAGGGTGTGTTCCGCCGTGTCCTCCGCCGCTCCACAACCATGGCACGACGGTGTCTCCTCTCGTCCTATCCTGTGCAGGTACCTGCCGAAGCAGCCGTGACCGGAGAGCACCTGCACCAGACGGAAGGAGAGGAATCCGTGACGCCTGTCGAGCCAGTCCTTCAGGACCGGCCCGACGGCGTCGAGGGTACGGCGGCCGAACACCGCGGAGGCGAGGTCCCGCGTCCAATGCTGGACGATGGCGTCCCTCGCCTCCCGGCGGACGGCTTCCCTCACTTCTGGGGCCGGACGCTCGCCCAGCGCCCTGCGCCCCGCCGTCCACTCGTACACTCTGGCGAGCACCCACGCCTCGAGCTCCCAAGGCGGGGTGCCCGCCAGAGCGCACGCCGCTGCGAAGCCCACCGTGCGGTAGGCCCGCGATGCCCGCTGGGCGATGGCCCTTTGGGGCGTCCGAAGGGCGGTGAGGTTCTCCCTCCTATTGATGGAGTCCGCCCAAATAGGGGCCCCATAAAGGGCCATACTCCGCAGTATGCCGGCGTATAGACGCCGGCACCGCATGCTGGGCCCCCCCAGGTTTGGCATCAGCCACGAGAGGGCTCCCGCAGCCTTCAGCAGGCGCGTCGACAGCCCGCTGAAATGCGGGCCGAAGCGCCACCTGCTGTCCAACGTGAGGCCCAGATACTTCATCTGGGCCTCGACCCTGATCCTGACGCCCTCCACAAAAATGTGGGCGTCAGGTGGGGGGCGCTGCCGGGGGCCGTGAAAGAACACGGCCTCCGTTTTGTGCAGCGCCACCCTCAAGCCCAGGCGGCGGATCCTTCCCGCCACCAAGGATCCGCCCGCCGACGCTAAACTGGCCGCCTCCCGGAAGGTGCTCCCGCGGGAAGTGAGGAGAGTGTCATCTGCATAGCAGATGACACCCGTGCCTCGAAGGAGGTTTCCCCGCAGGAGCCAGTCATAACCGACGTTCCACAGAAGAGGCCCTAAAACAGACCCCTGTGGAACGCCGGCTTCAACAGCGTATCGCCGGAGCTGGCCAGCCCCGTCTACGAGGAGGACAGCACGGTCCTCCAAGTAGCTGGCCAGGAGGCCCCGTAAATACAGGGGCACTCCGTGGTACCGGAGCGCTTCCAGGATGGTGGAGTGGGGGATGGAATTGAAGGCGTTGGCAATGTCGAATGACACAGCCAACACTCCATCCCCCACTCGCACCGCCTCTGTCACCTGGCCCTTTAGACGGGCCAGGGCGTCCACTGTCGAACGACCAGCTCGAAATCCGAACTGGGCGTCCGACAGGTCCGGTCCCACGCTCCGCAGATGCCGCTTGAGACGGCCGGCGATAATCCCCTCGAACATTTTACCGACCTCATCGAGCAAAACGATGGGCCGATAAGCCGAGGGGGAGTCCGCCGGCCGCCCTTCCTTCCGGAGGAGGCACAGTTGGCCATCCCGCCATGGTTTCGGGAACCTCCCCAACGCGAAGCACGCGCTGAAGAGGTTCCGGAACCTGCTCTCCATTTCGGTGGCCGCGATGGCCACCACCCGTGCGGGGACCCCGTCCGGGCCGGGAGCCGTCTTTTTGGCGCGGAGACGAAGAGTCGCCGCGCCAAATTCTTCCTCTGAAACCGGAGGAGGAGGAGCTTCCTCCTCCGGTAGAGCCGCTCCCCTTGACGGGCACATCACTGGTGGGGCGAAGTGCGGATCCCTGCGCGGAAACAGGGACCGCACCACCCCATCCAGGACCGCTGGTTCGAGGGTCTCGGCAACCGGGGGACCAATGCGGCGCAGTTTGTTACGCGCCGCCTTATATGGCCTCCCGAATGGGTCGTTGTCGAGACCCTCCAACAGCTCGGCCCTTGCCTCGTCCTTAGCGGCGCCGATGGCCGATTTGAAGGCCGCCCTCGCCTCCACGTATCTGGCGTAGAGGCGGTCCTCGTCAGCCAGATCTCGTCGGCGCCGCCGACGCGATCGGGTGTAGGCCCGCCGTGCCGCTACGCAGGTGGCCCGCAGCTTCGCCAACCCCTCCGACCACCAATAAACGGCGCGTCGGGGAGGCGGACGTCTCGACCGAGGCATGCTGGCGTTGCATACCTCGGTCAATGACCCCCTCAATCGGGCCGCCGCCGCGTCCACGTCCAGGACGTCCACGCCGGGACCTGGCCAAAGCCAGTCCTGGACGAACGCGGCCTCCCTTGCCGCCTCCCGATCCAGGTGGGTCAGAGCCCACCTTGGAAACGGGGATTGGCCCGACGATGCGAGGGTGCTGCGGCGCCCCCGTGAATTCTGGGGGGAGATCTCGAATCGCACGTAGCGGTGATCCGAGATCGTCTCCTCCAGTTCCACCCTCCAGTTCTGAATGCGGGCGGCCAGTGCGGGCGTGGCGAAAGTGAGGTCCACTAGGGACCCGCCCTGCCGCCGCACGCACGTCCGGACGCTCCCCCTATTCAAGAGGGAGAGACCAGACGCGGCCGCCCACAATTCGACCGCCCGTCCGCGAGCGTCGGTGGCCGGGTTTCCCCAGACCACCGATTTGGCATTCAAGTCTCCCAGCACGGAGACCTGACGTGGCGCCGTCCTCCCGATGACCGCCGTCAGGACCCCGAGGAAATCCTCGAAGTCCTGAAGAGGGCGGTTTGGGGAGAAGTAGACCCCCACAAGGGCCAACCCTCCCCACGCGGCGGCCACGTATCCCGGTCCCCTCTCTAAGAGCGAGAGGGGAGGGGAGTCCGAGGAAGACCGCGCCATGATTGCCACCGAGCCGTCACTGTCTCCCAGCCAATGCTGGGAGTGAAGTACGGCTCGGCCACCACTGCCACATCCACCAACCACTCGGCCATTGACTGCACCAGTAAGTCCTGGGCAGCCCGGCAGTGGTTGGTGTTTGCCTGCAGGATGCGATGGTCGGTACCCATTATTCGACCATCGCATCACCCTCGGCCGCCGCCGCTGATGGGATATCAGTGGGGGTGGTGGCAGCAGCGGCAGGACGGCTTATAGCCGCCTGCGGCTTGCCCTTCTTAGAGGGGGGTCGGCATAAGCTCCCCCCCATCACGTGGTCCGCTGGGCGACCACTGTCGGCGCATGCCGCGCAGTGCGGCTTGGCGGCCTCGCACGAGGCCGCCTTATGCCCCTGTTGCCCGCAGCGGAAGCACGTGTCCGCCCTATCTACTGTGGACGGACACATGGCTCGGGTGTGGCCGATTCCCAAGCACTTGAAGCAGCGCATCGGCGCTGCCTCAAGAACCCGGATCACGGCCCGGCTGAAGCCCACTAGTAGCCGTCCCTGGCATTTTGCCTGGACGGCCAACACTGCGGCGACTGGGCACCGCAACCGGATAGAGCCCAGTCCACCGCGGCCGGGTCTAATGTCCCAAGCCCGTACCGCTGCGGGTTCGCAGCCACCGGCCTTCGCGACTGCCTCCACCACCTCCTCCTTGGCGACCGAGTCATCTAGACCGGTCATTTCAATGGCTGTGGTTTTGGTCGGCCTGGCGACCTTCGCCACGTCGGTAAGTACCTCCCTCAACTTGCCGGCGAACAAGTCAGCGTTCCTGCCGCCGCGCCGTCCTCCCCTGGAAACTCGAAGAGTCGAGCTCCGGTTTGGGTCCGACGGCAGGTACCGAGCCCCAACTCGGCGGGATCAACGACGGCACGAGCCCGTCTCAGGACGGACTCGTAGGTGACGCCCCTCTCGGCGGCCTCGGGGACAATCGTCACCGTCACCAGCTTCAGGGCCCTTTTGGCTACCGAGGCAGCCGCCGGGGCTGCTGCCGAGGCAGCCGTCGGGGCTGCTGCCGGGGCAGCCGCCGAGGCAGCCGGGGCCTGGGTCGCCTTCTTCTTGCCCCTTTTCACCACCCCTGACCACGGCTGGTTGGACGGGGCGGCGGAGGGGAGGAGGGCGTCTCCCTCCTGAACCTGGGGGGCGGGTGCCGCGATGGAAGCCGGCCCCGGTTCGACGCCCGCACTCGCACTGGGGGGAGGCAGAGCCCCCTGCGACTTTTTCCCCACATATTAACCACCCTGAGAAAAACTAACGCTCGTTTTGGAGTTCTACAGATTTCAAATACATGATACGACGCACTGAAATAGAACTAACAAAATCGCAGCTCTTATCATTTGCACGTATGCTTACATAGTTTACCCCTACCTACATAGCTGTATGTACGCTATACAAACACCTGCCATCTTATACCTACACTATTATCAGTATTATAGACCAAATTATACCAAAATTACGTTGTTACTAGCAATTAAACCTGAGGAGGTTTTAAAGAAAAAAACATGATTTCAAAGATTTTTTTGTCGATATGCGTCATACTTCCTGCCAGTAAGATAATAAAAATATAAACTATGATTTATGAAATTTATGTTTGTATGCTAAAGGTAAAAAAAAACTAAGACGTCGGTTATTTGGTCAACCTGTTCCAACTGCTAGGTTATAGGTTTTCACTATGTCAGAGATGTATGCACGACCTAAAACGCCTGCCCAGTGCGAGTTGTTGGATGTCACAATAGTCTTCAAATCTTTGGTCCTTGGATGTTTTTCTTTGCCGTTTTGACAGCATCATCATTTCATCCGAAAGACGCGATATAGGCCTTCCTAAGGATCTCCACGACGACCGGTCCTACACCTCCCGAATCCAGCGGTTTCCCACCGACCTTCACCAGGTCGTTACGCTGCGTCTTCCGGTGCGTGGTCGCCTCGAGAACCCATCGACCCATCGGGCATCGGTCCTACGGGCAATGTGCCCGGACCTTGAGCGTTCTTATAAGGCCTATTGACAGCAGTGGTGATGAAACTATTTACACAAAATAATGCGCCTCTCAAGGCTCGACCCCGTGACCTACTACTACGACGTTACCACAGGGTAACCACCAAAAACCTTTATACATACAGCTGATATTCATTTAATAAGTAATTTGCGCCAATAGAATCACAATTTATTAAATACCGTTAAGGCAATGACGTGGCTCTGTTGAATGCAATTCAATGACAGTCATTCATAGGAGATGCTGTGATATCGATACACATTTTGTTTTATCACTAATAAGGCCACAGAATGACCATAGGTATTTCCATGGTGACGTGGTGGACAAACCGTACCTCATAAATTAAGGGGGTTTTATGGCAACACTCTTATTTTATTAATTGAAACCAGCTTATATAAAACAATTTATTATCTGAAATAAACCATGACCTCTTCTCAGTACTTATTTTATCTTTAGAGATCAAGTGAAGCCGTTTATTTTCCTCTTGAGCAATCGTTTCACTGAATGTGTTTGTTTTAGCGTTCTTTCCATACGGAGAATAGTATGCAGTATGGACATTGTTCCGAGAAGAATAGGCTATAAAGGAAAACTTGTTAGTGATGAATTTGTAACAATCGTCGTTGGACACAAAACAAAGACAGATTCACGGTACAATACATACAATAAGGTAAGCAAATCTATACTAATATATAAAGCTGAAGAGTTTGTTTGTTTGAACGCGCTAATCTCAGGAACTTCTGGTTCTTTATGCGTTGGATAGCCCATTAATCCAGGAAGGCTTTAGGCTATATAACATCCTGCTACGACCAATAGGAGCGGGGCATATACAAAAAACCTGGATGAAACCGTGTGGCGCAGCTAGTGACCTTTAAAATTACAGGATTATCTGGCTAAACAAAATCATCTTATCATGATGCCCCTAAATCCCAATTATGTATGCTAAATTCGGCAAAATAAATGCATACAAAACAACTTGCAGGACACCTAAATCCTGAATAAAAACTTTATCGCTTTATAATAACGTTCAATTTGATATTTTTCGTAAATAAATTACTGTGATTATACAGCAGTAATGATACAGCTGTTTGGATGCGTTCCAAATTGATGCAGCTGGGAATGACTCGATACGGCATCGGCAGGTGGGTAGTCGAGTGGTTTTAGCGCCACCTGTGCAGAATATTTATGGACATTCTGCATAAAATGATAGTGGGCAAAACGGCGATGACTTAATTAGTTTCATTCCAACACCTGTTAAATTTATTTTTATGTCAGAGAATCGAATAATAAATATCAGAATACTGCTTAATAATAAATTAGCCTGTAATCCGGAGCCAATATGGCCCTATCCCTTATAACCGTCTAGTTTCTCTCGCAATCTACGCCTTGGCGTTCCGCGATGCCTTTGGATGTATGTATGT
This sequence comes from Sesamia nonagrioides, assembly GCA_017933935.1. Lineage (NCBI taxonomy): Eukaryota > Metazoa > Arthropoda > Insecta > Lepidoptera > Noctuidae > Sesamia > Sesamia nonagrioides. Next base: position 155,519 of record JADWQK010000305.1, on the reverse strand, counting down.
ATATTGTATATTATAATACCATTCATACAATACTGTTGTTAATTCGGATTCTTGAAATTTTCAATAGTTTACTGTCAATTGATTATAATCAATATTTATATACTGACATAAAACATGAGCTAACAAGAAATTAAAATATAGCCAGTGTTTACAATTAGGTATACGAAAACCGCGGAAGACCATGCAAGAAATAATGTAAATAAATTATGAAAATTCTAGAACCAAAACTTCAAATTGGGGTCATGCGTGCATAAAAATAATAATGTTAATTGTTTATGGCAATAAAACACATTATTTTTACGTGTCAATATTTTTGTGTTACGGAGAAACATCCTAAATAGTGATAGAACACGCTCAATGACTTGCATTTTTTACTTTTAGTGTTTTTTTTTTTTTATGGCACAGACTAACAGCGATATTAATCTAGCATGCGCAATCGCGACGTCGTCGTCGGGTCGGTGAGGATTGACTGGATTCAAGATAAGAAAAAAAGAGGTTAAAATGATAAATGCTCATAGTAACTAAACCCAATATTTACTGATAATTATGTATAATTATATATTCGTAGGTAGTACTGAATAATAATGAGATTAAGGTCACGCATTAAAAAAACCCGATAAACCACTATTAAGATCTCGCGAATTTGGGAAGTCCTCAAGCCTTGAATGAATGTGACACATACCAACTAAACTCTGATTTTTAATTTTTGGCCAAAATAACAGCTGCGATCGATCTTTTTTTTTTTCAACGGGATATTATTTCGTATATTATATTATATTAGCTTAATTAAAGTCTAACAAATTAAAAGTCTGAGTTTGTAACATTAGGAAAAATTTATTGTCTCATGATTGTAAAATCTCGAGTAATGTACTACTAAAACAGCTTATTTAATATAGGTATTTTTGTAAACATAAGCCTCCATGGCGTAGCGGTAGCGGACGCGGCCGCTGCGCAAGGAGGCGCGGGTTCGATCCCCGCACAGTGCAAATATTTGTATGCATGAATATGAATATTTGCACTGGTCTGGTCGTGCCTCGGAAAGTACGTTAAGCCGTTGGTCCCGTTTGCCATACAAACATCTAGTGCCTGTCGTTACGGGTTGTTGGAGCCCTCAAAAGTCCAACAATTGGTCTAGCTGCAATGTTTCGATGTCGCCTTCGGGTTGTGGAGGTCAGACGGCAGTCGCTTCACGGAAAATGTTGAAGTTTAGCCATATCAGCAGTTGGACTGGTAAAGGCGGACCCCAGACTCCAAAGCTGAAAAAGGCTTCGGATGCGACTGGGATTAACGCTGAGATGATGATGATGATGATTTTTGTAAACAAAAAACTTTTTATTTTTATTTTTGATTGCAGACTATTTTTGAAAATATTTAAAAAGTTGTTTAGTCTATTGAAAAGATTAATAATTCCACGTTAGAAATAATTTCATTACATAAAGTTTTACCTAATCATTGAAGGTTGAAATTCTTTTGACTTAATTATACAAGGTAATCTGATACTACCTACATTTGCTACCTAAATGACAACGATGGTGTGACATGTTTAATGAAAAGATAATTATTACAATTTTATCACAAATCTGACGCAACGTAGGTACTGCCAGCCTTCATCATACATCTGATTCATTCAATATACATCTGATATCAGATTTTATTATACATAATTTTAAATTCATAAATGATAGCCGATAACTGGTGGCGTGGACAAGTACTGAAGTGGAGAATAGGTATGTAACAGCAAGTGTAATGCGGAACGCCTCTTAGATGGGCAGAAGACCTCAAAAAGTGGCTGGGAAAGACTGAATGTAGAGGGCTGAGCACAGGCTGTTGTAACGCAGCAGTGCCCTTCCCTTCCCTCTTGCGCTACAAGTTATAACACCCTGTCCTCCCTGTGTTTTAATTTTGTTTTTAAATAAATATAATCTAGTGCTTGACTGCAATCCCGCCTGATGGTAAGCAGTGATACAATCGTTGATGGTAAAGCGCACTAGTTTATTAAGCCTATTCACTTAAAAAACTTGGGAATAGGAAGGATGACGGCAGTTGAGCGAGGTGATGCAATGTTAAACCCAAGACCAACACGACCAAACGGTGCTGCGCTAGAGGACGATTGATCTGGAGACTCTCCATGACCAAACTCCCGACACAACAATATTTGGCGCATCGTACCCGCCACACAACGCAACACAACTGCTCAGACCTGTCCTCCGTACGGCTTCACCAGACATCATGCCGGAACACGACGAATCGCTTGGCGGCAAGACTTTGTCTGGTGGGTGGTAACTTCTGCCGGCAGCCGATGTTATGGCCTACCACCGAGAAAACCATCCATCAATTGACTGTGATGAGAGATTTCATTGACTGAAGTAGGTAGGTGTAGTCAAAGAGAGGCCCTTTTAGAGTCTCCCCTGAGATGTGCCTTACAGGCGTTGCGCAGATGGTGGCGTTGCGCAGATGGTGATCACCGGGGTAGTTTTAGTGAGGTAAAAATCCCACAGTACCCGACCTCACTCCTCGGGGGTCGGGTGCCTTTTGAAGGTAACCCCCCAAAAACAAAAAAAAAAGTTAGGTGTAGTCAAAATTACATATATTGTTGTTGTAAGTACTATTTAATCGGAGATAGCACTTTATTCTAGTAGTAAAGATTTCCTAAAATGCTGTGGCCATCACAAAACATCCACAATCATCGAACGACATCACTAAAACTTTATAACACCTTAAAGCCAAACCTCGCTGCCGTTATTTCCATGACAGCTGTCACTGCAAACGTTGTCCATCGCTGTCACAGAACAGAAGAAGTAATTAGAATGGAAATAGTTCGGAATCAGTATTAGAACGCGTGTCGCCGCTTGATTCCCCTCTATAACTCGCCTGTATCAAGAGACCAATACGGAAGCGCATTACGCACACAAATAAATACTCGCACTTCGATTATAAGTTTGTAATTGGTGATCACACTAACGTAAACAGTGCATTTGACGTACACTCCTACATTCACAAATTTCTCATACACGCTATGGCGACCAAAAGGTCGATATTTATATCGATATTTTATATCGATAAAATTGACAGAAAAGGATTAATTGTGTTCTCATTATGTAGTTTCGTAAGAATTAGGATCTTTACATATAAGTATACATGAGATTCCAGTTATATGATTTTTAAGTAATTTGTAGGGAAAAAAGATAAAAAAAAAGATATGTACTTATAAATTTACGTAATTTGATAATGTGATTTTTTGTTTATGGTGCTATCAACATAAAATTAGAGTTGAATGAAAGGTTTAGGTGTAAAACAGTTTTACAAGAAGTTTTGAGGTGATAGGACTTTTCGAGATTTTAGCAAAAATGTGTAATAAAATGTCGTACCTAGCTAACTTTACTTATTTTAAATATTTTTTCCTATAAACAAATATATTTCCTATAATATATAATATATTTCCTATAATATATATATTTCCTATAATATATATATTTCCTATAATATATATATTTCCTATAAAAAATAGTTTCTTAAAAGTTGTGTTGTGTCTGTTTAACCTTAAGGATCAAATTTGTTCATAATTAAAGATAGTAGAAAATAGGAATAAAATACGGAACCTAAGTCCAACAAATATCAGCACAACGGTTATGACAAAACTTACCAAAGAACAAATCCGAACTATTTGCTCTCTTGGGACCATACCTGGTTTTAGATACCTTTTACCCGGTTTTTTAATGATATAATCATTTTCGATAAAATGTTTAGAGCAAATAGTACTAGTCTTTGTCGGAATCCTATTTACTCTACCAGTCACGTCAATCCATCGCTCTCTTATAACGCTAGGTTGTTTAGGAAACCTAAAATTTATAATTTATTTGTTTTTATTTGCAATTTATTAAAATAAATATTCATATTTATATCATTCCATTACATTTATTCGATAAGATAAGATATTTTATTTTGCACATAAGGGTGCAAACATGGCGGTACATAATATTAATACGAACAGCCATATTTCGGTAATTAAAAGGCATGCACAATTAAAATGTTCACAATTTAAAAATACATCATATCACATACAACATATACACAAATTAAATCATATAAGTAGTTCTAGTTCATTGTTTGCTTAATAATATAATTCCATCAATTAATACAATAATTCTATTTCAAATTCATCAGTCAATAATATAATTAATGTCATTTTCTAACAATTAAATTATATAAAATAGTCAACCAAGATGTTTCTAAAATAAAAAGTCTGCAAAACTATAATAATAAACCTTGACCACATAAAAATTACGAAGGCTTTTCTTAAACAATTAGTAATATATTATTTAAATATGTCTAATTAAAAAATATATTTATCATACTCGTATATTTCTGAATTCTATCGATAATTTTAATTAACCACATGGTCACCTCACTATAAATAAACATGGCGCCCTGCATTTCGGCCAATCAGGGCAAAGGACAAAATGACAATGAGTAAAGTGTAGAGGTCGCATTGGATTCACTACATCGTACGCGGACTTTCTTATTGTTTTTCCAAAGCGAAGACAAACCGAGCAATGTAATTTTTTTTCTTCCTTGGAGCAATAATATCATGGATGTTTGGAATATCATTGTTTTCAGTATGTTTTTGTGTTTTTTACAAATTTTACTACAATATAATATTATTTTCGACTTACCGATGGAAAGATATACCACTTCGTTGTATAGTTGAGGTCTGGCTTTTTGCCCTGCATGTTATAATTGCACAATACGGCATTTTAAAGCGGAGCTCCGACTCGTGAAGTACTTTTAAGAATACTAAATGAATGTTTCGGACGTTCGGTCGACATAAGATTTGCGTCTCACATGTGTGGCACGGCGACCACGCCTACTCGGCCTTTCCAGTCTTATATTAACTATTCCGTGATCGCTGTCATAAGAAATCGTGAGTTTACTGCTGCGTATGGGTAAAAACATTGTCAAATTCAAATTGATACAGTGTACCTGCTGTTTCAGAGCCTATCACTACAAAGCCGTGATTAAGGGATCAAAATGTCAGGATTAAAAGTATTATCGCCTACATTCTGCGAATAATGATAACAACAAAATAAACCAAAGGTTTTTCCAACAATATTTATTCACACATAAGCAATAATAAACTATAATTATTAACTGCCTGCTCATTATATCTGCCTGATTAACAAAGTATTAATTACAACCACAAAACTTTATAAAAATCATAAATTGCACTTCGCAACGTAATGATATTCAATTTTTTGCTCAAATATTAGTGTACGTTGTCAAAGCGAGTAAATGTCACTTGAAAAATTTAGGTACGGATGTGAAAAACAAGTTTTTGTTTAAAGACACGGGTAATTGAACGTGCAAGATGCGATACTTATTTAAGTAGATAAGTCGCTAACGCAAGTTTGTGACGTCAATCAGTCAAAATTTAATGTCATTGTTCAATTAAAATTTATTTTATTCTTCTTCTGTAGGATTAGCAACTGTGATAGATTTATACATTAACTAGCTTTCCGCCCGCGGCTTCGCCCGCGTGGAGTTCGGTTATATCGCGCTTTTTAGATTTCCCTCGGGAACATCAAATTTTTCCGGGATAAAAAGTAGCCTATGTTTTTTCTCAGAGTCTAAAGATTGTCTGTGCCAAATCTCATCAAAATCGGTTGAGAGGTTTAAGCGGGAAAGCGTAACAGACAGACAGACAGACAGGGTTACTTTCGCATTTATAATATTAGTATGGATTATAATTAATTATTTAATAACTTACAACATTTTTTTTTTGTTGCTAGGAAGTTTCTGGTGTATCTTCTTCCCAGCGAAAGCACTAGAAAGTGAAGTCCAGTTTTGAGAGATGGTCTTATATAATTTTTATGTTCGACAAGTACTGATTTTCTGCCCAATTTGAATAAATTACTTTTATCTTGTATCATATTTACAAGAATTTCTTCACAATTTTGTATTGTAGATACGGTAATGTTGATAATTCAAAAGTGCCAGTAAATGATTTAATTGATATAAATGTTTTGAGATCGACTTTAACAATCAGCAATAATTACACTCTTTCTGCGAATTCACTTAGTTTTGTTATATATAATAAATCCTATCTACCGCCTACAGTAATAAATTCCAAAGAAACTTCGCGATTTAACATTACCTTGTGACCGATATCAGAGTAATTGAACTCGTCTAACCCCGTTCCGCCGATAAGTTATGAATAAACGGTTTCTTATGAAAAATCACAGTTATTTTAATTAATGCGTTAAACCAGAGATAAATAACTCTGTCATGCCTACATTGATACACCAATGCCGACTGATGTTTCATATTGAATGAAAAGTTTGAGATACTAAAAAATAATCTTAATAAAATAATTGCTTGATTAAAGTTAAGGCCAATGAGGATTGGCCTTAACTTTAATCAAGCAATTATTTTGAAGAGGAGGCTCTTCAACTAGGCTTGAGTCTGTGAATTCCATCTGTTGAGGAGGATAGCTTAAAATGCTTAAAGAGAAGTAATTCTTGACGGAGAACTCTGAATAAAGGCTTCCCGGAGTATCTCAATGGCCTCCTGCATGTTGCATCCGTCACGACGGGACCGACGCACTATGGATTAATTATCGTAGAACAAGAGCTGATTAAAAATACTTTTTTAAAATGTTGCAAATAGTACATGTTTTTGGTCTTATTTTATTCATAAGAAGCCATTCTATGATATTCAGTTCGTTTTTATCTATTAAATATACAAAATAGTAAAAAAAAAATGCATTAGAACTCGAAAGTATAGAAATTCTTCAAACTGTAACTTGTAAATTACATATTTTCAGAGTTAGATATTGAGCACTGGTTAAGAAATAACTATATAGTGTGCCATATATTTAGAAAGGATATTTTATATAGAGTAATAGTCAGTTATTTAAATTATAATAAAAGATAAAATATAATTGTCACAATTTTTTACATAAAATGCCGACGAAAATTAAATTGTTTTAACTTCAGCGAGACTTTTATATGTTAGCTAAGCTTGGCGAAGTTCTAAATTTGATATAATTTCATGCACAAAGTATTCACCTAATATGTACAATAAAAAAACTTGCGGTTTTTTGCGGTTTTTGATAACACTTCCCATATTCATTATCACGGGAACTGAATTGATAAGTATCGTATGACGTTTCTGAGGTTAAATTTTGCGGTTTTTAGTTACTGATATAGTTTTTTCACACGTTTTATTTGAAAATAAGGTCGTCTAAGATAATGGTATATGTTGCACACCACCCTTATTCGATTTTCCTATAAAATCCTTGGCCACTGAACACCCTTTACCACAATTTGTTATTGTTCGTTATTAAATTACAATACAAAATACTTATAATGAGTTCTTTTAATTGCTCTAAACGTGAATTGATACTTTTCTATATCGACAACGGTAAAAATACTTCGAACCTATCAACATTTTTACGTGAAAATTATCAAATTTCAGAAGATAACATAAATACGCGATTTTCAAAAGAATTTATTACCACAGTTCAATAGTCGTTGGGCTCAAGCTTCACGCAAGAAGGATACATTTCTTGAAACCAATAGCAGTTGGCTTGACACACAATATTCTGTAACTTTACCTGCTTCACCAACAGAAGACGGATCATCTCACTGCACGCCTTCAACTTCTAATGAGAAGCGAGGAAGGCCATGTATTCCTTACGAAGACTCTTCTGAATCGAGTAAAAGGCGTAAAAATACTACATTACTCAATGAATACGGATTTCAACATATTTATGAAGCATATTTGCAAGGATTACGGTCAATGAGCGAAGGCATCGAGGCAAACCTTGTTGAAGCTATTAGAACTGCAGACAAACAATATAAGAAAATCATTTTGAACTAGATAGGTTCGGATAACATTAGAATGTTAACCGATGAAGAAGCGTTAAGTGTATACATTGACTTGGATCTTACCAAAGCACAGTATTTGTACCTTAGGAACCTAACAAATGAAAGAAACTGTTTTCTTCTGCCACCATATTACAAAATACAGAACTGTAAAGAAAGCTGCTATCCACCTGTTTCATCGATGGAAATCACCAATACGTATGCAAAAATTATTTCTTTACAAGACTTGTTGGATCATACGGCAGCTAGAATTTTATTGATTGACTCTATCAATATTGTTGGATTGAAAAACCTAATTTTATCCAGCAAGTGGGGATGTGATGGCTCATCTGGACAAAGTGAGTATAAACAAATACTTCCAGAAGAGTCTGAACTTGTTTCAGACGCCAATCTGTTTATTGCTTCTTTTGTTCCTATAAGATTAGTTGATGAAGCAACTGGCGCTATTATCTGGCAAAATCCTGTACCTTCATCTGTGAGGTTTTGTCGACCTATTTTAATCGAGTTTTCAAAAGAAACTCCTGAGAAAACAAGAGCTGTTGTGAATAATGTTCAAGGCCAAATTAACAATTTATACCCATCATTGATCAATAGATGTGGTGAAGGAATACAAGTGAAACATCCACTATTCCTTACAATGATAGATGGAAAAGTGGCTCAAGTATTGACTGACACTTCTTCAAGTTCCACATGCACTATATGTGGGGCTACTCCCCGGTTAATGAATGATTTAGTTAAAGTCACTGTCAGACCAGAAAACGAAAATTCTTTCCAGTATGGTTTATCAACATTACATGCATGGATTAGGTGCATGGAGATGATATTACACATATCATATAATCTTTCATTTGAAAAATGGTCAGCCACCAATGACGAAAATAAACGACTAAAACAGGAAAAAAAAGCAACAGTACAAAAAAGATTCCGTGGAGAGCTGGGCTTAATAATTGATAAACCAAGGCAAGTAAGTGGCAACTCGAATGATGGTAATACAGCTAGAAGATTTTTCCGTAATGCCAGTTGTTCTGCAGAAATAACAGGTGTTGATGAGGTCCTGATATACAGATTATACATAATTCTAGAAGCTTTATCATCAGAAATCATGATTGATGCTAGAAAGTTCGGTGATTATGCTTTAGAAACAGCAAGAATATATGTTACCAAATACAATTGGTATTACATACCATCATCAGTACATAAGTTACTGATTCATGGAGAGAGAATCATAAATCATTTTGGTGTCTTACCAATAGGACAACTTTCGGAAGATGCGGAAGAGTCTCGTAATAAAGACTACAAAAATTTTAGAGTATCATGCAAGAAAGTGTTCAAAATCGGCAACTAACGAAGATACATTACTATATACATCGGATCCATACATTACAAGTATTCGCAAACCATATGAAAAGAATGTCAAGGAATTGGACGAAGATACTCTGCATCTCTTGAAAGTGAATCAACTAATCACGGATCCTGAGGTTGTTCAGGTGTGAAACCTACCTTTATTTATTTATATACCTACCTTTTACATAATTATAATGTTGAAAGATAATAATACTTGAGGTAATTATGGTTATTTTTTTATATTTTAGACTAACTATATAGTATACATAAGTTCAAAATGTAAGCTTAATAAATATTTTTTATTAAATTATTTATTTCTATTTTATTGTTTTATTATTCCAATTTAGTTATTTAGGGTTCAAAAAGAGACAATAAATACATTCAAGTGAAACTAAAATATTCCTACGGTTTTTTGACAAAATCGTGTTTAAACGCGAGTAAAACCGCAAGCAAAACCTATTGCTTATTAGATGTAAACTTAATTAAATATATAGAGTATGAACTATGTTGGTGCAAAATTTCAACTATTTATCTTGAAAAATAAGAAAGATATAGATTTTTAATCAGCAAAAGACCCATATTATCCATAGTGCGACGGGTTCTCGAGTGGCGACCACGCACCGGAAAACGCAGCGTGGGTAGGCCCCTGACAAGAAGGATCGACGACCTAGTGAATGTCGCGGGAAACCGCTGGATGCGGGAGGCGCTGGACCGGTCGTCGTGGAGATCATTGGAGCTTGGCCTATGTCTAGTAGTGGACGTATTTCGGTTGAAATGATGATGATGTTGCATATTGCGCAGATCGTCTTCCCTTTGTGCCATGGCCACAAATAAGGGTGGGGACGTTGTTGTGATTTTTTTTTTTTGTGTGATGTATACACTACCTTATAATATTCAACATAGTCGGTAATTCTAAGATATATGTTATGTTTAACTAAAACTGAATGGGTCCTATTAACCATCCATATCTGTTTAATTTTCTTTGGGAGTGTGATAGATAGTATTCTGTCCTATTTTTTGGTCTATATTCATATATAGGATTTATCGGGTGTGACAACCCGAATGCAGTTACTTGGTCTTATCAATTCCTGTTAAAGATAAAACGGCAGAGTAAAATTTTTAGTTCCAATTAAAAATTAAACAAAATCATACGATACTCTCGTTAATTTAAAGTCGTGTTTCTCGTTAATTTATAACATTTCGTTGTTTTAATAATCTTACTTAAGTAAGATTGTTGTACCTACTTATATTTGTAATTTTATACACAAATCTTACTTTTACTTTAAAAAAAAACGAATGTTTATTAAAATACTTTTTTTTGCTAACAAAAACGAATACAAAATAAAGAAAAAATTAGACTAGAGAAATAAGATCATGAAATCAATAAATAAGAAGACCAAATTATAAAAGCAGCGGAAACAAGAACTGAACTACATAATAATATGAAAGTGGTTAGTACCTACATTATAAATACACGTACGACCTATAATTCTACTTACAGTTACAAACTAGGTACAATATTATATAACTTTGCTCGTCAAGAAAAGTGCAAGTGAATATGGAAAACACCTTCAGCATTGTGTGCTAATAAATTCGTAAAAGAAACTGAAATGTCAATACACATTGGGCGTGTGTGCTTGGTGGTACAGACAGCACATCCAGTTACTACCATCTGTCAAATTTCTGTATTATATTTTCAACTTTATCGGTGTAGCATTAAGGATCAAGACTGATTGGGAATATTTGACAGTTTCGGGTGACCTGCTGTCGTCCGTACATCAAAATAAAGAACGAATTGTAATTCGGACGCTATCTTGGAACATTTATAGCAACAAACAAGATATTTTTAATTTTCTAAGAAGAAAATAATGCAATACATAAATACCCTTATAAATGTTAATCATGGGCTGGTGTGAAAGAAGACGGATGAATTGTTTGAAAGATGATTCTAGCGGTAAATGAATAGACTTAATAAGAAGACCGCACCTAAATTGAGAAAACAAGATAATAATACCACATAATATCAACTCTCCTAACACATGCTTATCTGCTATACTTATTTATAATACTTGATGCTCGTCCAATCACTTGATTTTAAGGGTAAGTAACCCTCAAAATCAATAAACTATTTAATCAATAAACTGGTTAAAATTTATTTTGCTATATTTTATTTATTTACTATATTATTTATGTAAACGCAATAAATTACATCAGGATATGACAAGATTAAAATCTGAGTATAAAGGTACTTATTTCTTAAGAAAGTTCTTTCTTATTCATAATTATGTACTTATAGTTTACAAAAGACGTATACTACAGCCGATAATCCATATGGGCCATACATTTTTTAATCCTCGTTGTAATTATAACTAAACTGTTTCCCGACAATTTAATAAGCAGATGGTAATCTGAACCTTTAATTAATATTAATCACACAACACCGGTAGTCAGACGGCACTTCCAGGAAAACATACTCATCAACTCACCCGTATTTTCTCTTATTAAACAAATCTAAATCTACGCATGGTGCTATCTTTACTAGATATAATTAACTACAAATAAACAAAAAAAAAAACTTGAATATTTTCACAATTCCAGCAAGAATTTGACACAATTCCGAAGAGATCAATTGACGACAGTCGAAAACTAAAATTGCCGCAAAAAATACTAAAGCGGGCACATTAAGTAGAGCACGGTTTTTTGCATACTCCAAACCAAACATATTATAACGAAATTTGAGAATAGCAGTATACCGTTCCACTGAGTATAAAACCCGAATGTTTTGTTTCTTTTTTGTTCAAGCATTCCTGGAAAGGAATGTTAGAATTAAGGCCTCTGAAAGTACTGTTATCGAAGCTAGATAAGATTCGTTAATCTGTATGACGCCATCGTATATCTAGAATATCCTTTTAAGTACGAACATGCACAAAAACTAATATGTAATAAGTAGTACTAGAAATTAACAGACTATTACATAAGCTGCGTAACACTTTTTATGGTGATTATCATAAAATTAATTCGATCTGAGTCACTGTTGTTTACTACAGTTACCACCATTGGCACTGAGATGAAGGCAAAGTGCAACATGCAAAAAAACCCGTATTTTATGGTGCAAGTTTTGCGAATTACTTCAAGTCATCACGTTTATGCATAATCTTAGATGAACCCATTGACTGACACTCTTAATAGTTCTTGAAAATACAACAATGTGCACTCTATTTTAAACCTCCATATCATATTTCAAGTACCTACGCTTAAAGTATAGCATTGTGCTTGAAAACTTTTTGCAACGAAATATGTGTATCGATAATTGTTTAAAAAGTTGTAGTGGTTCGTCTCTAATGGCGTACTAATAAAATCCTGTAGCCAGTTTTACCGATAATTACATCTATTCTATGTATTCTAAGTATATCTTGGACACCGATGACTGATTACAATGTGGAGGAAATCATCTAGGTAAGTCTGAAATCGCCAACCCACATTGAACAAGCGTGGTGATTACGCTCAATCCTTCTCTGTATGAGAGCTTACCTGTGCCCAGCAGTGAGACGATAAAAAGGTCGATGATGATGATGAGTTTTTCCGAACGAACTCAGCACTTTCGTTATAAAATAAACACGATAATATCTTGAAATAGGGATGTACAAGCGAGGTTATCTTGTCTAGCATTAGTACATATTATCCTATCGATAGTGAATCTTACATGATGTCATTGGGACTCAAGTTACAGGCTTCTGCAACGTTTCGTAAGGAAACACCGATGTGCAAATGTTTGAATATGCGATGTGCGTCCATAAATGCACAGTGTGAGGCAACCAGAATTAAAAAGTCGTAATAACAATATGAATAATTGTATTGTACTTTAACAATAACTGCTTTAATGAAGCAGGAGCTCAAATACATGTGTGAATGATGTAGCAAGATTTACAAAATACAAACGTTAAAATAAGACCTTCAAAGCCAAAGGATGTTGTAGTTCCTGTTTGCAAAAATGGTCAGTCTCAACAGTAAAGAAGGAAATCTATCATTTTCAATAACAGAAAGGGTGAAACTTGTAGGACAATAAAAGTTAAGAACCAACCGCATTCAATTTACTTTAATGATCATCAATTGAAGATCGATCACGAAAGTATATACAGTTTAATTAAACTCAATTGTCCCATGTTCATAATTAGATCCTGATGTGAGAATAATAATTGAAAACACAATTTATGTATATAATACCTACATTAAAGACACGTGTAAGTCCCAAATGATTAAAAAATACTAAGCAAGATTAAGTTTAAAAGAAAATCATGAAATCCGAAATACTTATCTTTACGGAAATGCATAAAAATAGAATGCGATTCGAATTAGATAATAGAAAACATGAGAGCGTGCATATAGATAAATTATGACTATTTATTTATCTAACAGTATAAATTATAACTTGCATATAAACCTTAGCCTGAGTTCCGGGGTCAACTCTGGATTGTGAACTATAAACTATTGATGTCGTATCTAATAGGCTGTTAAAGACAATTCATAGTGCTATTTTTAAACAATGATAAATAGCTTGTATGTACGTATTATTTAATCCTTTAAATTGAGGTTATCTATATTTAAATTAAAATTAAGTATATTAAAAAAGAACCTGCAAATATTGTTCGGCCACATAAATTAATTGTTGAAAAAAACAGTATTAAGCTCTAGTTTACGACCTACCAAATTAAATCAGAAATTTGGAGGTGGAAAGGAGGTGTTCGGTTACAAATACCGTGGCACGGGAATTTTTATATACCTATTAGCTAGGTTTATACATTCCGATTAATGAAAGTAAAGAGTAAACTAAAATAAACAAGCAATTTGATTTTAAGGAGATTGCCATCGAAATGGAGCAGTTTGTTAATTAACATCTGTTAACATTTTAAAAACTGTTATAAATTAAACGCTAAGAGTAAATGCCCCACCGTTTCACGGAACAGATAGTAATCTTGAAGTTTTTATAAGACAAGTCATCCATCACGAGTACAAATATGTATATATATTTATTATGTTTAAAACATTTGAGTCAAGTTCGCTGTTTTCGGAACATTGACAGATATTACAACTAAGTGGTTATTTAGCCGTGTCTAAGTGTGAAGTGGCTAAGTGGCTTACCTTTATAATAAAGACGTCATCAGTGTTGGAACATTCCACGTCTTGCACTTCTGTAAGAAGGAAAAAAATATATCAAAATGTGAGCCAACAAGAAAAAGAAATTTTATTGAAGTAATAATAAACACAGCTGTCTACGGTACAATAATAAAAGTATTTGCAGGAGATATATCAAAGAAGCCGAATCAACGAGTCCATTCAATAGACCCAGATACAAAGGTGAACCCCCGGACAGATGTTACGGCGCCTGAGGCAACTATTATTATCAAGTTTTGCAGGTAAAATATCATACGATTTTTATGGATAATCTTACTCATTCAAAGAGCAGCAGTTACGTGAATGTATATGCAACCAAAGTATAACGATTGATGAAGCACATTTCCTTTATTCAAACATACCTAAAACAACTTTATTGTTTTTCAATATTTATTACTTAATCAATTTTATTTTTAATATTTATTACTTAATTAATTAATTATATTAAATTTTCATATTTAATTATAGGTATCGTTTGTTTTAAAGTTAATAATATAATTATGGCTCACAGCAAGTGATTTTGCAATAGGAAATATACTACTCAAAATATAATTCAATGAAGTTACTTAAAGCGTTTGATTTAATATTTCATAAAATAAAATTGAATGCATTTTATAGAGCTTATAAATACAACATGCCTTCATCATAGCTTCCTATTTAGGTTTCAATAACAGGTCAGAGGTTATCTGGGATCGCACTAACTTCATAGCTTACACACGATACGGCCACGAGTACCACAGGGAGCAAGCTTGGGCCCATAATTATCCGCGTTTATCTTTCGTGGGAACTATACACCAATTTCTATTGTCTCCCTCTCTAACAGAAACTCCGTTTTGTATTCGATAAATAGAACAATGCTCTATATGTATAAGATTAGACGTGCGTCAGTTTTCTTTACATTTGGTTTAACAAGATATTTGTGCATTTAGTGGGTTTTGCATTGCTTCATTGATAGTGTACGTTACTATCCGGACCTAGTCTTATCTTTTATCTGTCTTTCGAAGGCATCATTTGAATATTTCCAAAAGAAATAATAGTGGTTTTTGTGTAGTCATTCTTTGACGTACAAATCGCTGCATGAGTCACCAAGCTACACTAAGACCCAAAATGCCTGTCTTGGACATTGCTAATGATAATTTTAAAAAAACCAGGAACGTCTCCATTTCTAGAACCAATTTACATAGCACGGTGACGTAAATGAATAAGGTAAAGTCCACGTCATATATATCGTCATATTAATGTGACAAGGTTACTGATAAAGATTGACTTTGATTTGACTCGACTCTATTTAGATAAATTTTTTTTGTATCATTCTAATGCGTGTTACAGTTAAAATATTAAATAGAATTGTAGCTAGTTGAAAAATAATACAAAAAACTGTCAATAAATGAAATTGGATACATGATTATAATTGCAAATGGCAATTTAGACGTCTACATAAATTTTAAGTTCTATTACAGGCGTCCCTTTTTGACGCATATTTTTGTACCATTATCATAATCTACGGCTATTACATGACCTTACCATGTCAACTGAGCTGATTATTTTATCCTCAAGTAACTATCTATTAGGAGCGCTGACTTCACCTGTGTCAAAGCAATCCACGGTGATACTATCATAGCTATAAACTTGCTCCTGGTATAAAGCACTTATTTTCAAAAATATAAACCAGTAGTCCATGTTATAAAAACTATAAATTTCAAACTTAATTAAATCAGACATATTACTTTCCCCGTGGGTGCGTTTGTTACATGTAGTTTTATTAATACTATCAACTCAGCGTGTACGAAAGCAAATTACCCATCTACCTATGAATTATAATACCATCTGGCTTTGTCGGTAGTTAAAATAACGGTGAATACAAACCGCTGCAAATACCGTACGAGACATAATCACATAAACCAAAAGAGGCTTTGAGCTGCACTGGCATCTTATTGCCAAATTCGGACATCGTTAAGGCGAACGTTACAAAGCGTGTAATAATTATGTTTACTTATGTTAACATATATGTCCCCATTGCCTAGATTTTATTAGCAGTAGTGTTTCTCTAATCAAAGGCGATTTATGTAAACGTATCATGTACAGCCTTGAAGCATCATGATAAGACTAAATTAAAATGACAAAAACGACATCATCCGTTTCGTGACCACAGTTATTTCCCGTTTTACATTACCGTTATAATGCAAGTCTGTACCAAATTGGCAACCTAGACGCCCGTGTAACAAGCTGAACGAAATACGAAGAAGAAATATGTACCAGTTTGGTTTTAACAATACATTTATTTATCTTAACAAGATGAAACTTAACTATTACCAGTTTCAAGGGTAATTAGTTTATTTGTTATGCACGCAAAAAGGGAATATGAATAGTAATAAAACTTCTGCAAACTCGCTTTTGAGGCAACGTAATTCATAAAAGAAAAAACTAATAAACTAATAATAAACTTCGACGAGTGCCGCCAATACCGATTAATACGGAGAGTTTCATACAAATGAGATAAAATACATGTGTTAGTGACGTACACAGTCCTCAGATGATTTAACATGTCACAATGGAGTGGTAAGAACAATCGGCGACAGTGTTGGTCAATGAGAGAAACGTCCCCAAGGTGAAAGTAGACAACTTTGCAAATAATACGCGCGTGGGTGACAATTTCGAAACAGATCATACAGACGTCAGTCAGAAGCTAATTAATATTACAATAAAGATTAATGCCTACATTATTTCATTTAGTATTTGGTCATGAATAGCGACTACAAATACGGTCAATGGTACTGTTTTAACAATGATGAATACCAAGATCAATTTGGAAGTGTGGATATTTAAATAAGTAACTCGTTTGATAACGTATCACGTAAAAATGCAAATTTTAATGCATTGTACTATTACAAAAATATTCAAATTGTAACCAAATATAACACAGATCCAATATCAAATGCAGACAACAATAAAAATAAGTACTAAGTAACTGGGCATGGTCTATTAGTTACATAATAATACGTATTTTGAATTCACTTGCACATTAATATTGACTAAAAAACTCAGCTGCAGATCATCAACAGGAAGTCGATTACACTTTTTGCGTTATTTCTGCTTCACTAAAAACTAATATTTTTATGGTACGCCTCATTGCAACCGGTGTGATTGCTAGAAAAATTGAATATTACTATTCATTAGCCTTATTCATATCATGAATGTATAAACAAGAATTATCTCTATTGCTATTAATGAGGGGAAAAAACACCTGAAAATTAGTTCTACGAATGTACTTAACACGGAACAGAATATTGAAATATAAAGACTAGAGGCTAATCTAGAACTCGTTGTTAGTTCTTGAGTTCTCAGGAGGACTTGAGTTGTGCAAAATTAGACACATTTGCGGTTATCTGTAGCCATGCATTAGTGCGTAAATTGCACTAGACTACGTGTAATCCCATCGGCTACTCATTAGCCGGCTCGCAACTTGCTGCAGGCCCTCGTGGGAATCTGTGCTAAGTAACATCATCTGTCGATGATTTGAACCATCTTTTGAAACGGTTCATTTATAAGACGAAGCAAGACGAAACTTCAGTCATTTATTTTCCGAAGGATCACTAAATAAACTGTCACGGCTGCTGATGTTCTCAGTTTGGTTCGAGATATATTTTAAGGATCGAAACTAAATAGTTTACGTATTTGCTTTTAACCTTTACGACTTGTTCTCCCCTAATGTCTATTAGTAGATATAACATTCCACTTTAGAATCGCATTGTCAACTTCTTTACTATATAAACTCGTTCAAATGTGGAATTTATTTAAAATAAATAATGACTAACAATGCAGCGGCGTTCTAGATATCAATTTCGACCATTTAGAATTATAATTAATATTGTATGTATAATATCATTCGCATAAACAAAACAGAATATTTAGAAAATATCATTGATAATGAAGAAATACTGTCAGTCGGTATATACATATCGTCGGTATATATCTAGTGGGTATCTATGTAAATGTGAGCTAGTAACTATAATGGAAAGCTGATAAAGATGTTTGTCCACACAAGGTCAGTGGGGTGACATAACCACTCTGTTGACATAGTACATACCCACTACAAACAAAATATCGTGCTAAATATGAGAATTCCTAAAGTAAAGATCAAATAATTCTGCAGACGGCTGTGATGTTAATATACATAGAAACAGAATGTAATAAAGAAATACTTGACAAAATATGGCGCAAAAAAAATTACAGGATAGAAAGATGATAACAGAAACATTTTGCAAATATTATCTACAAATCAAGGCATATTGTTACATATTGATAGAAATACTACAGTGGTTGATATCGCATTCGAATTAAACTCATCGCATAGTCGAAATCAGAACAAAAGTAACTTGAATTAATTTATCTACAATGATGTCAGTAACCTTGTTACTTATTCCAAAATTCTCTATCTATGTAAAAACTTCATAGATAGTCTTATCTAATCCGATAAATAAGATTTATTTACTACATACACGATATTGTATGCAAACGGCACCAATGATTTTTTGCTCAACGTTTTTATTTGCAAGCGGCTGGTCAAAACCGTAGGTAAACATGAAGTGCAGAGCGAAGATTATTTCCTGTTTACGTAAAAAGTGAATCTAAAAAAACCAATGACAAGATCAGTGCAAAAAAAAAGAAAAATCTTGGCAGCTTACCTATATCATTTTCACGGAATTCATTGTGTTAAAAATCAGGGGCGTTTCTGTAGGTGTGATTGCTGATTCACTGACTTTTGTTTCCAACGACATCGCCTACGATGTGTATGCTTAATAAGTTTGGCGTATCTATATTTGGTCATATTTATCATATTTCTCATAAACGGATATGTTATAATTTTTCAAAATATTGCCTTCATTGTGGTACACAGTGACTGTGGTCATGACATCATTTATGTAAATGAAGCTATAGTGGATCACTTTCGATTATATAATACGGAACACGTCATTGACATACGGTACACATTTCTGAGACTACATCCTGTTATAACTCGGACACACGAGTATGTATTTGTAATTGTTTTTTAGGATGCCACATTAGAAGAAATAAGTAGGTACCTATATCTTTTTTAGTTGAATTATTCACAATCTTAGACACTTGATTGATGGATATTTGAGGGTATTTGCAGTAGACACAGAATTATCATAACCGATCTTACTAGAACTTATAATGTTCGAGCAGTTTGGGGTTGAATTGTGTCGAGCGCTTGATCAACTCTGTAACTACATTCTAAGGCTGACTTACTTTTTGAACAAAGTATGAGCATGGTCATTGGTCATACAACTTGGAAATGTTGCCATCTTTTTGCGCTTTCCTGGCGACAGCATAATGGACGAACTTTTTGATGTCCGATCACTGTTTGCCTGCCTTTTTTAAGTACTTGTACATATTATTTTAAGAATATGTATTAATTAGCATTTAAATAATGCGTAGATTATATACCTAATCATTATAGTAGTTCCTCCAAAAGTCGTAATCTGGCAAACGTGCTTAGTTGTGGAGAAGCACGCGGACAAAAAAGGGTCGTGGGTGAGGCAATGTATAGGGATGGCGTCGGGGGCGATGGCTACAAAAGGGACCTCTGTGTCGGAGGTCTTGTAAACATAACGTAAAGGAAACGGTTTTTTGTCTGGACGAATCGGGCGGCGTCGGCGAGTCCGGCGCGAGCGCAGGTAGGAACATAAGAATTTCTCTAGTTGTGCTCGCTCGTACTGATATTATCTTGCTTACTTACGAGTACAAACGTTGCTATCTCCGAGCCAACTGTTTGCACAAATATGGACGACCTTCCAGCTTGCATACGTGACTGTCTTACGTGGCCCATAAAACTGTATTGCCATTTCTTGCCTTTTTATCTAGAAACCATCTTGGGTAGTTTCTGAGATTTTTGTTCTCGCACGAAGCCGGTACACTATCTCGCCATTTTCAGACTTACGATGAACTGCACGATGTAATCTTGATGCGTTAAACTTTTTCTTAGGACTAAACGGCAAGGATAATCCTTATCATGAATCTTTTTCGCATTTAAATTACTGCAAATATTTTACCCCTATGCTCATATTAACTAGTCGATTCTATTAAAATTGAGACGACAAATCTTATTAGATAACATATAACCTAAACAATTGATTTAAATATTCAGTAGTTTCAGACAAACCAAACAGGTTTACCGGGTAGACAACATTTGTCCATCTGAATTGTGAGTAGTTGTCCTTGGTTAGAGGTCAGCGGACATACAAAATTCACAGTAAGTTGTCCCCTACTGGACCGACACGACATTTAAAGTGATGTTACATCGCCAGACCTTGAATACGTAAGGACCATACAGGTCAACTGAATTCATGTATACCCCTCTTTAATATTAATGGTGTTGAAAACACATACTCTTTCACTTGGTTCGTGTTCAAATTTTGATGTTGTTTTTTTGGCGTCACTTTTTTCGTTTTTGTTTAGTTTCGCTTTATTAATATTGATGTGATTTTTAAATTCGCTATTGACGCTTAGAATTTATAACAGTCTATGAATTACATCAACGACAGTTTGTATTTCAACATTTACATTACGGACCTCATTTGTAGTCTCAACAAATAAATTATTATTTTTCATTTTCTTTTATTCAAAATCACTTACGTTGTTAACACCACTACGATCCGGACGAAGCATTTCGCCTCCTCCTTTATACCGCGTACATCGAGGGACTGGAATAGTTTGCCAGCGGCGGTGTTTCCGTCGGACTACAATTTGAGTGTCTTCAAGGCTAGAGTGAATAGGCTCTTAATAAACTAGTGCAGTTTACCATCAACGACTGCGTCACTGCCTACCATCAGGCAGGATTGCGGTCAAGCGCTAGTTTATAAAATAATAAAAAAAAAAACTTGCCAGCGGCGGTTTTTCCGTCACACTACAATTTGAGTGTCTTCAAGGCTAGAGTGAATAGGCTCTTGACAAACTAGCTCGCTTTACCATCAATGATCGCATCACTGCTTACCATCAGGCGGGATTGTGGTCAACCGCTAGTTTATAAATTATATATAAAAAAAAAAAAAAACACTGCATATCACCTTCTTGTTGGTAACGCGAGAGTTTGCTTTTACGTAGTATCCACCAGTAGTAAAACAAGATAGCATCTGCATTATGTTAAGTATCTTAGGAGTAAATATCTTTTAATTGCAGTACTACTATGTATGCTTGTAAGTAATTTGAAACTTGCCAAGCGTACAGTAAATTATTTTCTGTCTTCAAAGATTTGTTGTTGTTGAATAGTGCATTGTGTGGGTGCTATTGTTTTGAACAGACACTTTCGTGTCATGTGTTTCATTAATATTATCGTCTGCATGTGAAGCCTATGTTACTTTTAAAGAACCATTTTTGACACCACATGTTTTAATAGTTACGTATTTACTTAGTTAAGTAATTATTTTTACATTATTAACTTAAGGAGCAACATAGTAAGGAAATGTTCAATATAATCCCTTTATGATGTGATAAGGAAGAGCCGGAATAAAACTGATCAGTCCCGTATAATTTAGCCCAGTATAATTTTGAAGCATATTGTTAATCTGTAGCTCCCTATGTTCGAAAAATGAGTTCGCTTAACAATGTAAATACTGCAATGAATGTTGTTGAACTGTCAAAATGAAACTCATTGCTAATGACAGTTGTTACGCAATTACCCTACTGGTTATCATCAAAGTATTCTTCAACGTTAACACTAATGAGCTGACAGATACTTCAATTTTATACAGAGTTGAATTAAATAAATGCAGGAAGCCGGACATTGTAGGCTTTAGACAAATCAACACATTAATCACGGGTATGTATTCTACGGCCTCTGCCTGCACATAACAATTAGATGAAACCATATTTATATTGGAACAATTGAGTGGTTACAACTGGACAATTATGCCAATCACGCGTCGATTCGCCGATGCATTACAATGCAAAACAATACTGAGTCCATCACCACAATCTAATCAGATGCAATTTAAATTATTTTGAAGAACTCATAATAGACGGAAGTATACACATGTTGTCCAAAATGTGATATGTTATCGTTGAACACGTCAGCTGGCCCTTTACATGACACACCTATTAAACGCAAATTAATTATTATGGCAGGATTTGTCCTACTGACATAATTTCCGTCAATGCCAGTGCGCCCGTAAAGATAATATTGCAGTAAAAATATAGTAGGTGACAGTCACTTTTTATTGTAAATTAAAAAAAAATACGTACAATATTTTTCTTTTTTTTTTCTGCAGTAAAGAAAGATAACCGCAAGAAAAAAAACGACGACGTGCCTGCGACGTGGAGGCCCCGGGTGAAATCCCCGGCCAGGTCATGATGGAAAATGATCTTTTCCTAATTGGCCTGGGTCTTAGATGTTTATCTATACATGTATCTATTATAAATATAGTATCGTTGAGTTAGTATCCCATAACACAAATCTCGAACTTACTTTGGGGCTAGCTCAATCTATGAGATTTGTCCGTACATATTTATATTTATTTATTATTAGTGTGGGCAGTCTAGGACATTTTTCCTTATCTAATGGAACACGTTTAGCTAAATTTAATTCAGGTCTTTGAACTACGAATTCTGGTACTAATACCTAGTCATAGCCATAGTCATCTCAGCGTATAATCCCAGTTGCGTCCGCGGCTTTCGCGTTGGAGCCCGGGTTCCGCTAATTCTGGTACTAAAGTGGACGACATAAAACTTAATGGTTTAGATTATGTAACGAATGATTCCAAATATCTGCCTTTAATTCTAATAATACATTTATTTTCTTCCGTATTCCGGTAATTCTCGCTAGTCTCTCGAGTCGAAATATACGAAGATGTTTACAATGCGTCGACAAATTTGGACGCAGTTCGTCCCACTTTCGCCTCAACTATACATAGCTATCTGCATTGATATACAAAAATTTGTACTTTAGTCGTGGTGGCCTAGTGCTTAAAATATCAGCCTCTCAAGTATGAGTGTGCGGGTTCTATTCCAGGTCGGGCAAGTACAAATGTAACTTTTCTAAAGTTGTATGTACTTTCTAATTATATCTTGGACACCCATGACTGAAGGTGAAGGAAAACATCTTGAGGAAACCTGGACTTTGGGTCTGAAATCGCCAAACCGCATTGAGCAAGCGTGGTGATTACTCTCAATCCTTCTCTGTATGAGAGGAGACCTGTGATATCAATGGTTGTCTGAAGACACTAAAATAAAAACATTCCTCACCATTTACGGAGATAACTGAACTAGTGAGTGGTGAAGGTAATGGTTTGATTATGGGCTCTGTAGCCACAGCTAATGGTAAATACACGGCATAAGACGGGAGTAATGAAGCGGATCAGTCTCTGTCTCGCGGCCTTTTTCATCTCCCTAATTAGTCGAAAGGAGAACGCGCCTTATTTTTTCTGTTGACACTCTGATCTCACAAGAATGTGCACGAAATTCTGCGGCCGTATATTGCTGTATACCAAGAGACTTATAAATTACAGTCAAGTGGAGCGTTATCAAAATAATGTACTGTAGATTTTACAGATAATTTTACGACGAGCGTACTCTAATGTTTCAGTATCGATTTAGATCACCACGAATCGATTAAACAGTTAAATCCAAACACAATATGAAACTTTTAACCTGATACGTCTTACTAAACGGAAATTACAGTTATATGAGACTTAATAAATAGACATTAAAACGAACGAATTGGCATAATTATTACACTTAGTAATAAACTCAGGAGTAATTTGAGTAATTACGGTATACGAAACTGCTATTGTGAAATCGGCGTGTCTTTAAGTCAGAATATATTTTTACAAGTTGTTGTTAGGTTAAAATACTAAGTTAGAAGCCTTCATCTCCAGGTTTTATTATAAAGGAATAAAGGATGATTACATTTTTGTAGTCGTCAAAAGAGATAGCTGTGACTCTCGAAAATGTTTATCTGATCCAGTAACATTTGGACACATATGGGCTGGTGCTGCTAAGTGGCACCTGGACACTGTGGATTCAGTGGAGAGGCATGCGAAGAGACTGATTGATGACCCTGATTTAACCCGAGACGGTCTCCAAAGCCTAGAGCATAGGCATAGAGTAGCCAGCCTTTCGGTGTTCTACGGATGCATTTTGGGGAATTGCTGATTTAAATCCCTCATCTCCGTTCCACCATCGGACGACTCGTCGTTCGACGAGTTTCCACCCTTACGTTGTTAACACCACTACGATCCGGACGAAGCATTTCGCCTCCTCCTTTATACCGCGTACATCGAGGGACTGGAACAATTTGTCAGCGGCGGTGTTTCCGTCGGACTACAATTTAAGTTTCTTCAAGGCTAGAGTGAATAGGTTCTTAATACACTAGCGCGATTCACCATCAATAATTGCATCACTGACACCCTCCGTGTCGTAGCGGTAGCGGACGCGGCCGCTGCGCAAGGTGGCGCGGGTACGATCCCCGCACAGTGCAAGTATTTGTATGCATGAATATGAATATTTGTACTGGTCTGGTCGTGCCTCGGAATGCACGTTAAGCCGTTGGTCCCGGTTGCCCTACGAACATCTAGTGACAGTCGTTACGGGTTGTTGGAGCCCTCAAAAGTCCTACAATTGGTCTAACTGCAATGCTTCGATGTCGCCTTCGGGTTGTGGAAGTCAGACGGCAGTCGCTTTATGGAAAATGTCGAAGTTTAGCCATATCAGCAGTTGGACTGGTAAAGCGAACCCCAGACTCCAAAGCTGAAAAGGCTTCGGATGCGACTGGGATTAACACTGGGATGATGATGAATTGCATCACTGCTTACCATCAGGCTTGATTGCGGTCAAGCACTAGTTTATCATTCAATTCAATCAGTGCTAATTATCATGAACCTATTTTGAGCCAAATACTTTTATGACAGGTTTCATTTAATCATTAATCACATATGGATGGTTATTTAAATACTCTACAGCTGAGTAGGTACACAAAACTCAAATTAGCCCTTCATTCTGATACACACCAATCACGGTAAACTATTCATAGCCAGTGTGAATCAGGTTATAAAAACTAAGGAAATGTCACAAACTTTTCCGAAGTTTTTGTTGAAAACAAAATGCATAAAAAAGTTTATGCTTCATACTAAAGAAAGTAAATATAGTCCGTAAATAGTATTTTAATGCTTCGATTGTGACGTCATTAGGTATAAATAGTACAATAGGCATTACTTTAAAAATAAGTATAAGTAGGTACATGTTTACAGGACTGTGTATTCGTATACTTCAGATAGTCGTTTAAATTACAAGGTTTATGTAATCAGGTTATGTAAGAGTCCGTCGTGCGTATCGTTACACTGAAATGATTTGAACGTTTGTAATGACTACTGAAGCAAGACCGTTTCAGTTACAGTTTACAGCTTTAAGTTATTTTTAATTGAATGAAACTCATTTTTTTTTTTTTTCAAAATCTACGCCATTCGAGAATCACATAATTTCATTCATCACAAGCACTTTTCAAACGTAAAAAATACACAAGGCAGTCCGCCAAAACCCTTTCTCCACTTCCTGGTGTACTCGCTGAGTAACACCCCAGCAGCACAACTGTCTATACAATTAAAAAAGAAACTTCCTCCCATACACTAGTAGGTACGGAAGACAGCAGGTCAAGGTACCCGAAACTGTCAAATATTCCCAATCAATCTTGAGCCTTAATGCTTTAGCCATAAAGTTCTTCATCTAATAACGAAATTTGACAGACAGCCATAGGTTATGTTAGGTTAGAACTGTGACCAAAACAGCGCGCGAGCCGAGCGAGCGTAGCGAGCGTGCCGCGGTAGCAGCCGGCGAAGCGCCAATTAAAACGCTGGTATAATTTTGGTGATCATTTACTACTTTTGGGATAACAATGATTTATTGGATAGCAGAATTTAAAAACTTTGGTTATAGTTTTACATTAAAATGCGAGTTTCATTTTGGTGATCATTTACTAAGTATTTTTGTCTGCTATTTGTTACTATATCGGGTGATAAGTTAAACATAAGCCAAAATTAAATATGCCTACGTTTAAAGGAAATATCAACGTTCTGTATATGTATTTCAATGTGCCTATAAAACTCGCACATTTAAGATCGCTGTCGTGTTCTGTGAGTAAATGTCGAGGCAAACACTAAACGTCCCGATATCTAATCGAATGACCACACTTTAATCGATTCTATGTTTATTGCAGTTTCCAATTCGATTCTCGATATTGGAAAGCGAGAATCGGTTTGATTGGAGAGCTGTTGTCGTGGGTGGTAGGACCTGTATTGTCATGCCCAAGTTCTAGGACGAAGTATACAGCAGTGTCTATGACCAACCAATCAAGAAGCATTTAAAAAGTGGAAGTTGGTATTTCTATTAAACAGATTTTTGGTAACATATTAAGAGGAGGAATCACTTTCAATTTGACAGTCCAGCTTTATTTTAAAGAATATCATACATACAAAATGATGCAGATTAAGATAAGTGAATTAAGAAACAAGCGAATATATGTAAGTACCATAATTATTCAGAGTTTTTTTTTTTAATGAAAGCGTTGCCCCGCACTAGGAATTTCTCCTGTATCGTGTTTGTGTTTACAAACATAAAACTCACATACACAAACAGCCAGACCCGAAACAACTACTTGTAGGTCACACAAATATTTATTCCGTGCGGGTATCGAACCCGCGACACGCAGCGCAGCAGTCAATAGCTTAACCACTGCCTTAACCCTGCAGTCAAATTGATTGAGATTCAAGATTACATTTAATACATTTTTCCTAAATTTTTTTTAACGAACTACGTTATTGTACAGACGACAGCACCTCAAGCAATCTCTCAGATTTCTTTATTAGATTTTCAACTTTATCTCTAAAGCAGTAGGGCTCAAGGTTGATTGGGAAATTCTGACAGTTTGTGGTAGCTTGACCTGCTGTCGCCCGTATCTATGCAACAATACAAAGACATACCTAAAGAAACTACCATTTTAACAAATCAAAAGATTGAACTTAAACTGCCAACAAGTTACAGCTCTATAGTTTGTTGTATACTTTTGCTGGCAATCAGTACTGCTCACCCACGTACTGCGTGGGCGCTATGTCCCCTACAAGATAGGCCCTACGAACATATTTAACTGTCCCGAGGCCAAGCACTGGATATTATTTACGGGACACGCATGATTTTAAATGGCGGAGAACTCGGTTACTTTACATTCTGTATTTATATTAAAGGTTGTATAATACTTGTTTAGCACAAGGATTTCGCCTAAGTGCATAGTATAAGAACAGAAGCAGAAGCGATACAGTATTTGTCCGTTTGAAAATGCTAATCTCCAAAAGTGCCGTACGGTTTTAATTAAGTTTTTATCAGATACGTTATACGGTACGGGTCCATAATAAATTAAAACATTTATTGAGTTGTATTTCTATTCCTATATCAAAGAATCCAGGTGAAGCTGGCCCGCCTTCATTTCAATAAAGTGTTAGGTATTTAAAGCTAAGTCTACACTAGACGAACAAATCATGAACGGAGCAGGAACTCGCGTAGTGCATACGGAATTATACTCTGTCTGTTAGGTTACCCGTTTTTTGACAGCTGAGCTGTCAAATAACGTTATCTTTTACGTAATCTGGAATAGCTATGTCCAAAGACAGATTGACTGAGGTTACGTGAAAGTAAACTTTAAGATGCGTATCGAAATAAATATACATATAAAATGCCTTTATTAAATTATTTTATTTAGCTTCTTACAGACAACATACGTGTATCAATCAATGTAGTGTGTGCTGCTGCAATGATTTAGTCCCATCTGTCAAAAAACGGTTTACCTAATGGACAAGGTCATCATCATCATCATCATCAACCTTTTATTCGTCCCACTGCTGGGTGCAGGTCTCCTCTCATACAGAGAAGGATTGAGCGTAATCACCACATTTGCTCAATGCAGGTTGGCGATTTCAGACTTGAAGTCCAGTTTCTTCAAGATGTTTTCCGTCACTTTTTAATCAGTCTTTGGTGTCTAAGCTATACTTAGAAAGTACATATAACTTAGAAAAGTTACATTGGTGCTTGCCTGACCTGGAATCGGACCCGCACACTCATACTTGAGAAACTAGTGTTTTAACCACTAGGCCACCACGACGGACAAGGTATAGGAGGCTCGAACGATCACGCCATGTGAATTTGTATAATTCCATGTGTAATTCCACTTGTGCTTACGGTGCTCTGTTAGTCTTATGTAGACTCGGCCTCAGAAACGTCATCATTATAAACGTCACAGTGATTTCCATCACTCACTACGAGTATACGCGACACAAGAACGCCCAAATATTTATCATCAATGTATCGTTGACTACTCGTATGTCATGTCGTGGCTACTACATTAAAACAGACGTTGAGAAGTGCAGTTTAAACGCGATAATTTAGGCTCTAATTAATCACGGTAGTAAATACTATTTGGTGCCAGGACGTTCAAGGCAATGTCAGAGGAACATAAATATCGTGACGGTATATAAAACGATGTTAATTTTGTGGTGTCGTCGTTTATAAGCAACGATTGTGATTAAAAGACATTTAAAAATCAATTACCAAGATTTTTGGCATTTATTATCTAATTAGCGGCCGCCAGCGACTTCGTTCGCGTGGTTTAGTTATGCTCCGCTCCTATTGGTCGCAGCGTGATGTTATATAGCCTAAAGCCTTTCTGGATTAATGGGCTATCCAAATCAAAAAGATTTTTTCAAATCAGACTCGTAGTTCCTGAGATTAGCGCGTTCAAACAAAAAACTCTTCAGCTTTATATATTAGTATAGTATAGATTACAATAACTCGCATCTCCATTTTTGGGGTATTGTTTGATAGATTACTTTACAAAGTACTCGGTTACTTTTCCCAATGTATCTAAATTCTTAAACGACATATTGCATCAGCAATGCATTATAAGACTTAATTTTTCACACCCAATTATTGCTTACTTAAACTGTCATCTCATTACACGCATGAATAACAACGTTAATTAGAACACTGAAACGCAATAATTACACTAATTTACTAATGATTTTAAAGGAGATATTTCAGAAATGTATGGAGCCTGGGCCAGCACATTGTAGACTTAATGCTAGGTATAGTTACGCTATAGATAACTGTTTTTAATGTGAATTTTCTATATTTTGGCTTAGTTTTAATACAGATTCAATTTAACCCGACCAAGGAGTGCAACACAACTACTAATAAATATGGTAGTCAGCAATAAACGAAATAAGATTTTGACAGTGATATTTGATTTACGTGTCATGTATCTAAGGCTATCATATCTATATTATCTACTATAACTACGAAAAAAACAAAACATGAATTCCGAACATACGGCCCATTAAATAAACACAATCAACTCAAATCAACACTTGACACGAACACAACGGGAAAAAAAGAACTGTCAAAGTCGCCAATCAAACGTCATAACCACTGTCATGGCTCCTTAATAAAGAGTTATCTCACTAAAATACATTTCAAAAATCATATATGCTTTTATTTTTATTCAAATTAATTTAGTAGTATTTTTAGGAAAACCTTTTATTTTTTTCCTTTTTATCTATACAACGTGTAACATAAAGGGTATATACATACCAAGGGCATGGCATCTTTAGATGATATCAAACGATATCGGAAGGGTTTCAACTCAAAATAAAATACTCAAAAAATTGACACCAAATTTTCTGTTTCGTGTGTTTCTTAAAATCAAATCATAACAAACGTGGCAGCACACTACATACGTTAATAACTACTCATTGCCCGTCTCGTTACTGGCCAAAATCCGATAAATGTCTTCAATATATCTGTGCGAATAGCGTGATAGTAGCCTATCACAGACGGTGTTTTTCCTCATAACTTCCTAACATAAAGAGATAGGATTAAAAACCCCTTCCAATATCGTTTGATATCATGTAAAGAAGTCATGCCTTTGTTATGTATATACCCTTTATGTTACACGTTGTATAACGTACATAGAGGTGGCCCAAAATGAAACATCTCCTTTAAAAATTACTACACGCACTTTTCTGAGCAATCGCAATGAATGAGCAAGATCGCCTTCGACGGGTAGCAAGATCAAGAACTACCAGTTACATGAGAATAAACAAACTGAAATAGCTCACGGTTCTTCATACATTCACATAATAAATGGCTACTGGAGCAATATAGCTTCTTTCAACACAAAGTTCGTGCGTATTAAATAACATGTGCCGAAATGTTATTTAACAAACCGTAAATAACGATAAGATGATTAACGAATGGGTACTTAGGTACTTGAATTACCGGGAAGGGAAACTGAATGTTTCTATAAGCTTCGAACATGTTTATATGAAGGTTGCCGTATGCGTAAATATGGCACACGGGCGTGTTGAAATATCCTTGACAATAACCCAAAATTATAAATTATAGGTAGTGCATGTAGCATAGTATAAAGAGCATGTAGTCTACGCTAATTTGGGAGCAGTTCAGATTGAGAACGGTGTATGAACTGCACGTTAGGCGAGGCGACTCTGTTGCGTATTTGTAAATAAGGCAGTCATCATCAACCTTTTTATCGTCCCACTGCTGGGCACAGGTCTCCTCTCATACAGAGAAGGATTAAGCGGAATCACCACGCCTGCTCAATGCGGATTGGCGATTTCAGATTTAAAGTCCAGGTTTCCTCAAGATGTTTCCCTTCACCTTCAGTCATTGTTGTCCAAGATATACCTACTTAGAAAGTACATATAACTTTAGAAAAGATTACATTGGTACTTGCCTGACCGGGAATCGAACCCGCGCACTCACACTTGAGAGGCTGGTGTCATAACCACTAAGCCATCACAACTTTTTCGAAATAAGGCAGTGAACTATAGAAAATAGGACTAAAATGCAGATCCATACTTTATCTCCATCCCTATCTCGACATTTGTTAGTTATACGTTAGCATTCATTTCATCTACATAAATAAATAAATTGAACCCTACTTACAATACAAGACACTCACAATATAAAGCACGTTCCATTTAGATATAACAAATTCAACATATTTTACCCCTCTTCCTTTCATCTTGCACACCACAAAAAAATATCAACAGACCTCCCCAAACCGATCCTATAAACATCCAATTTTATTTTATGACCAAACATTAGGCGACAGAAATAAATAAATAAAACATGCCAATAAAAATAATGTCGGACACCCTTCACAACCCTTCCTGGTATAATGTCGTAAAAGGGATGTATCTATAATGTCACCGAAAAACGTCGGTTAACAATATGGAAACGAAAATTGATTATACCCGCATTTTTGACAATCGAACTTAACCGCCTATTGGCTTACTGATAAATGCCAATGAGTTACGCTTAGTAAACGAAAAACATGGTGTTATAAACCGTTAGTAAATAATCACGTTTCTTAGTAGAATCCACTTCCGAATAACAAAAACAAGCAATCAATCGTAATATTTCTTCTCCAATCTTGATCAAAGTAAAATTACAGTACACGACTACCCGTCCGATACTTTACGAGTTCATACATCCTAATTACATCCTTGATATTGCAGCTTAACAAGAAAATATTGCACTGTATTCTACCTTACGATTCGTGCCCGACCCGCCTACCCGTCTTGCCAAAGCTTTATTGAGAAAAACAACATTCTAAGCGTGTTTGTCTGTTTAAAGTGCATATTTCTTCTATCTACGCGAATATATTAATGTTTATGGTAGGTAACGGTTTAAAAATGTCTCGCATTACGTACCCACACGTATTTTATGCATATTTAAGGCTATATGTAAGTATGTAGAAGTCTGTTTAGGTTTCATGTCTAAACTCTCAAATTAATTTTGATTAAATTTGCGAACGAATATCGTGTAAGAAGTAAAATATTATCATCATCATCATCCGCCTCTACTCGTCCATTGCTGGACATAGGCCTCCTTCATGCCACGTCAACAAACTCGATCCTGAGCAGTTCTCCGCCAGCCACTACCAGTCACCTTTTTGATGTCGTCGCTCCATCTCGCCCAAGGGCATCCTACGCTACATTTGCCGAGACGCGGTCTCCACTCGAGGACTCGTTTACCCCAATGGTTGTCGGTCCTGTCCCGTCATGACTTACGGTGCCGAGACGTGGGCACTAACGGTAAAATATCATACAATACTCTAATTATAAAAAAGACAATACTTTTCTTTGATGGTTATTGACTCCAACAAAAGACAATACACAATACAGCGGTGTTTCTGTCTAATTAATCCTATCGCAAGAGCGACAGATTGATCGTCATCAGATGACAATATTCGACTAACGAGGCGATCAATTACGGCGCTTCTTGCATTCTTCACATACAATTACTATATACAGTTTATATACAAACCTAACTATACCTATTATATAAAGTTGAAAGGTTTGTTTGCCTTTTTTTGTTCAGAAGCACTAATTATAGAACTACCAACAGAACTTGAAATATCTTGATAAAGACTTAACGCCACGACCCTCATAAGTCAAACTAAAACATGAAAAGTAAAAATGCTTAGCGAAAAAAGAAGTAAATCGCCGGCGGGCGATACATTTCGATATATTTTGAAGGTGGGCCATAACATCGGCTGCCGGCAGAAGTTACCACCCACCAGACAAAGTCCTGCCGCCAAGCGATTCGTCGTGTTCCGGCATGATGTCTGGTGAAGCCGTACGGAGGACGGGTCTGAGCAGTTGTGATGCAATGTGAGCCGGGTGTGATGCGCCACATGTTGTTGTGTTAGGAGTTTGGTCGTGGAGGATCTTCAGATCAATCTCCCTGTGGCGCGTCATCGTTGGTTGTGTTGTTGAGTTTAACATTGCATCACCTCGCTCAACTGCCGTCTTCTTTCCTATTCACTATTTTTTTTAGTGAATAGGCTAAATAAACTAGCGCGCTTTACTATCAACGATTGCATCACTGCTTACCATCAGGCGGGATTGCGGTCAAGCACTAGTTTATAATCATAAAAAAATAAATAAAAAAAAATACGATGTAACGAGGGACTTTTATAAAAATTTGGCTGTTATTTAAGTAAACAGTTGCTACGTCGATAACCTTCAAAGTGTCCTTATATTTTTGAATTTTTATTACAAATATATTGTGATGTGATAGCACACGTGTGCTTGAAAGGAAATTAAGATATATTTAAAGGTACATAATATTCCTTGAACACAGCTGTTTTATCGGTTCAGCTGTTACAAATTTGCATATGCAAAGAACTAATTCACTTTATTTATTTTACAAATTGAATGAAACACGTGTCTATATTTGCGATTTCCTTAAAAATAAGAACAAGGTGGCAGACATATTTTTGTAATGTTACTTATATTAACTTTATATGATAATTCAAATCGAGAGCTTTTCCAAAGTTTAAGCTAGTAAGACAGATGTCGCAACTTATAACGATCTGTTTGAATGTTGCCTGGTTTTGGTCGGCAACTAAAACTCGTCACGTTTGTGCACCGCCTTATACGATACGGAAGAAGTTTCTTCCCTACATGGCTGCGGCTGGGATATACCTAGTGGCTAGAAACAGGTCCCCTGGAACGATAATAGTGCTCGTAATAAGCTAGAATAGCTGTGTGCGTGCTAGCTGCAAACATTAGGGGGCCCGACGTCCACTTACGATACTGCCTGGCCGCTGTATCGAAGAGATGTTGTCGCGTATGACTACCTATTTTCTAAATTGAGACTCAAAAGTTTTGAACACACTTATACATAAGCTTCCCTTGTAACTAACTAAATTTACAAACAAAGTAAATTTGAACCTCCTAATTACACATTACAAAGTACCAATACTTCTGTAAAATACCATTTTGATACAGCTCGAGGTGGCACTTTATATAATGGCACTATGTATAAAAGGGATACTGGAACTCTTCGGTGGCTATTAGTAAACTGCCTCAGTAGACTCGCAATTCGTATGATATTTTTTTGACGAGAATACGTCTTTAGAATTGCTTGTTGCCATAGTTAGGCACAAAATGAATGATAACAGAATCGGGGGATAAGTACAGTTTGGTGTTACAGCTTCGTATCTATCATTGCTATCCAAAATTCAATTACACCACTAGATAGCCTTTTTAGGGTTCCGTACCTCAAAAGGAAAAAACGGAACCCTTATAGGATCACTTTGTTGTCCGTCTGTCTGTCTGTCTGTCTGTCTGTCTGTCTGTCTGTCTGTCTGTCTGTCTGTCACCACCCTTTATCTCAAGAACGCGTGGACGTATCAAGCTGAAATTCACATGAAATACTCGGGTCTATTGTCTCTTTAAGCTGTGAAAATATCAAACTTCTAAGCCAAGCCAATCAAAAGATACAGCCGATATGTCGATATTTTCAACAAATTTTCGACACTCGCAAAGGAATCAAAACCTACAGGATACTTCCCGTAAACTCAGAATCTTGAAATTTGGCATGAAGGATTGTCATATAATGCAAATATAGGAAAAATTGCGAAAATCACATTTTTTCAGTTATATAATATAATAAACATATTTTAATAAAATGGAACTTACTACCTTATTTCTCACGAACGAATAAAGTTATCAAATTGAAATTTATACCAAATACCTAGGTCTATTGTCCCTTATAAGCTGTGAAAATATCAAACTTCTAAGCCAAGCCAATCAAAAGATACAGCCGATATGTCGATATTTTCAACAAATTTTCGACACTCGCAAAGGAATCAAAACCTACAGGATACTTCCCGTAAACTCAGAATCTTGAAATTTGGCATGAAGGATTGTCATATAATGCAAATATAGGAAAAATTGCGAAAATCACATTTTTTCAGTTATATAATATAATAAACATATTTTAATAAAATGGAACTTACTACCTTATTTCTCACGAACGAATAAAGTTATCAAATTGAAATTTATACCAAATACTAGGTCTATTATCCCTTTAAGCTGTGAAAATATCAAACTTCTAAGCCAAGCCAATCAAAAGATACAGCCGATATGTCGATATTTTCAACAAATTTTCGACACTCGCAAAGCAATCCAAACCTACAGGATACTTCCCGTAAACTCAGAATCTTGAAATTTGCCATGAAGGATTGTCATATATTGCAAATATAGGAAAAATTGCGAAAATCACATTTTTTTAGTTATATAATATAATAAACATATTTTAATAAAATGAAACTTACTACCTTATTTCTCACGAACTAATAAAGGTATCAAATTGAAATTTATACCAAATACCTAGGTCTATTGTCTCTTTAAGCAGTGAAAAATCAAACTTCTAAGTTAAAGCGATCAAAAGATACAGCAGTTTATACCGACACCTTAGACGAATTTCCGTCACACGCTAGGGAATCAAAACCTACAAGCAAAGACAATAAAATTATATTTACAATAGACAGGACATCACGAACAAAATCCTAAGCCAATACTTTTATCGACTTGGTTAAAAGTCGCTCAGTCTAGTCTGCGCGTCAGGACGTAATTTGTGTCCACCAAGAATAAACATTTTCTAAGGAAATATGCCATGTTGCGCTTTGTGTTACTGTACATCTCGTTATAGTAAAACGACTGGACCTAACTTCGGAATGTTTTTCTATGAATTATTTATATTTCGTCTGCAATTCAAATTTAAAAAAAATCTTAGTTCTAGAAAATTTTCCATTATTGTAATAAGCGCCCTCTATTGTTGAGTAGTTTTACTATTTTCTTGTAGAGATGTAGTAATGTTGTTTATCGATTTAGTTATCGATAAAACTTATTAAGATGAATACACTTTGTTGTATTTTATTGACATTTAAAATATAGCTAAATAAACTTAAAATATTACTATATTTCAAGTTTATTTATTATTGACTCTATTTAAACATAATCATATCATATTAATAAACAAAATTGAATGAACAATTACTATTCATTTATCTAGGTTTTTGTTATTTTTGGTTTCCGAATAAAAATAATGTCGTAGGGAAAAAGTGGATACGATTTGTCCAGATAGACCGTAGAGAAGAAAATTGGCTTCCGTCTCATTCGTCGAAATTATGCTCAATGCATTTTAAAAGAGAAGTTATCTACTTTGGAAAGACTTGTCGATCAAATTAAAAAAAAAGAGAATCGGTACCTTGTATTAGAAATGAAATAGTAAGTTATTAATTTCAGTACTTTTTTACTTAAGGCGGCTCCAGAGGAAAAACACACCGCAAGCCGTTTTTATGTAGTTTTTCGGAGCTATCTACTCTTTATCCAAAAGAAATATCAACTTACTAAAAATACATAAATTTTCTCCATAATCTTGGCTCCAAAATTGTAGATTTTCTTTTTATTTTACTAAGTATAATGTTTAAATTATTCCTTCACAACGAAACCACTGACAAGAGAAATAATTATGATAAACGTGCATCTCCTTGGAAAGTAAGCATTATTTAGATTGCGTTCTTACACTAATGGATAGGTAATTTCATGACGAACATTATTGTAGAAATATTTTTTTAAAACGACCAAAATCAAAATTTTATTCAACAATCTGAGCGCATTCGCCATCATTTCTGTTGCCCGGGCTATTGAGATTCAGTATGCCACAAGCTCTCGAAGGGGGAACCCGTGTCGTTCGTCATCGCGCGCTCCGCTAGCATAAGCGGGCGGCGCGTGAGCGAGAAAGCATCTGCTTGCTCGCTCACGCACCGCATGTCACATAGAGTATAACACTATCTTAGAGTGTCTCTGTTATTGATGTTTATTTTGGTGTTCGTTTTTTTAACCGATTTAAAAAAGGAGGAGGTTGCTCAATTATATGTTTTTTATGTTCAATTTTTAACCGACTTCAAAAAGGAGGAGGTTACTCAATTCGACCGTATGTTTTTTTTTTATGTTTGTTCGCGCATAACTTCGTCATTTATAAACCGATTTTGATAATTCTTTTTCTGTTGGAAGGAAGACGTTCCCAAGGTGGTCCCTTGATAAGGATATCAAGGTTTGATGGTGGAAGTCCAGAGAAAACAAGCGGAACTTTCAAAAATTGGGGGCGACTAGTGCATTTCTTAGCATTTTCATTAAATATTTTAAAGCACTACAATTTAATAAAGGTCTGGAGTAGATCTGATGATGGAGCCGAGAGACAGTCGAAGGAACTCCTCAACAATTGACAGCAGCTACCTTGTGGTTGGGCTCGATTAATTTGTATTGATAAGAACTTTACACCTAGATGGGTTGCGACTCTCATAAGAGCTCTAATGATGAAGACAAAGGCCAGTTCCGGGAACTCCTCAACGGTTTCCAGTAGCTACTTTGTGGTTGGACTTCATTCATTTATATTAATAAGACCTTTACTCCGATTAGGTTAAAATAATAGTCTACAGTAAATTTAATGATGAAGACCATAGGCAGTTGAGGGAATATGTACTTACGGGTAAAAATTAAAGTAAACAAAAGTACGTCATTTCCCAACTATATTTGCGTCAGCTTCCAGTCTGACCGGATGCAACTGAATACATAGTACTTTTAACAACTAAAAAATGTAAAATAAAAGCTTTTTTAGAAAAAAACAACCGACTTCCAAAAACCACTATGTAAAGTGAAAAATAACTAATTTCGGAAGTCGGTGTCTAAAACGAATATACAAAACCAAAGACACCAACTTCCGAAATTAGTTATTTTTCACTTTGTAGTGGTTTTTGAAGTCGGTTGTTTTTTTGTAAAAAGTTTTTATTTTTATGTTTGTTTGCGGATAACTTCGCCTAAAATTTGGTATTTCGATGAATTTTTGGGTATTTCGACATGGGTGTCGTGATAGGGGTTTTTGTGGGTGCAGATCACGAATATGACGTAATTTTTGAAATCCAAGATGGCCGACACCAATTTTATGATATTTTGACATGGGTGTCGTGAAAGGGGTTTTTGTGGGTGCTAATCACGAAAATGACGTCATTTTGGAAATCCAAGATGGCCGACACCAATTTTATGATATTTTGACATGGGTGTCGTGAAAGGGGTTTTTGTGGGTGCTAATCACGAAAATGACGTCATTTTGGAAATCCAAGATGGCCGACACCAATTTTATGATATTTTGACATGGGTGTCGTGAAAGGGGTTTTGTGGGTGCTAATCACGAAAATGACGTCATTTTGGAAATCCAAGATGGCCGACACCAATTTTATGATATTTTGACATGGGTGTCGTGACGGGGGTTTTCGGGGGTGCAGATCACGAAAATGACGTCATTTTTGAAATCCAAGATGGCTGACACCAATTTTATGATATTTTGACATGGGTATCGTGAAAGGGGTTTTCGCGGGTGCTAATCACGAAAATGACGTCATTTTTGAAATCCAAGATGGCTGACACCAATTTTATGATATTTTGACATGGGTGTCGTGAAAGGAGTTTTCGCGGGTGCTAATCACGAAAATGACGTCATTTTGGAAATCCAAGATGGCCGACACCAATTTTATGATATTTTGACATGGGTGTCGTGAAAGGGGTTTTTGTGGGTGCTAATCACGAAAATGACGTCATTTTGGAAATCCAAGATGGCCGACACCAATTTTATGATATTTTGACATGGGTGTCGTGAAAGGGGTTTTTGTGGGTGCTAATCACGAAAATGACGTCATTTTGGAAATCCAAGATGGCCGACACCAATTTTATGATATTTTGACATGGGTGTCGTGAAAGGGGTTTTTGTGGGTGCTAATCACGAAAATGACGTCATTTTTGAAATCCAAGGTGGCCGAAATTATATTTCATGATATTTTGACTTGGGTATCGTGACGGGTTTTCGGAGCGCTGATCACGAAAATGACGTCAATTATAAGCTGTGGCATAGCTTCTATTTCTTTATCAAAGTCAAAAATAAAACATCAAATATAGTTTAGTCGCTAAATCGCCACCATTTTTCGCACTCCTTCAATGACGTCACTGGTAAAAAATAAATAAATAAATAAACTACAAAAAAGAAAATACATACTTATACAAATGTATACGTTAATTAGCAAAATAAAAAAAATACTATGTCATAAATAACTAATAAAAAATTTCCTACTAACTACATACTGCGGAACTCGGTGTGCACACCTTTGCGATTTACCCCGCAGCCACGCGCAGGATTGCGTTTTTTATCTGCAGTTTCATGCACATCTGCAGCCCTGCGCGTGAGCGCAGATTCAATGTATAGTACCATGCGTTTCTCCATACAAAATTTGGTACTAGCGAACATCTATCTTATATATAAAATTCTCGTGTCACAGTTTTCGTTCCTATACTCCTCCGAAACGGCTTGACCGATTCTCATGAAATTTTGTGAGCGTATTGAGTAGGTCTGAGAATCGGCCAACATCTGTTTTTCATCCCCCTAAATGTTAGGGGTAGTCCACCCCTATTTGTTTTTTTATTTTTACACAACATTTTTAGTTTCTATTTTTTTACAACATAAAAAAATACATACAATCCTAAATTTTCACCCTTCTACGATCAATCCTTCAAAACTGATCAATCGTCATTTAATTAGTTTTATTCCCATGGGAAATCTAAAAAACGCGATATAACCCAATTCCACGCGGGCGAAGCCGCGGGCGGAAAGCTAGTACTAATATATAAAGCTGAAGAGTTTGTTTGTTTGAACGCGCTAATCTCAGGCACTACGGGTCCGATTTGAAAAATTCTTTTTGCGTTGGATAGCTCATTAATCCAGAAAGGCTTAAGGCTATAAAACATCACGCTGCGACTAATAGGAGCAGAGCATTACTAACTCAACGCGAACGAAGTCGCTGGCGGCCGCTAGTATAAAATAGCTTTACCGCGGCAGCCCCGAGTGCCACATGTTTTTGTTTTATTAGAAAGACGATATCTTCAAGGTAGTCTCATGTTTAGGAAATTAGGGTCTGATGATGGAAGACTAGGTAAATCTAGAAGAAATTTAAAAAATCAAAGGGGCGTCTAGGGCTTTTCTAAGTTTTTTCATTAAGTGTTTTAACGCACTACAATTTAGTAAAGTTCGGAGTTGATGATGGAGCCGGGAGACAGCCGAGGGAACTCCTTAACGATTCACATCAGCTGCCTCGTGTTTGTGCTTAATAAATTTGTATTGATAAGAACTTTACACCTAAATGAGTTGTGATTATCATTAAAGCTCTGATGTTGAAGACAAAGGCCAGTTAAGGGAACTCCTTAAAGGTTTACAATAGTTACCTTATGTTTGGACTTATTTCTGTTCATTTATATTGATGAAAACTTTACACCCATATAAGTAGGTTAAAATGAATGTCTGCAATAGATCTGATGACAGAGCCGAGAGAAATTCGAGGGAACTCCTCAACGATTCACAGCAGCTACCTTGTGTAATATCTTGATTAATTTGTATTGATAAGAGCTTTACACCTAGATGGATTGTTATGATCATTAGGAGTCTGATAATGAAGACGAAGGACAGTCTGTTGAGGGAACTCCTCAAAGGTTTACAGTAGCTGCTTTGTGGTTGGACTTAATTCATTTATATTGATGAGAAATTTGCACCCATATGGGTAAAAATTAAAGTCTGAATTACATCAGATGATAAAACCATAGACAGTCGAGGGAATTCCTCAACAATTTACAACACTCTACTTTAACATAGTACAAACACTACCTACTCGTCATGCTTATGCAAAAATCAATTAAAATCAAGAGACTGAATTTAAGTTGTGTTATTTCATTGCGTTATTTCTAGAAATGCTCATACTTTCATTGTGGTCTTAAAGGAATTAAAGCAAACGAAATAGGTCGTTTGCTTGCAGGCCTTTTCCAAATATGCTGCCGTCAACGTCCAGTCTGATCGGATATTGTATTAGTCGGATGTTTATTATTTTTCTGCGAAAGGAAGCTTTGCGTAAATAATATTATAGTATATGTATTTGTTATTTATTTTGAAATACGATAGTTTTATTTTTTACAATTTACGTATTTGTTTTATTAAACGAGAATAATAATATAATTTCACAGTCTTGCCTGGTCCAAAAAAAAAAACATGTTTTTTTTACTTTAATTTTTACCCATATGCGTGCAAATTTCTCATCAATATAAATGCATTAAGTCCAACCACAAAGCAGCTACTGTAAACCTTTGAGGAGTTCCCTCAACAGACTGTCCTTCGTCTTCATTATCAGACTCCTAATGATCATAACAATCCATCTAGGTGTAAAGCTCTTATCAATACAAATTAATCAAGATATTACACAAGGTAGCTGCTGTGAATCGTTGAGGAGTTCCCTCGAATTTCTCTCGGCTCTATCATCAGATCTATTGCAGACATTCATTTTAACCTACTTATATGGGTGTAAAGTTTTCATCAATATAAATGAAATATTTGAAATAAGTCCAAACATAAGGTAACTATTGTAAACCTTTAAGGAGTTCCCTTAACTGGCCTTTGTCTTCAACATCAGAGCTTTAATGATAATCACAACTCATTTAGGTGTAAAGTTCTTATCAATACAAATTTATTAAGCACAAACACGAGGCAGCTGATGTGAATCGTTAAGGAGTTCCCTCGGCTGTCTCCCGGCTCCATCATCAACTCCGAACTTTACTAAATTGTAGTGCGTTAAAACACTTAATGAAAAAACTTAGAAAAGCCCTAGACGCCCCTTTGATTTTTTAAATTTCTTCTAGATTTACCTAGTCTTCCATCATCAGACCCTAATTTCCTAAACATGAGACTACCTTGAAGATATCGTCTTTCTAATAAAACAAAAACATGTAGCACTCGGGGCTGCCGCGGTAAAGCTATTTTATACTAGCGGCCGCCAGCGACTTCGTTCGCGTTGAGTTAGTAATGCTCTGCTCCTATTAGTCGCAGCGTGATGTTTTATAGCCTTAAGCCTTTCTGGATTAATGAGCTATCCAACGCAAAAAGAATTTTTCAAATCGGACCCGTAGTGCCTGAGATTAGCGCGTTCAAACAAACAAACTATTCAGCTTTATATATTAGTACTAGCTTTCCGCCCGCGGCTTCGCCCGCGTGGAATTGGGTTATATCGCGTTTTTTAGATTTCCCATGGGAATAAAACTAATTAAATGACGATTGATCAGTTTTGAAGGATTGATCGTAGAAGGGTGAAAATTTAGGATTGTATGTAGTTTTGTATGTTGTAAAAAAATAGAAACTAAAAATGTTGTGTAAAAATAAAAAAACAAATAGGGGTGGACTACCCCTAACATTTAGGGGGATGAAAAACAGATGTTGGCCGATTCTCAGACCTACTCAATACGCTCACAAAATTTCATGAGAATCGGTCAAGCCGTTTCGGAGGAGTATAGGAACGAAAACTGTGACACGAGAATTTTATATATAAGATAGATGTTCGCTAGTACCAAATTTTGTATGGAGAAACGCATGGTACTATACATTGAATCTGCGCTCAAGCGCAGGGCTGCAGATGTGCATGAAAATGCAGATAAAAAACGCAATCCTGCGCGTGGCTGCGGGGTAAATCGCAAAGGTGTGCACACCGAGTTCCGCAGTATGTAGTTAGTAGGAAATTTTTTATTAGTTATTTATGACACAGTATTTTTTTTATTTTGCCAATTAACGTATACATTTGTATAAGTATGTATTTTCTTTTTTGTAGTTTATTTATTTATTTATTTTTTACCAGTGACGTCATTGAAGGAGTGCGAAAAATGGTGGCGATTTAGCGACTAAACTATATTTGATGTTTTATTTTTGACTTTGATAAAGAAATAGAAGCTATGCCACAGCTATAATTGACGTCATTTTCGTGATCAGCGCCCCGAAAACCCGTCACGATACCCAAGTCAAAATATCATGAAATATAATTTCGGCCACCTTGGATTTCAAAAATGACGTCATTTTCGTGATTAGCACCCGCGAAAACCCCTTTCACGATACCCATGTCAAAATATCATAAAATTGGTGTCAGCCATCTTGGATTTCAAAAATGACGTCATTTTCGTGATCTGCACCCCCGAAAACCCCCGTCACGACACCCATGTCAAAATATCATAAAATTGGTGTCAGCCATCTTGGATTTCAAAAATGACGTCATTTTCGTGATCTGCACCCCCGAAAACCCCCGTCACGACACCCATGTCAAAATATCATAAAATTGGTGTCGGCCATCTTGGATTTCCAAAATGACGTCATTTTCGTGATTAGCACCCACAAAAACCCCTTTCACGACACCCATGTCAAAATATCATAAAATTGGTGTCGGCCATCTTGGATTTCCAAAATGACGTCATTTTCGTGATTAGCACCCACAAAAACCCCTTTCACGACACCCATGTCAAAATATCATAAAATTGGTGTCGGCCATCTTGGATTTCCAAAATGACGTCATTTTCGTGATTAGCACCCACAAAAACCCCTTTCACGACACCCATGTCAAAATATCATAAAATTGGTGTCGGCCATCTTGGATTTCAAAAATTACGTCATATTCGTGATCTGCACTCCCGAAAACCCCTATCACGACACCCATGTCGAAATACCCAAAAATTCATCGAAATACCAAATTTTAGGCGAAGTTATCCGCAAACAAACATAAAAATAAAAACTTTTTACAAAAAAACAACCGACTTCAAAAACCACTACAAAGTGAAAAATAACTAATTTCGGAAGTTAATAATATAATTTCACAGTCTTGCCTGGTCCCAAAAAAAAACATGAATTTTTTTTTTTAAATGTGTCAGTTCTGCAGAAATTTATTTGACCCTGATTACGTTTTCCCTTAAAATAATAAATAATGATAAATTAAACTTTATTATATTATTTTTCTATCCCTTTGCCCATCTGACTTAGCTAACTTTCAATTTACAAAACTAACTTCCAACCCTGAAGTTACAGTCATAACATATTTAGTTATAAAGGTCTAATCAATACACATTAAATAAGCCCAAACACGTGACAGTTGCTTCCGATGTGGATTCCCTTGATATTCTGTCATCTCCATCATCAGGTCAGGCCCAAATCTTCACGGTTTTATAGTATCATCCGATATAAACACGAGTATCAAGTTGTCACCCGAAGCGTGCCTACAATTTTCGATAATTGGCCTAAATTTCTCAGAATTTCCATTATCGACACTGACGTGGTAACAATGGGATTACATAGGCAGCATATCCCTTCATATAAAAAAAGAATGGTCAAAATAGGTTCATTAACAATAAATTTATCAGCGACAATAAATCGAACTGAGAACCACCTTTTTCTGAAGTCGGTTAAAAAATAAACAGCGCAGAATTTTTATTATGAAGTATCGTCAACATTTGTTTGAGTACATAATAACCAAAAGTATTTGGGCGCACCAATAAACAAAAATAAAAGTGCCATGTCTGTTACTTCTGTGGTCTATGAATTTAACTTGTATTTGTAAGTACTTCGTCCGCCAGACGGCGCTAGTAATATTTTGCGAAGTATTGTAGAGGTGGGGCGCGGTGAAGAGGGAGCAAATGCTCGAGGTCATTTGGTGAGGGTA
Organism: Sesamia nonagrioides; assembly: GCA_017933935.1. Lineage (NCBI taxonomy): Eukaryota > Metazoa > Arthropoda > Insecta > Lepidoptera > Noctuidae > Sesamia > Sesamia nonagrioides. The sequence continues at coordinate 110,633 of JADWQK010000305.1, read as the reverse complement.
CGACCTTAACCGTAAAAATTGGAATAAAATTTACGGTTAAGTGGATAAGTACATAGATTACATAACTTATTTATAATGAAATATATTCATAAAATATGTAGGTACGTATATGTAGTACAATGATTGCGAGCTACTTTGTGATTTTGAGTATTCCGTACCTAAAAGGTAAAACGAACCATGAGACTTCTCTGTTCGTCTGTCCGTCTGTCACCAGGCTGTATCTCATAAACCGTAATAGCGAGACAGTTGTAATTTCCAGAGATTGTGTTAGTATTTCTGTTGCCGCGATAACAACAAGTACTAAGAATAAAAATAATAAAATATTTAAGGGGGCTCCCATACAACAAACGTGAATTTTTGCCGTTTTTTGCTCCATATTAATAACGGAAACAGATAGACGCTTAAAATGTTCACAGAATATTTGGTTATATATTCAAATTACAAATAAATAATTAAAATAAAATAAATCCTGAAGGCGGGCTCCCATACAATAACCGTGATTTTTTTGCCGTTTTTAAAGATAATGGCGTACGAATCTTGTAAAGGTCTTGCTCCAGCAGACTACCATTTTTGTCGTGATTTGGACAATTATCTACGTGACAAGAAGTTTTCTTCCCAGGAGGCAATTCTGCTTTCACACAGTTTGTGCAGTATAGATCCTCAGAGTTCTATCACAAAGGCATAAACGACCTTCCTATATATTGATTATAAATGAATTATTTAAAAATTAAAAAATAAGCAATTATTTACATTTTCAGTACTAATCGGCAATTTTAAACTTTAACGCCTATTATATTAAAAGAATTATATAAATAAGAAACTTCTAAACTTGAAATTACCCATAATTATTCTGCTTCCTAATTTTTTGTTTCAAGCTATCATAATGCGACAAAACATCGTCGTAGTAACTTCTTTGAATATTATCGATAACTTTATATCGAAATGATACAAACCCTACCACAGTTTTTTGCATTGCCATTTAAAAATATTTGCAAACAAACGTGTAAAAAGAATAATTTTGCTAAAAACGAAATGCAAACGAAAATTGCAAAACAAAATGCGCTTTATGGCCTAAAAGGTCTATTACACTCAAAAATCGCAATAAACTGAGCGTTAAAATAATTCGTAAGCATAAAACATCTAAAATGCCAATAGACGGTGTCACGGTAACTGAATAGTAGCGAATAAAATTCTAAAACAGTTTTTGTTTGTACAAGACAAGTTTCACTTAATTTATTTACTTTTCAATATTTATTTACCCGATTTGAACTATACTAGGGTATTAAATCGGATCTGGCAACATAGACCACACTGGCCACCTACCGGGCAATAGCTGAATATATTTTATATAAACTTATTTCATTTTTACTATTTGATGTCTCCAATTGTCGATCTAATTTTGCTATATTGTACTAGATGGCGGAACTGAGCCATGGGATCACAGTTTTTCTATGCCATTTTGACACATGCCCTCTCTATATATATACTTAAATTTCTTTGCCTACAAGGTACTTCCCGTGAACTCAGAATCTTGAAATTCGGCACGAAGCAACGTTATATTATAGTACAGACAGATAAAGGAAAAATTGTGAAAATGATAAATTTGAAGTTACATAAAATATTAAAATATTATTTTTGCTTACATGACATAAAATATTATTTTAATAATTATTAACTTACTACCTACCCTTTTTCACATGAACGCGTAGAGATATTAAAGTTGAAATTCATATCAAACACTTCTTAAATCTAATTGCCTCTAAACTGTGAAAAATTCTAAATCAATGCTAGTATTATAAATGCGAAAATAACTCTGTCTGTCTGTTACGCTTTCCCGCCTAAACCTCTTAACCGATTTTGATGAAGTTTGGCACAGACAATCTTTAGACCCTGAGAAAGAACATAGGCTACCTTTTATCCCGGAAAAATTTGATGTTCCCGAGGGGAATTTAAACAGCGCGATATAACCGAACTCCACGCGGGCGAAGCCGCTGGCGGAAAGCTAGTACGTCAACCGCTATGTTTCTACGGCGGAACCCTCGGTGTGCGAGTCCGACTCGCATTTGGCCGGTTTTTTTTTATATAAATTACAAACTAGCGCTTGACTGCAATCCCGCCTGATGGTAAGCAGTGATGCAATCGTTGATGGTAAAGCGCGCTAGTTTATTAAGCCTACTCACTCAAAAGAACTGAGTAAATAGGAAGGAAGACGGCAGTTGAGCGCGGTGATGCAATGTTAAACCCAACAACACGACCAACGATGCTGCGCCAGAGGGATATTGATCTGGAGGCCCTCCACAACCAAATTCCCGACACAACATTTCGCGCATCGTACCCGGCACGTACATCGCAACACAACTGCTCAGATCCGTCCTCCGTACGGCTTCACCAGACATCATGCCGGAACACGATGAATCGCTTGGTGGCATGACTTTGTCTGGTGGGTGGTAACTTACGCCGGCGGCTGATGTTGCGGCCTACCACCGAGAAAAGAATACATTTGGATGTAAGTAAAATGATGTAAATGATGTTAATAATCTCCGTATATATTTTATTTATCACTAGCTTGCCGCCCGCGGCTTCGCCCGCGTGGAGTTCGGTTATATCGCGCTTTTTAGATTTCCCTCGGGAATATCAATTTTTTCCGGGATAAAAGGTAGCCTATGTTCTGTCTCGGGGTCTAAAGATTGTGTATGCCAAATTTCATCAAAATCGGTTGAGAGGTTTAAGCGGGAAAGCGTAACAGACAGACAGACAGACAGAATTACTTTCGCATTTATAATATTAGTATGGAAGTATGGATTAAGTGAAATTGCAATATAATTATATTATTTTAAGATATTGAAACAGAGCTTCCTCTGTCGTGTTACCCTATTTTGCTGTGCCCTACAGGGTCCATAATTGATCTCACACAAATTGTTACCATCTTTATATGTACTTATGGGAAAGCAATAAAGATATTGAGTATTGAGATGTGCTAAGTTTTGCGAGAATTCTATTTATCATAACTTTTGACTCTGAGAATTTACAACGTTCTTTTTTATTTCAATTGTCAGCTCTTGAAACAAACCTATCGATTATATACATAAAACATTGAGTGTATTATTGTGATTGTGACTACAATATTAAAGTTAAAAATATAAAAAGTTTAACAAAAAAATATAATGTCAACATACACGTCAAAAGCCAGATCGTATACGGCCATATTTAAAAGGGCTTTCTAAAAGCAATCAAATGGTACTAATAAATCACCATATGACCGAGTTTTTAATGGAAAATATCATATATTACGCGACTTATTCACGTTACGACACATGGTCGTGTCCATGGCAGAGCCACACCCATTTTTAACGAGCTTTTTATTAATTAGGCTGGTAACTTCACTGTCTAAACAAAGGCCCGAAACGTGGTTTGATTACCGGTTAATTTAACTAAATCTGTTTTCACTTGTATCTAAAATTGAATAATCAGTCACGCGACTTAACTATAATAATCACAGGCATATCAGCATACCTAACTACATGCACACATGGCTAACTCTTAACATTCTCGGATTGACCCCTATGTAACCCCTTTCGCTAATAACATCTGGAATAATTTCCTGCAACAATTTCAAAGGAAACTATAAAACTTCACATTTATATGGATTCTTGAGATAAATTTAATTCATTCGACATCGACATTTCAAAGGTTTTATTCTAACTTATTGGAAATTCAATCACATTCAACGATTCGAACAATTTACAGTAAGGGTCAAAAGTGGAGTACCACTTTTGACACTTATTGTTATTGCAATAAAGTTCAAAAGTAGTAATGCACTTTTGACCGTTACCTGTAAATTTGTAGAGTAAGTTAAAAACTAACTCAAGTTGTACTGTGTAATCTCATATTCTTCTTTTTCTTCAGCCTATAAAGGTCCACTGCTGGACTAAGGCCTCCCCGAGGCTTTCCGCAATGACCGGTCTTGTGCTGCCCGCATCCATCGGCTTCCCGTGTAATCTAATTCTAACGTTAAATTAATTAGCACTTTATTTTGATTCTACAACCAATCTGCCAAGCCTTTTCCCTTCAATGTTGGAGACGCTATCCAGTCTAGCCGGATGCAACTTATTTCGTCTTTTTGACCTTCAAAACTCGGTTACTGGGTGATGCGATACGCCTTTGTACGACTGGCTGTCAGATTTTCCGGCTTATGACCCGTAACGACGCGACTGTCAAAAATCTAAAAGTGATAGCTGATACCAAGGCATAAAATAAAAAATGCTTATGAACGTTTGTATTTACTTTTTTTATATATAAAATTATAAACTAGCGCTTGGCCGCAATCCCGCCTGATGATAAGCAGTGACGCAATCATTGATCGTAAAGCGCACTAATTTATTAAGAGCCTATTCACTCTAGCTTTGAAGACACTCAAATTATAGTCCGACGGAAACACCGCCGCTGGCAAATTGTTCCAGTCCCTCGATGTACGAGGTATAAAGGAGGAGGCGAAACGCTTCGTCCGGATCGTAGTGGTGTTAACAACGTAAGGGTGGAAACTCGCCGTACGACGGGTCGTCCGATGGTGGAACGGAGATGGGGGAATTAAATCATGCAATTCCCTCGCACACTAAGAACAAATAAAAATTCTGCCTGTCTGTTTGTGTTTGTTCCGGGTAATCTCCGAGACGACTGAACAAATTTTGACGGCACTTCCACTCGCTTACGTAATACGGAGTTACGTAGGCTACTTATAATGTAAAAAAAGTTACAAATTATTGTTTTCCAACATCGATGCGAATGAAGTCACGGGCACAGCCTGTAGCATGTATGGAGCAAAAACTGACGCCCGGGTTATCAAAAGCTAAACGGAAAAACAAGACACATTCACGTGTCTCCTCGACTTTGATCTAATGCTATCAAAGTCGTAATTGACGGATAATTAACATTACCTCTTATTTACAAATGTTTTCCTATTCCGATTTAGAAACAAGCTTGCCGCAAGGAAAAGGCTATGTCAATATAAACCTTACGTTCTAAATAATAAAGGTTTGATTTTGATACATGTTTTCAGCCACTAAATCAATAGCAGATTTTAACGGACTCTTGGCTAATTTAAAACCACTTTAAAGCGCCAAATCTATATACAACGGGGCCAAATGTAGTCGTAATTAGCACTTATTGACTATAAAATTGATAAATGATAAAGCTGCGCCTGCGACGTTTGGGCATAGTTAACAGTTCAGTAATTAGTTTCGAAAGTGGGGATCAGAAGCGTCTGGTTGTTGAAGTGGTCTTTGTTCGATCTTTTTTGTGGGCACTTGACCGTCTTCATTAAACTATCAATGAATTCTTTGTTAGACACCCTGGGAAAGTTTTTTCAAACTCTTAATAATTTTGTGTATTTTGAATCAGACATGTATACTCAAACGTGTGATTGGTAGATACAAAATCAATATTTGTCGCTGATAAGATATTGTTATGATAGTGATGTCACAACTGCATTGCGATTGTTAAACTTTCAGATAATTTTGGCACATTTAAATCATTTTGAGTCGCATAATATTGGCGGAGAGATATCTTGTCTTTCGTTTTAGTATTTGCATGTATTTAACATGCACTTTTGTTGCGAATATTGCTAAATATTTGATTAATTAAAAAGACAGGCTAATTTTATACATAAACAGCTATTTATTTTTTTCATGAAGTGTTTAAATGGCCAACAGTTGCTTAAAAATGGCAAAACATAGCTTACAGCTTGTTGAGTTCCCACATATAGTCTTCCACGTAAATTACGTTCGCGAATCAACTCATGCTAACAAGATCCATTACTGTAGCAGTGGCATGGTGAACCTAATTCCTTCGTGTGGACCGACACACGGCAATTTACATTTTAAACGTTTACAAAATGAAGATAAGACTATATCAGCCAACTGTCAACAACGTTATCTGTTCGTGTACATTAATCATTTAAATAATTAGTTTGTCGTTCTCATGAATATAATGAGACATCAACTGAATCAATTACAAGTAGTCAAAGGTGCACAGTGGCTCGGTTTATCGCGAAACGTGATTTGTGATAATATGGTCGAAGATAAACTATAGAATATTATTTTTTATCTATCATTACATTACCAATGTGTACCTAATTTTGTAATGTTAGCGGAAAATGTGGCTAAGGCCGGTGATGCCATATTTATTGAAATACCTGATGTGTAACGTAGATGATAAAAAGTCAGCTGAACAGCAGGGAATTTTAAAGGGTAGATATTTAACATACGCCTCCCTAAATATTTAGTAAGTCTTATTGAGTTATACCATAGGGAACTCAATCCTCCTCTGTATGAGAGGAGACCTATGTCCAAAAGTGGGACGATAAAAAGGTTGTTGATGATTGTAGTGTTTGTATCTCCTAAAAGGTACATACTAACATTGTCTCATGTACACTCGTAGTCGAACTATAGTGGTCAATCTAGCAGTCTGTTATTGACACTGGTCAAGGTTGGACGTGTGCTGCTTGCGATACGAGTGTAGTGGTGAGCCAGTGAATTTCAGGTGTTACTGTAAGGACGAGGGTCCTTACAATGATGATGATGATGATAGGGAAGTTCATAAGAAATGAAAACTTCAGCATCAATAGCTGATGATTATTAGAACCCACAGACTAGATGACGTTCAACGTTTCTAACTATAGACCAAAAACGCAGTTTTGAATTGTCAAATGATCGGACAGTCAGCAAGATGCTAGCCTATCCAAGGCGAAGGTATGTAACTTTGGAGAAAACGGGTCAATGTACCTATTTATTCGAATTCTCTATACGTCACTAACCAGGTAGATTGAGTTATTATCGCCACTGCAGTCACCAGGGGCTGGCGCCAACGCATACGATAAGCCTAATAAGGGGGTGACGTAGGCACATAATTTAATGTTTTGTTCATTGCGTTATAACGTAGTACATTATAACCCAATGGTTTTGTTTCGCATTCCACGCTGTGTACATGACGTGCGCAGATGAGTAGTAGTCAGAAGTACCTGACACAACGCAATGGACTTCACAGTGGAACTGTAAACTTTAAATAGGAACAAGAAAATCTGTTAGTTTGGAAAAAAGGACTTTTTTATTAAACATTTCAGTGAAAAGATAAGAAGAGAATGTTGGGCTATTAATAGGCTAAGTTTAATTATTATTATTTATTATTAATAGGCTAAATGTATTTAAGATTAACGGAGGTATATCAATAGCATAGCACTGCACTAAACTATAGGTATAGCAACTATTAACTTATTCTTTTGGTGTCGTATGAGTGACCGGTTTTATATACATACATATGTACATAATTTCGAATTCGATAAATCGAAATAATTAACCAGCTTACCAACTTTAAATACATTATTTTTAAATACCTAAAACGGGGCAAAGATAACAACATGCAGAGGTGAAGCTGGACAAACCTTTAAAATTAATTTTATTGGCAAGATATATATTTCTTTTTTGTATATAATTATAATCTAGTGCTTGACTGCAATCCCGCCTGATGGTAAGCAGTGATGCAATTGTTGATGGCAAAGCGCACTGGTTTATTATGCCTATTCACTTAAAAAACTAAGGAATAGGAAGGATGACGGCAGTTGAGCGAGGCGATGCAATGTTAAACCCAAGACCAACACGACCAAACGAAGTTGCGCTAGAGGGAGATTGATCTGGAGACTCTCCACGACCAAACTCCCGACACAACAACTTTTGGCGCATCGTACCCGCCACACATCGCAACACAACTACTCAGACCCGTCCTCCGTACGGCTTCACCAGACATCATCGCACGACGAATCGCTTGTCGGCATGACTTTGTCTGGTGGGTGGTAACTTCTGCCGGCAGCCGATGTTATGGCCTACCACCGAGAAATATATCATTGCCAAAAATATTAACGAAAAAGTGTTGTTATTAATACAGTAAATATTTTAAAACTATCGTTTCAATACTAAAATACGTTTTAAAATTCCGTGATTCTGTCCCTACGTACTGTCAAACTTAAACCGTTTGGCAGTACACGAAAGGACGGAATTTAAAGTTATAATACCAGCATTCGAAGACCTTTGACCTTAGTCAGCAACACAAATATGACTTATTTAATTTTCTGAAACGTAAAGCAGACAATCATGTCTATTTATGTAAACATCACCCCACCAGCTCTGTGTAGGTAGGTACCTTCACACATAACATTACGAACAATAGACGTATTCCTTTGTTTTCCGTTGGCGAGATGCACCGCACAGACAACGAATCACCCAGTTTATTTAAAATAATGGCAATACTATTTATCATATTCCACAATAGTCTGGCAACAATTACAATGGCTTCTGCGACGCCCAATTGGCATATAATGGTCTATCTATGGATTCTATGGTATATAGTCTATGACCCATTAAAGCGGCCGCACCTTTAACGAGAGATGTCCTATTTACACACCTTAGTGAATAAGCTCATACAAAGTCAGTCACGCGTTGCGTACTCGGTACAGCACTAATTTATCTGACAGATCGCTTTGTTGTACATTGCTGCTGACATTTCAATTTGGATCTTCAAAGCATGACATAGCGGGTAATGTAAGGGTATTCAATTAAATGCGTCGATTGTTTAGTTTGAAATTGGATAATGATTTGAAACTAGCAGTTGACTGTTCAGTCCATGTTTGTAAATGTAGGTACAGCTATTATTTTAAATTACAGTGAGTATGTCACTTAAGTTATTTTGGGAAGTTTTTGTGTAGTAGCAGAAGTTACAAGGTCTGTTAATGTTAAGACTCGTGACCTTAAGAAGAATGACCGTCATTGACAAAATTGTGAACTTAGAAATTATTACGATACAGCAAATCTTAACAATGAGTTAAGCTGACAATGAATTTAAGATGCAACACGTTGCAGGAACAAAACGAAGTCGCGTTTTATGTCATGTTCATTCTTCAACATCATTAATTTGTATAGCATGTTAGAATCAAAGGTATAATTCAACACAATAGCAATAAAATATAAACTATTCGAATTCTTAATGTTATAGCATCGAGGAAATCTACACGGTTCTTGATAATTCTTAGGACAAGTCTATTTCAATTTTAAAATTATGAATGGTTTTCACGGCTATGCTTAGCTGTATATGATTCAAATCTGACGAAGTGATGACACTGATGACATCACAAGCGAATAATCTAATATGGACTACCGACAAAAGTCCAATGATTGAACCCACTTATATTAGGCTAATCAGATTATAGATAAATACACCTGTTGCTACGATTTCGAAATTGAACATTACACCACGCCTACAGAATATACGTAGTCTATAGGTACTGATTACAGTTTCATACAAATAAGTAGGTGAGAGTGAAAAATAAACTGAATACCTATTTCTGTTTTTCTATTTTCATTCGGAAATAAACACGTTTAGTACGATTAACCTTGAATCTTGTTTTACTATTTGCATTTTGTAATTTGTTTATTATTATATCTTACTCAATATTTATTTTCACTTTTTAATTTATAGATTTTACAGTGTGGACGTAGACGTACTGTCTAGAAGAATTACATATCGCATTCTTATAATTATACATATGTATAATTACAAGAATACTAATAATAATATTTACAAATATTTATATAATGGCTGGAACTGTTAAATAAGATTGGCCCGTGATCGAAGTTATTGAAGAAGGATACTAGCACATAGGGAAGACCTGAAGCTAAATTAAACAAGAAGCTCAGAAAATATCTGTGTTGTCATCTACATCTAGCTTCTTCTTCTTCTTCTTTAGCCTATAGACGTCCACTGCTGGACAAAGGCCTCCCCCAAGGCTTTCCACGCTGACCGGTCTTGAGCTGCCCGCATCCATCGGCTTCCCGCGACCTTCACCAGGTCATCGGTCCACCTTGTTGGGGGCATCTCTACGCTGCGTCTTCCAGTACGTGGCCGCCACTCCAGAACCTTACTGCCCCATAGGCCATCGGTTCTACGAGCAATGTGCACTGCCCACTGCCACTTAAGTTTAGCAACTCGCAGAGCTATGTCGGTGACTTTGGTTCTTCTGCGGATCTCCTCATTTCTGATTCGATCACGCAGAGAAACTCCGAGCATAACTCTTTCCATTGCCCTTGTAACATCTAGCTTATATTACCGGTATTCATCTTTCTATGTTTCAGTTTTAATACTAAAGAAACAGTCAATATTACTTACTTTAACTTTAAATTTAGTTTCACCGTAAAATACAACACAATGTTGTACCTTACCAAGTATTGTACTACCGTCTGCGTGTCAAAACTTTCGCTAATAAATTCCTGTCCCTGAAGTAATAAATTCTTATTCGTTTTCTAAAAAACAACAAAGTATCTAAGTAACACCGTATTTGTCTCATTAATTGTTTTAAATGTTATATGTTATAGTTAAGAGCAACTCGTACTTCCACTATCACAACCGGAGATAAACGCAATCACGTTCACATCTCATGTTGCTATAATGACGGAACCTTGAGTATTATTGGCGATGAAATTAAAGAGACAATAGAAAGAAAAAAAAAAGAAGTAAGAGGGAAAATAAGTTTATTTGCGGTAAACATAACGCTGAGAAAGAATAACACAAAAAAGAAATTGGGGGAAATATATTTATGTACGGACGACAGCAGGCCAAGCTACCCGAAACTGTCAAATATTTCCAATCTACCTTGAGTCTTAATGCTGTCTATTGCTTGAAATCTGACGATTAGCAGTTAGTAGCCTGATGTGCTGTTGTCTGTACATACATACGTCATATCCACGCAAATCGGCCATCGCTCAGCACAATGCTATCTGTACGATCCGAACATCACATATGATTGGATTTTAGATAAAGTAGAAGTCTTTTCCTATTATAGTTAGTGAATATTTGCTCAATTATACATTACTAATAAAAGTATATATATAGTCCAAGTCACTGTTGTGTGACCACTGGGGACACGAGATAACAATAACGCTCCATATTAATATCTGTACATACTCCTCTATACACCAGTGTATTTATACTGACCAGTGGGACACTCGATATTATAACTGGGCCACATTCAAGCAAATTTTGATCTACTTTGAACGTAGACTGTAGCTAACAGATTGCAATCTACATTACCTGATATTATTCATCGCATGAAGACCTAATGACACCATTTTTTGCCCAGCGCAAGCGCAGCCGTTGATACAGATTCGCGAACCAAATTATATCGAGCTGGGGGTGAAAGTAGACAGGCTTTCACTGCTGCCTTCAATGTTCAGATAAAATATTTTTTAGTTTAAGACATTCTGCAAGATCAGATGATACGTAAAATCCCTAACCGGTGTTTAAAAGTGATACATTAAACTTGGTTGTCACAAATATACCGCTCACCAGTAATTAATTATCATTTGTAATGTAATAACGGTGTTTAAACTAAGATATTTGTTTGTTCCACATCAGTAAAGATAAAGTGGCAGTGACAAAATTAAGCACTTCACATTAGTATTCGTCAGTTTGTAGAGATAGCAAAGATTGATGGGAGAAAAGGATGCTGTAGCATGGAGTATTTATCAATATAATTGGAATATCTAACATTACGTAGTTCCTGCTAACTGTTAACCAAACTGAGGATAGCAGCCGTCTACCGCACACAATCGTGGAATCAGTAATAAACAAGTTGTCGGTCACGATCGTTTTCAAACGTCATATTCACAAGAATTCAACAAGTGTAAAATGTATAAACACACAATTAAATATTATATGTCCTTCGTTTAGGTATATTTGAAATCTACCTAATATTATACCTTATGCAACAAGGCATAAGTAGCAGTTTTGCAGTCTCATATTAAGTCTATGTTTAGAATGTGAAGTTATTATTTCCGCCGAAAAATAATGACGGGACGACGCGAAACAGCTCGTAGGAAAGTTTGACTACATAATTTGACATAACCATATATTAGACAACAATATTTCTATTCTGTAATTATTAAGATACATCAAGATTTCAGGAGAACAGTCTTCAAATAAAGTCGCACCAATAGTTTTTTAGGTAACAGATAATCAGAAATTAAAATCAACTATTGTCAAGATTATCCAAATTAAATACTAGAAAGCTATCACTTAGAACATTTATAAATTGATAAAGATGAAACAGCGAGTAATCTTGCTACGGCGACTCTCACAAATGACCCTAGATCTGCGTACCTACATTAGCGGCATTGCTATCAAATATTTAGCGTACACGAGAAGCATTTCAGGACTTATAAGAGTTATAGGTACGGTTTGCTATCCGGCTATTATCATGACCGCATCGGCAAGTGGAAAGCAATGACACTCACCTACGACAGCCAGATACGTTTACTTCGTGCGTTGCCATATACGGCTAATTCGAAATTGCTTACTTTGATACGTTTAAGTGGAAACTCATTTTTAGTGAATTTCTTCGTAAAGCGTTCGGCATAGTGATTTGATCTAGGCTTTTGTGTTGAATACTTTGTTCATTCGATTGGTACTGTTTTAAGCAGAAAATACAACGCTTCCGAGAAATTTTAAGTCATTAAAAGTAGGTATTTCATTCTACCAACGAACGCTCCTGATTTGGTGTAACATTTTTGACAGAAAAAGCAAAACATTGATTTGCAAAGCAACATATTTCGCAACATCACACAATGCTGTAGCCCCAATTAAGGTTACGTAATCAAATTTTAACTGTAAATCAAATACAACCGAAGTTAAACGTACAATATCTAGTGTTCGTAATCATACGGATAAAAAACTGGGTATTGGCAAATATAATCATAGCAAGAATCATCGACAAGCCTGCAATCACGGCAATTCAAAATTTTATTACCTGTAATTTGACTTTCCGTTCCGAATTGACGCTTGTAAATATTTTTTATAGTTTGTATATAGATTAGAAAGAAGATTCTGCGTGACCGAAATCAGAGGACCTGATTGAACCTACACGTTTTAGAAAAAGACGATTGTTCTAAACAGGATAATGACAAATGTATATCAAACCGCAGAAAATACCGAAGCCGCGTTTGCACTGTGAACCCTCTATGAGCGGCGCGTATGCGTCATTATCATAATTACTCTCTAAAGGCCTTGTCTGATAACATTGGTGTGATGGACTGCGTCCTCAGTTGAATGTAGGCGTGAGATAAATGCATTCACTCGACATGTGTAACAATTATTATGTTCTACAATACAACAGCTGAACGCCGACACATCATAGTGTCGGGGAGGCGTTTCTTGCGAAAATGCACAGATGGTGAATTCAGCTTTGTCTTATTGTCAAGTCAAACAGACGTAAAGTCGACGTCCAGTTTCTGGTTTCCGGTGACGATAATAATTTTCGCGAGTACACATTTGTTGAAATAATATCTTAATATGACTTACGAATATTATTATGGAAATATAAGTTCGGGCGTGATTGTTGATTCATTTTTCCACTCGGAAATGTGAATTCCAGAATAGGGTATTTGACTAAAAAAAACTAATTATTCCGTCAGTCAGATTTCCAAAAAATACTAGACACGTAGTTTTCCTTTTTTCATATAAACAAAAAATTAAGACGACACAGCGCGTTGAAAACTCGTGTGACGTCACTGCACGCTACACTTTTTAGCGGCCAGTGACGTTACCAGTCACCACTCCTGATCTTTGATGCCTTTTATATTTGTCAATTTTTATTGATTTGATAAAACGAAATCTACGTATACAATATTTTTCTATAATCCGAATGACGGACTAAATAGAACATTTTTTTACCCAGGGAACATCCCTATTGTCGTGCATCTTAAAATTTACTTCAAACATCTTCAAAGTAATAAATTCGGTAATGCGCTTGTGTCGAGTAGGTAGAAGGGAGATAATAAAATTTAAATACCACACTGACCAGCCTTAAAATTTAGTCAAGCACATGACTCATTCTACAATATGTAAAGAAAACCCTGTCCGATCCGTGAAGGTATTGTTAGGTATCGTTAACTGATTCTAATAATGCCTACAAAGCCGGGCTAAACTTAAAAAAAAATCCCCCAAAAAAATAAATATTATTTCGAAAAAGCGAGGTAACTTAATGCATGTGCTGTAGGCAACCCGATAGCCCCGCCCCCCTTCACCCGCGCATGTATGCGCGGGTGAAGGGGGGCGGGGCATGCGGCACGTGGTCGCATCGCTATTCGCTCCGTCACAAATGGTGTTGTCAGTTTTTTAAAAATTACCAAATTTCGGGGAAATTGGAATTAATACCCGGGAAAAAAAGATTATTTCAAAATTCATTATTATTGTTACTGTGATGATTATGTAAAATTTTATATTATATTTGGTAAAGTGTTTACCTAACCTTTATTATCCTTATGGGTCGGACAGGGTTTTCTTTACATATTGTATAAGCAACGCATCAGAAACTACCTTCATCTCGAGGATAACGTCAACGTAAACATGACTACTAGGTAACTAACATTAGTATAATAGTGGATTATCAACAATGGCGCCGATTTAGTTGTTCACAAACTAAACTAATTTTAAGTTAAGTGCGTCTTTTTCTTTCCATTCCACTAAGAAAAGGACAGAAGATAAAATGTCAGTTTAGACCTGTCAAATTAATGCGCTCCTGACGTAAACTGGCCTATTTTTAGTCGCCATGTTTTTAATCGCGTCTAAACTGTCTATGGAATATCTTAATTTGACAGGATTAAAGTAAAATTTTATCTTCTATCCTTTTCTTATTGAATTAGAAAAAAAAAGATGCACGATGAGATTTGTGAACAACAGAATCGGCGCCATTATGTTGTTACATCTACTATGCAACTTCAATAACTCCTAAAGGAGTAGTCTCATAACCTTGACAATCCCAATGGGCATTGTATACGTTATTCTTACTCCATAAGCGCTCGCACCTGGTCATCAGCTGTTACAAGTACTTCAGTCACCCTATAAAATGCTACAGAGAGTAGGGTGGTCCAATAACCGTTACGAATGTCTTATTGCATGTAGTTTAGTAGCAATTTTTGCTCATTGCCGGTGATCGGGAGGTTAACCGTAACCGTTCGCTAATCACGCCACTATTACGAGGTCAGTAGAGTTGTACCTGCGCCGGCGCAGATTGCAATGTAGGATTAACAGGTTATGACGCTAGATTTTTTATTTCAGTTCTTGCGTAAAATATTGTTTTTGACGTAAAATCGTTTATTAAATATAATATTGATAATATAACTATAAGCAAACAGACATATAATGGACACGAATATTATAAAAGGGGGCAATAAATCATAGGGTAATAAAAATTCGTCCGTATCACTGTCAACAGGAAAAATGCCAAAATAATTCTTTGGCCAAAAATAGGCCAGTCCCCTGGTACCCTAGTTTGCTATTTTTATAAATTTGTTATTCCAACACAATTCCTTTGCCATTACAATGTCATTGTGCTTAATAGTTTTTAGTCTGCTAAATTCATAACAATTGATCAATTATTTCAGTCGTCTCGTAATGGAAAGGTGATAGAATGACATTGCTGTATTGCCATTATTATAAAATCCGTTAATAGACATAATTTTCTAGATACTAATACTATTGAATATCAGGGTAGTTCAAATTGTTGAACATTTATTAATGTAGAGTACATAGTCAATGATTGACCACTGGAAAATCAAAATGACGCCGTTTTGTTAGCAGATTACGAAACTTGCCAAAATCGATCATTATGAAATCACTGATACCATTTTGACACCATTGTAATAACAGATTAAGGCCCATGGTCTTGTGAAGATTCGACTGACTGACTGCCCGTTGATGCCTCGAAAAATCAAGATTTTTTAAATGATATATTATACACTAGTGCTTGTTGGCGATCCCACCTGATGGAAATATACAATATTTTAAACAATACAGGTTTTTTGCATAAATTCTTAGTTTTATGATGAGAGAACAATAATTTTACTCAATTAGGAATTAACTATGGTGTACAAAAAACAATTTATACAAAAATAACCCTCGTCTAATTACAGCAATAATGAAAAAAAAAACACAACTACAAGGCTCGAAAACAATTAGCTCAGACGAGTTAAAATGGATGGCTTAGATCAAAATGAAGTTTGAAATCAATTAAGCGATATTCCGCCTAGGTACACGGAGAACAGCCTAAGTATTCAATATAGTATACCTACATAGACGGTCAAGTAGTTTGGCTGTTTGACTTTGACCGCGCCTTAAATTGAAAACGACCGACAACAACAAGCAAAAAAGAAAGAATGTATTTAAAACAGAAAAAAACAGCCAGTTTTAAATTTACCTTCCTAGAATTCAAGATACAGTTATTTAGGCATTGACTAAGAGAAGGTACTTGAACCGAATGCAAGGAAATCGTAAAATATAATCATAAAACGTGGAAAGTACTAGCTAGCTTGGAAGGTAGATAGATGTCATGCCTGTAATATTGGTATTTACACACCGCACACCGCGATTCTCGATAAGATTATCTATTTAGCGGTGTTAGATTGCTATGGACGTCACAAGTACTATTCAATCGGCAGTTATTCCATCATTATAATTAATCCTCCGAGCAATTTCCTATGTACAGAAACTAAATTGATTTTCTCTAAAGTAACCAATAACCAAACCTGTTTCCGAGATTCACGCATAGCAATAAAATAAAAGACAAAATAAGTAGGAAACACAAGTTAGACTGAACCTTGGACACGTGTGAAGTTTGCGCTCATCAAATGACATACACAATTGGACAAACTAGTTAATCTGACGTAGCAACGAATAATTACCTAATTATCAAAATAAGTAAGTTAGGTAAACGCACTTGGAATATCACCCGACTAACACCAATTCAATAGAATTATAAATTAATATGTAGGTACGTTGGTAGTTGTTAAACCGTTGACGCGGTGCAAATATTTAACTTTACATGCCAATTCAATTCAACATGATGAGTTTAATCAACAACTTTTTGTTAACACAATCGTAAAGAAATGTTTAAAAATACTTACCAAGGATATCGTGCAAATTACAAACTATTCGTATCGTAACTTCGATTCGTTTTCGAATGCACGTTGCAATTCAAGTCCTCGCCAATATTTTTCCGGATCACTCAATTCTGCTCACTGTCGCACTGTCACTTTTCAAGCACGGCCGGCTTTTTTTAAAAGTTATCACGCCAAAGTGTGTGCCTCCGTGGGAACGGTGCGTGGTGTCGATTCGATGGATCGTTGCGGACTGACTGGCGGCGGCTGGCGGTCGCACGCTGGCCGCTGATTCCGAAACTCGACTTGTGTTCACTAGACACAGAATAGGGGCTCGCTGTGCATAATCAGCACTGTGCATCGATAAGATCCAACTCGGAAGGTTTATCATTTTTGAGACCTTTGTCGAAAAGCCCCATCATGACCATTACTTCGTTTTTACTTAGCGGCTAATATACAGCTAGTTTAAAATTTGCAGGTTTTCTAGAAATTATCTCAGTGGGACAGTATAATCCTCCTAATTTTTACAAACAACTTCATAGCAAAAGCCGCTGAAAGCATTGACCGCAACATCGCGTGAATATAATTGAGTCTGACTACTCAGTAACATAAAATATTGTGCTCATCATGCAATGATTATGTACACTAGCACACACGACGGTGCTGGATTAACACAGTGTCTAATTGTGGGAAAGCGCGGCGTGCTCGGTTCAAGATCGTACGACAATCGCGCCACCTCGGCTATTCGCGCCTTTTACTACCTAAACATATTTTTTTTCTCGTGCAGATGCAATGACTTTTGAAATAACACCGTTGTCTTAAAAACGTGTTTCAAATGGGTGTTTATCATTTTTGTTGTTTGACTGGTAATAATAAACAACAACGGTTATCAATATTGTGAAACAATGTTAACACGGAGTCAATAATTGATATCATATTCGATAAATTAGTTCTTTTAATAAGTTCTAAATTCGTTTTATAATTTAGTTCTTTCTAATAGTTTTCAAAGTTTTGTTGTTCTCCATAAACCATTGCAGTTTCTATAATAAACTGAGAGTAATAGCTTGGTACGCAATATAATGCAGATTTTGGAAACCATAGTAAGGAGACCCAGGAAGATGGCTTTAATTAAATTATAGTAAGGAGACCTACGCGGAGATTTGGTGGTCGTCGTCACCGGGCTGCAGGCAGTCCAGGGAGGCTATGCCATCCCTGGATGTCAAGCTGGTTAGCCTTTTGGTTAAAAGGCTGTTGCGCCTGGATAGAAAAGGCCTACGATTGAAGACGGGGATCATTACAAGCCACTGCTCGCTGAATAAGCATCTCCACACAATAGGCATAACGGACAGCCCTCTGTGCAGAGCCTACATAGAGGCTGACGAGACAGTTGCGCATGTACTCTTCGAGTGTACAGGCGTTACCCAAATTAGAAACAAAACCATAGGAGCACCAAGATCTTACACAGATTTTCTCAACAGGATAGGAGACCTGATGGCTTCTGGAGAGAGGAGGGCTGGCTGGAATAACTGCCAAAGGTCGCCATGGCCCACGCACAAAGGTCCACTGGAGGGACTGAAAGCGGAAACCAAACCAGTAACATAGAACATAGGACATAGTAAGGAGAGCCAGGAGTATAGATTTAATTAAATTATAGTAAAGAGAGCCAGGAGTATGGCTTTAATTAAATTATATTATAGTAAGCAGAGCCAAGAGTATAGCTTCAATAAAATTATAGTACGGACTGTAAGGAGAGCCAGGAGTATGGCTATAATTAAACTTATTGCTCTGCTATTTCTTAGGGAATACAGAAGTATCCCTAGCAGAATTTAGAATTTTTTATCATACATATATCACAACGTATGCAGAGTGGTGATTGGGTACCTATCACATCAAGTCAATTAAAATTGTGTAATTTTATTTTACCAAAAAGGGAAAGCTGAATATTTATAACAAAATAAATGGC
Source organism: Sesamia nonagrioides (assembly GCA_017933935.1). Taxonomy (NCBI): domain Eukaryota; kingdom Metazoa; phylum Arthropoda; class Insecta; order Lepidoptera; family Noctuidae; genus Sesamia; species Sesamia nonagrioides. The sequence continues at coordinate 91,700 of JADWQK010000305.1, read as the reverse complement.
GTTAATTTTTTTTTACGAAATAATGATATAAAGTACACGTATCAACAATTCATCATAAACTCTATGGTATTGGTACCAAATAATCACATTTTAAGTTCAACATTGTTAAATACGAAAATGTCTCAAGACTAACAATTGTTAAAAATTTTAAAAATAAGCTAATTTTTATTCATTCTTTTAATTGTTAATGTTTAAAATATGTAAAGTAGAACACGTGGTTTCAATTAATGTAACAAGATAACAAAAGGATACCTTGTTCGATGGACGCTCAAAAAGGCTGGAACAGCTTGGATGTGAATCGCGGCGGACAGGCTGCTGTGCCACAGCGTGTAAGAGACCTATGTCATATGTACCGCAGTCTGCGATAGGCTTAGTTGATTGTAGGATAACAAAAGAAAAAGCATGTTGACAATCCTAATCATAGATACATTATAAATTCAGGCCAATATAATAGTCAACAGAGCCAAACCTATCCACCCATATGCATCCATTGGAACTAACTACATATATCACTACACATAGAAACCAGATTACAATTCAGCAATGGACGTCGGGCTGACGCGACGTCATAAAACATGCAACCCAACAGCAAAAAACTTAAAGAAGCAAATATTTTTGCTGTAATTCTAAAATACTAAAATGCCATTGGCTAGAATTGAATCAAAATAAGTGGCGAGATATAAATTCGATGATTTAACTAAATATCTGTTTTCATAGCAGCACATTTTATGTAGGTATTACAACTTGTAATCAGTTTCGCGAAGTGTTTAGCTCTGATTAAGCAATAACAGTCGACATAGTTTATTGGTAATGTAATAATGAAGCCTTGTTTTAAATTATCGGTAATAATACTCATTATTATTTATTGGTAATTACGAATTAGCCACTTTTTTTTTAATAATATTTAGCCTGTGAGCGAGCAGAGTTGAGATTGTAGAGGAATTCGCTTTAGTTTTATAGTTGAGACTAATGCTTGGCTATGTACCTAATCATCATGCTGAAGTAATGGTAATGGGAAAATAGATTTCTAGAAAAGCAGAGTCAATCATGGAATCTATTAAAAACGTATTCCTTTTATATGGACTTGAACAACACTTGAATTGACAACTTTATGAGATTTATTTAGTTTCTATGTTTTTTTTTTTTTTGGAGTTTATTGGAGTTTACTCCATAAGAATCGATTTTCATATACAATATGTAAAGAAAACCCTGTCCGACTCATAAGGATAATAAAGGTTAGGTAAACACTTGACCAAATATAATATAAAATTTTACGTAATCATCATAGTAACAATACTAATGAATTTTGAAATAATCCGTTTTTTCGGGGAATTCATTCCAATTTCCCCGAACTTTGGTAATTTTTTAAAAAGTGACAACACCGGTATTATTATAAGCGAATAGCGACGCGACCACGTCACAGGTGCCGCGTGCCCTGCCCCCGCCGGCCGCGGAATGGGGTTGCTTACCGCACATGTGTTAAGTTACCTCTTTTTGCGAAATAATATTTATTTTTGTAGGGGATTTTTTTTTTTAAGTTTTGCCTGTCTTTGTGGGCATTATTAGAATCAGTTATCGATACCTAACAACACCTTCACGGATCGGACAGGGTTTTCTTTACATATTGTATAAGGCGCCCGGTATGAGAAAAATCCGAGGGGTAAAACCTACTAACTAGTAACGAATTTTAAGCGTTACTATTTTAGTGCGCACCTTCGGTGCGCAACTTTCTAATCTAAAAAAGTGGCATAATTATCTTTTTACAACTATATTTTGTTAGTTATTAAGATAATGTTATATTTAAAAAAATAATTAAAAAAAAGAATGTTTATAAAAAAAAAATATTATCAACTTTCTTAAAATTGGTTAAAATTTTCATAAATATGCATTTATAATTTTTTTAATTTTTTATGATTTATTTTATAAATAATTTTTAAAATAATAATAATAATTCTTATTCATTTATATGTATATTTTTTTTTTATTTTATGTTTTTTATTTTTTAATATATTTTTTTTTCTCGTACTTAAGGAGTAAACTCCAGTCGTGCGTCGGAGCTGACACAAACACTTTTTTTTTTTGAGTCGTCACTTCTTCCCAGCCAAAACACTAGGAAACGATGAAGGTCGGCTGTTTTGAAGGGCTGTTTTATATAATTTTGGCGTTTGAAAAATGCTGATTCTCTGCCTAAGAATAAATACTTACTAGTTTGTCTGGAAGAGATCGCTTTTAGTGTCATCCCTTGTAAAATCTTCATATAATTATGTTCTGTAATGATCTTACCCCACCTTACGCGTTGGGATAAAAGATCGGCCTTGGGGTAAGAACGTACAAATCAAATAACTGGGTTATTTGATTTGTACGTTCTTACCCCAAGCCCAATCTTACCCCAACGCACTTTATATGTTGTACATAATAAAGAGTAGGTACATAATAATTATATTCTATTCTTACTTTTGACATTATTTTAAAATTCTTAAAATAAAATAAAATTTAGAACCACATTTGCAGTTTTCATTGCTTTTGTCTTTTTTTAATCCACAATAATGATGACATTTTTAGGCACTCATTACATCATTCATCAAACCGCTTAGGCAACATTTATTTCTTTACTTTCGAAGATGACCTAAATTCAGGAATAGTAGATTGTTAACCGAGGGTGGAAAGAACCAATTCCCGAGGTATTTAGACGCCCGAGCGTAGCGAGGGCGGCTATAGTCCGAGTAGGAATTGATTCTTTTACCCGTGTTAAACACTCTACTTTTCATTTCGAATATGAGGAAAATAACTATTTTTTAATTCCGTCACAGATACATAACAGATTGGTATCCCGCTAATTTATGTCGAATTTTTAAATTTTAAATATGGAAATAACCACGTTATTGTTGCGACCATAGAATTAATAAGTAGGTACTATCGTACTTCTTAATTCTATGGTTGCGACCTATTTCGCTCAATGAAGTTTGCGCTAAGTTCACACTGGCTGTTTAGAAACTCACTTTGCCGCTGCATTTTTTTTATTAGTTTTTGTTACACAAATTTCTTCACAGCTGACAGCAGTTCTATTTTTAAAGTTCATTCCGACCCTTAGGTGGAAAGTAATTTGTATCAGTCTTTCCCGCTCTAGGGAGGGAAATAGCACTTTCTACCCAACAATCAGATCAAGAAAATACTACTTTCCGAATATGAGAAATGAAAAACGAATTTATAACTGAAGAGCTTACTTACACAAAAGGGTAACATCGGGTCGGAAATTGTTTTCGACCCAGTCTTCCAGAAAATATGTACATACACGAGTCAAACGCAATCATCATAAACGATGTCTCTTAGAAGAGAAGGTATTCATAAAAATATCGGTTACTTGTTTTTCTCAGGAAAATTGGGTAAAGGTGACCAGGAAACCAAATCAAAGTACATGATGTTTACTTTCCTTGAAAAGGAATAGTTACTGGTTTGATGATTTTCTTTGGTCTGTTTCTTAAGCCTGATTAATTTTGAAACTAGCGGCCGCCAGCGACTTCGTTCGCGTGGAGTTAGTTATTTGAACATATTATTTTAACCTCAAAAGAGTCGATTTCTATAGATACATTATTAAACTTTTAGATCATAACATACAGCATATTTTTTATTTATGTAGTGTAAAGCCCTCCTGGATTAATGGGTTGTTCTACGCAAAAAGAATTTTTCAAATCGGACCAGTAGTTCCTGAGATTAGCACGTTCTTACAAACTCTTCAGCTTGAACACGCTAATCTCAGGAACTACTGGCACGATTTGAAAAAATCGTTTTTCGTCGGATAGCCTATTAATCCAGGAAGGCTTTATATAACATCACGTTTCGACCAATAGGAGCGGAGCATATAAAAAACACATATTGAAACCTACGCGGGTGAAACCGCGGCGCGCAGCTAGTATATTATAAAGTATAGATTCAATAATATTCCTTAGAGGAAATAATCACAGTTTTCCCAATTTATTTAGGGTGCGCAACATCTATTTTTTTCTATATTGATCGTCACCTCGGTAGTGACTAGTTTTTAACAATCCACAGTTGTTTTTAATTAAATCATTAGCGTAGCACCATTTTAAATAATAGTGTGTTCGATTATGACGAAAACCCCTAACTAAAACATATAAAATGCAAATAAATTCTTTACGGAATCACCTACACAAATAAAGGCATTTTGAATTGTAATTAGAGAAATTTAAAATCTTAATTAACTGATACATATTTTACCGTTAGAAAACCAGTAAAGGATGTATCTTAACAACTCAGAAACAATCTGTGAGCTTTTAAAGTTGTCTTGGCGGCGTTTAGTGGTCAGATAAAAGTCCCTCCCATGGCGCCATGACATAATAAACGACTACTAAAAAGCGTGTTAAAAGAACCGTATGTATTTATTTCTTCAAACGAATACTAACAAGAATCCTGTTTAATAGAAATCGTGTATTAATAATAAGAAACAGGCTTCGTAAAGCAATGACAGCCTCTGTGGCGTAGCGGTAGCGAGCGCGGTCGTGGCATAAGGAGGCGCGGGTTCGATCCCCGCACAGAGCAAATATTTGTATGCATGAATATGAATATTTCACTGGTCTGGTCGTGCCTCGGAAAGCACGTTAAGCCGTTGGTCCCGGTTGCCATACGAACATCTAGTGGCAGTCGTTACGGGTTGTTGGAGCCCTGAAAAGTCTATTTGGTCTAACCGCAATGCTTAGATATCGCCTTCGGGTTGTGGAGGTCAGACGGCAGTCGCTCCGCGGAAAATATCGAAGTTTAGCCAAAATCAGCAGTTAGACTGGTAAAGCGGACCCCAGACTTCAAACCTGAAAAGCTACGGATGCGACTGGGATTCACGCTGAGATGATGATGATGATGAGGCTTCGAAAAGCATTGATTGTACAAAGATAGCAGTTCACTGATCAAAAGATCTGTCAAAATTTTAGCAGATTAACGCATATGTCAGTTATTGATTTGTCAATGTGGACGAGATTACCGTTTTATGTCATTTCGTTCAGTAGATAAAACGTGAAACGTGTGATAAAACGTGTCAGTGATTGACCATAATGACGTCAATTTGTTAGTAGATTAGTCAAAATCGTCAAAATCGGTCATTATGAGACCAGTTTTCGACTATTCTGACCCTATCGTAATAGCATTCTTGTTAGGTAGGTTGATTATGAAATCAAATGTAATATTACCTAAACTAGGAACTCCCTGTTCGATGTTTATTTTATACTGGCTAGTTACCAGCACCGCTACTTTTTTTTTAAATATCGAATCATCATGCTGCCCCCTAATCAACGAACACATTTTTGTCAAATTATTGCGACTAGTTGGCATCAATTGGGGTCGTTTGGACCGCCCATTGGTCCGTTCGGTCCAAACGATCCCAACTAATCATTTGACAAAAATGTGTTCGCCGATTAGGGGGCTGATCTATGCTTCGGGCATGATTCACATGATTGAAACTTAACTCTAAGCTTTTTAGAGATTTTTACAGAACCGATCGGCAGGGCTTCATGGTAAGAAGTAGGGTTTGCGACGACTAAACCAACACGGTTGGTGCAATGACTGAGCGATCGACTACTGCGCTGCGGGTCGCGGGTTCGATTGCACGAAAGAAATATTTGTATGGCCTGGCAGGTAGTTGTTCCGGGTCTGGCTGTTTGTGTATCGTGGGTGCGTTACCAGGAGTAATTCCTAGTGTGGAGCAACGTTTAAAAAAGATGTTACAATACGTAATATTAAAACAGGAATCTTTAAAATATATTCAAGCATAGCGAAGAAGCAACAGTGTAGTCAAAAAACTGACGGGTGTTATCAAAAAATATTCCTCGAAAAAATATTAAAGTTTACATAAGTTAAAAGGTAGATATATTTTCTTATTAACCGCAAATATGTACTATCTGTTGCCACGTCACTCAACTTATTTTGTATAAATATTGCCCAATATGCGTCATCACGATGCCTGCAAAAACAGTTTATTTATTTTATGACAGCAAAGTTTAAACACTTCCGAAAGCTATCAACAGTATTGGGCTTCAATGTAGAAGATTCTAGGTTTGAGTTGAAGCTCGTGTGTAATAATCATCATCATCATCAACCTTTTATTGTCCCATTGTTGGGCACAGGTCTCCTCTCATACAGAGAAGGATTGAGCGTAATCACCACGCTTGCCCAATGCGGGTTGGTGATTTCAGATTTTAAAGTCCAGGTTTCCTCAAGATGTTTTCCTTCACCTTCAGTCATTGGTGTCCAAGATATACTTAGAAAGTACACATAACTTTAGAAAAGTTACATTTTAGTTAGAAAAGGTACTTGCCTGACCTGGAATCGAACCCGCGCACTCATACTTGAGAGGCTGGTGTTTTAACCACTAGGCGACCACGACTTGACGACGACGTAATATTATACGCAAAATAAAAAGCTCCTACAGACAGGCCCGACAGCGAGATGTGACTAGAACAACACCGATGAAAACTTCATGGAAATTGTTTCACCTGAATCACGACGTATCGTCGCACCGCGCCTGTATGCGGAAGCCTTTGCGATTCTGCTGAAAAGGTGGAACACCTGTGGTACATCAAATTAAAGTTCAGTTCCATTTTCTGGATGGGAAATCATCAAATGACTACTCTCGCTCTGGGCGGAGCGGAAAGGTATGTCAGATTTTACTGAGTAAAACCCCTCCATGTTCCTTCATTTGTTTGTGCAGAAAGGGTCACAATATCTCATTCGAACAACCCTTGACCCACATTCAGTGCCCGTGATATCAACATTTAGTCTACTTACGTACAGTAATTTGCACATCAGTAGTAACTAAACCAGTGGTGCCAGTGATGACTTACGGAACTGAAACGTAGTCGCTCACAATGGGCCTCATACCAAGGCTCAGAGTCACACAAAGGGCGATCGAAAGAGCTATGCTCGGAGTTTCTCTGGGTGATCGAATCAGAAATGAGGAGATGCGCAGAAGAACCAAAGTCACCGACATAGCTCTTCGAGTCGCTAAAATTAAGTGGCAGTGGACAGGGCACATTACTCGTAGAACTGATGGCCGATGGGGCAGTAAGGTTCTGGAGTGGCGGCCACATACAAAGACGCAGCGTAGGGAGGCCCCCAACAAGGTGAACCGATGACCTGGTGAAGGTCGCGGGAAGCCGATGGATGCGGGCAGCACAAGACCGGTCATTGTAGAAAGCCTTGGGGTAGGCCTTTGTCCAGTAGTGGACCTCTATAGGCGGAAGAAGAAGTAACAAAACCCGTAACTTATTATACTATACAATCAAGTATCATCACTCTTGTCAAGTTCGAGTACACAAACTATTTTTCAGTCTGACATAAATAAACCGCTACAATGCTGTAATTACAGAAATAAATGAAAGTTATTGTATCACGCGTGGATCCACGTTCCGACGAAGGAAAATCTAGATCTTTGATAACAACAACAGTGGCAAGCAATAGCTAATAATTTTCTAAATTTAATATTGATAAAGCTAGCACATTTCTCGAGGTGATTGTTTACTAGCACCGAACCGATGTTCAGTATCCTATCAGGTTCTATATCTGCAGCAAGTAATTGAATATAGACAACTTGATGATATATGAGCAAAAACAGGACATTCTGTAGTACGGATGACAGCAGGTCAAGCTACCCTACACTATCAAATATTCCCGATCAAATATGTTTCTTTATTACATTTTCAACTTTATTGCTAAAGCATCAAGGCTACAGACTGCAGCCGTATGTACATTTCATACGTACTACTTACTACTTACATACAATATGTAAAGAAAACCCTGTCCGATCCGTGAAGGTATAGTTAGGTATCGATAACTGATTCTACTAATGCCCACAAAGACAGGCTAATCTTTAAAAAAAATTCCCCCTAAAAAAATAAATATTATTTCGCAAAAAAAGGTAACTTAATATATTGCGATAAGCAACCCCTTCCGCGGGCGGCGGGGGGCAGGGCACGCGGCAACTGTGACATGGTCGCGCTTATAATAATACCGATATTGTCACTTTTTTAAAAAATACCAAATTTCGGGGAAATTGGAATTAATTCCCGGGGAAAAAGGATTATTTCAAAATTCATTAGTATTGTTACTATGATGATTATGTAAAATTTTATATTATATTTGGTCAAGTGTTTACCTAACCTTTATTATCCTTATGGGTCGGACAGGGTTTTCTTTACATATTGTATATCTAATTATGTATACATATGTATACATAATTAGATATATGTAAGTTCTGATAATTCAAACCACCTCTATGTATTAGGTAGTTCTTTTTTGTGATAGTTATTGTTTCTGGAAACTCCCAAAGATTAAATTATCTCTAACCTATTAGTTAGAGATAATTTAATCTTTGGGAGTTTTCAAAATGTGCTTTTTATACAATACCCATCAGATAATTCAACCACCTCTATGTATTAGGTAGTTCTTGTTTATGATAGTTATTGTTTCTGGAAACTCCCAAAATTAAATTATCTCTCACCAATAGGTTGGAGATAATTTAATCTTTGAGAGTTTCCAAAATGTGCTTTTTAATCTTTAGATGTTTTTACATTATTGGACCAGCAAGCTGTAAGGTAATATTGTAGGTTGTGACCTTTCCGGGCAACAGCGAGCATACCACGATATACCTATCATCTTGTGAGTAAATGTCATTCAAGTAATCAATGTAATTAATATATCCCATTTACGCATTCCCTATTTATTGTTTTCATTTATTGATCTAGCTTCCAACTTCCTTTTAATTTTAATTTCACGTAGATATATTCCAATTGAAAACTGGACGAGCGGAACCACCAAGAACATGCGGAACATATTACAATTAAGTCTGTACTTAAAAGGTGACTTCAAAAAAGAAACAAAGTTGACATGACTTTAACATGAGTTGTTGAAATAAACATTTTTATTTATATAACTTTACTGTTTTTTTTTTTTTACTTTGTAAGGCTGAAAGTCTAACAATACCAGTTTAATCAGTGATTTTATTTCTGCAGGTAGCTTTATACAGACATTTATACGTCAATCATATTTTAAAAAACAAATGAGGTCGACGTTTCTTATCCGACCACTTCGAAAGGACAGGCCAAAAGTATAGCCGGTATAAAAAATCGATTGCTGCTATTAAACCAGAGCTTCTCCTAAGTTACACCTCAACACACAGTTGTCGAGGTTTCTCACCGGTACTTCGACATTCATGGGCACAATGACATTGCAGTAAAAGTACCTGCGACTTTTCCTTGATCCCGCGCTACTTCTTTCCCTGATCGTGGGGTATTGCCGTCCCTTTCGACTATTAGATAGAAGGAAAAGTGAGTGCATCTATGTCTACGCATACACTATTGTACACTATAATATCTCCCGCATCGATGGCTAGTATCTGCTGAGTTTGACTACCATGGCCTGATCTAGAGAACTTATATACATCCCTATAATAAGACTGGCTGGTAAGCCACTCTAACTATCCGTGATAACTGTTGTACCTACACTATAAAGCAGCGATAGTTATTTTTCAAATATAGAACCATGGTGAGCTACGAGTAGAAGCCTTTTGGCCTCGTAAAGGACTTTCTGTTTAATTTTTTTTATATTACTTTTTTATTCGTTTACAAGTAGGTATTCTTTTTATAGTCATACTATTAACACGATGTTATTTTACAGTAGCAATCAATTCTTAGTGTCTGCTGTGAAGTCTTTTGTAAATGGTAAAAATAATATATAAATTGTGTTCTTACTTAGAGGCTATGGCATGATTCATGCATGATTTCGCTTTACCATCAACGATCGCATCACTGCTTATCATCAGGCGGGATTGCGGTCAAGCGCTAGTTTGTTATTTATAAAAAAAAAATGTTCAGTTTATTACCATCGGGAACTATAATATTGACTGTGCCAAAAATAGGTTTCGTGATTAGGTCATCATCATCATCATCTCAGCGTTAATCCCAGTCGCATCCGAAGGTTTTCAGCTTTGGAGTCTCGCGTCCGCTTTACCAGTCTAACTGCTGATTTTGGCTAAACTTCAATATTTTCAGTGAAGCGACTGCCGTCTGACCTCCACAACCCGAAGGCCGCAGATACCGAAGCATTGCAGTTAGACCAATTATTGGATTTTTGAGGGCTCCAATAATTCGTGATTAGATGTTGCCTATTTTTGAAAAGGAAATCAGGAAAATTAAACATTTTGTTGATACGATTACTTTTTTTTTTATAAATTATAAACTACCGCTTGACCGCAATCCCGCCTGATGGTAAACTGTGACGCAATCGTTGATGGTAAAGCGCACTAGTTTATTAAGAGCCTATTCACTCTAGCCTTGAAGACACTCAAATTGTAGTCCGACGGAAAAACCGCCGCTGACAAATTGTTCCAGTTCCTCAATTACTATAAAAATCAAATCTATTGCTAGATTTTTTTTTTCTATTCACTGAGTTTTCTTCTTTTTTTTTGAGTCTGCCTATTGTGGCCAGCCCAGTGATAACCGTTACCTATAATTAGGTATGTGAGTCAAGTTCGTGATAAGCGCTTGATAAGATCCCTTCAATTTAATGTCCTCTTATTCATCGAAACCATTTTCTTGCCAATTCCTTTTATTTATTTATGCATTTCATACAGTCTTATTACAGGTTTGTTCGTTTTGTACCAGTAAACCAGAATCGGTTTGTATTGGTACTCACGTAATTATAAACAACTAGCGGCCGCCAGCGACTTCCTTAGCGTGGTTTACTTATGCTCCGCTCCTATTGGTCGCAGCGAGATGTTATATAGCCTAAAGCCTTCCTAGATTAATGGGCTATCCAACCCAACAAAAAATTTTCAAATTGGACGCGTAGTTCCTGAGATTGGCGCGTTCAAACAAACGAACTCTTCAGCTTTATTTATTAGTATAGATTCATAATTAATATGTAATTATAAACTAGTGCCTAACCGCAATCCGGTCTGATGGTAAGCAGTGATGCGATCGTTGATTTTAAAGCGTACTAGTTTATTAAGAACCTATTAACCTAAAAATACTGAGTGGTGGAGTGATAGGAAGAAAGACGGCAGTTGAGCGAGGTGATGTAATGTTAAACCTAACAACACGAATAAAGATGCTGCGCCAGAGGGACATTGATCTAGAGAACCTCTACAACCAAACTCCCGACACAACAACATTTGGCGCATCAAACACAACAACGTTTGGCGCATCAGACAACTACATTTGGCGCATCGTACAAGGTACACGATTGTTATGGGATACAGATGAATAATGTGCATTAGATTTATGAGTACCTAATATTTCCGATTGTTTTTTGACCCCTCAGTAGGTATTTTCCGCCACATCTTCTCAGAGGAAGTGAAATAGGATCATGTGGATTCTAACAAACTTATTTTTTTTATATTCAACCTAAATAACATATTTACAAAAAAAAAAAAACAGTTTTCGTTTCATTTCTTATGTATGTATGTACAGGTACACGTAAAGAGTTGAATAAGTCAAGAATTAACAAACGAAAGTTTCAACGAGAGAATACAGTCGTATTTCTTATTCTAGTAATTTCTCTAGACTCTACAATATGTAAAGAAAACCCTGTCCGACCCATAAGGATAATAAAGGTTAGGTTAGGTTAGGTTAGTTAATTAGGTAATTTTTAGTTAATTAGGTAGTCGCAATCATTTGACAAAAATGTGTTCGCCGATCAGGGGGCAGCACCCTAATTGCGTAACTCACTATTACTATCAGTTGGAATCATTTTGAAGCTTATTCCTAGTCCATTGGTCTGTTCGAAAAATGTCTATGCCTACCTACTGTCGAGTCGGCAATGCAAATAGGGCAATGAATTTTGTACAATTGCCAAAATGAAACCCATTGCTACTGATAGTGTGAAACGTAATTACCACACTGGTTTAAAACACCTAAGTTTTTGAATTAAGAACTTAAAAGTTTAAACCACCTAAACAGTTTTTGAATTATGAACCTATCCATTATAGAAATGCTGTTCTTTATATAAAAATGACACCTTAGTTCAGTACTAAGTTGTCTTTTTTGTATTAAGAAAGTTTGACTAACCCCAATAAAGTTCGAAATACAAATACTGACTCAAAGACTAAAGACTTTTTTCGTATGGTAGAAGTTGTAGGTGATAGTAAAAACCCTTCTAGGCTTGTTTAGTAGGTTCACTACATTTTTAATAAATATCCATCTCTTTTCTTATGTCTTGAAGACACGTAAATTATTATCTGACGGGTAGACTGCTGCAGACCAATTGCTAAAGTCCTTCGATGCCTATTCCATAATCTTTTGAATAGAAAAAAATGTGCGATAACTCGTCGTAGAAACTTCAATCTTATCTTATTGAACAAGTTCTGAAACTTAGTTTCCTTTCAGGGTAAAGTATATATAGGTACTGCGATAGTGATTCGACGACGTTAATTTATGAGCCTGAGGGTCTACTCCAAAGTGACACATTCGAATGAGCACACGTACCAAATATTTTAGTCTTACTACAAAAAAAAAAAACTTTTCGCTACAATTTTAAGTACATATTAGCACACTCGTTTTACCTCTTTAAATAAATAACTATAAGGCGCAATTAAATTGTAAAAAATCATTAACTTTGATGCACTAATACCAATTGTAACTTTGTGTTAGGAAATGGACAATACGATTAAATAGACACAGCCTCCGCGGCGAAGCGGTAGCGAACGCGGCCGCTGGGCAAGTTCGATCCCCGCGCAGTGCAAATATTTGTATGCATAAATATGAATATTTGCACTGGTCTGGTCGTGCCTCGGAAAGCACGTTAAGCCGTTGGTCCCGGTTGCCATACGAACATCCAGTGGCAGTCGTTACGGGTTGTTGGAGCCCTCAAAAGTCCAACAATTAGTCTAGCTGCAATGCTTCGATATCGCCTTCGGGTTGTGGAGGTCAGACGGCAGTCGCTTCACAGAAAATGTCGAAGTTTCGCCAAAATCAGCAGTTAGACTGGTAAAGCGGACCCCCAGATTCCAGAGCTGGAAAAGGCTTCGGATGCAACTGGGATTAACCCTGAGATGATGATGATGACAATGCAATGAAACCAATTCGGAGTAGACCCCCTTGTTCGCCCCTTGGTAAACAGGGGATCTACTTCGAATTGGCTATGAATCTAATGCAAGCTGTGTTATACTACAAAACTAATATAATAAAATTACACATCTGCACTATAGCACCCTGATTAAGGAACACACTGCCAACCCGTTTTCAATAATTTTAGAATCGCTAATCCATTGTTTTATAAATTCGAAAACGTTTGCCCGCTCGACAACATAAATAGGCAATGAATGTTGAACTGTCAAAATGAAAACCATTTCTACTGTTAGTGATTGTGTCACGCAATTACTCGTAGGTTTGATGAATCGTGATGATGCAAATTGAGCAACGATTGCCCATTAAGCATTTCACAATTGTCCATAAGTAGAATGATGCGGTAAACGATCGTATTTGTGGTAAGCATAACGCCCATTGTATGCTTTTTTTGTGTTGATTGTTTTGTTCGATATTTGTTTGGTGTACAATAAAGAATATATAAATAATCGAAAGATAAGTTTAATTAAAGCATTTTTTCCTTCTATCTAACCTGGTAAGGTTTCTAAGGAATAGGTAACTTTAACTTAAACCTTATTTGTTATCATGGCTTGCTAGTTCAAAGAATATTGCGGCGTATTTTACTGCAAATATATTCATTCGATAAAACTTTATTAGTATATGGTAAAAGCCCTAGGTACATGTCATCATCCCGCTGCTAGGCACAGGTCACGTCTCATATAGAGAAGGATTGAGCGTAATCACCACGCTTGCTCAATGCGGGTTGGCGATTTCAGACTTATAAAGTCCAGGTTTCCTCAAGATGTTTTCCTTCATCTTCAATCACTGGTGTCCAAGATATACTTAGAAAGTACATATAACTTTAGAAAAGTTACATTGGTACTTGCCTGACCTGGAATCGAACCCGCACACTCATACTTGAGAGGCTCTTTCATAGGCTTTTGAAATTTTTAGGGGGGCAGTAGCAGATCTAGAGAAATATATCCTATCTAACAATCAATCAATTAGCCTGTAATAATCCCTCTCCCAGGGCAGCTGGTCATCACTTTTTCGTGAGGGAGTAGGTCAAAATCCAGTCTACTCCCTCCCCCTCTCTCTGTAGGCAACAATCTACCACACATGCCCAGTGCGGTACATGTCACATGTCTTTCCCATAAACAAAAAAGAATCATTTTGCATTTTGTTTTCCCAAACCGGACATGTATTTAATAAATCAGTAAGCTAATTTTGCCTGTTATCGCTACTGTAGATTCTACTATGAAAAGAACTTAATGCGCTAATTGTTTTATTACTGGTAAAGATACAAGAGTCTGAATTTAAACCAATAACGGTCCGTAAATTATCAACAACAAGATTGTTCAAATAAAATATACGCAAGCAAAGGGAAGACCTTGATTATAAATAAAGAAAATGTAATTAGAATAATTGGGAGTAAAGTGTGCTATACTGCAGCATATTGCTAATCCATTGCTATTTAAGTTCGAAAAACTGTTTACTCAGCAACGTAGACAACGCAATGAATATTGTTGAACTGTCAAATTGAAACCTAATGCTTAGTAGACGTTTGCATGATTTCTATCAGGGTAATTGACAACACACTATCAGTATAGGATGTTACGAAATTATTCTGCTAGAAAGCATATAAAACCTCTATATGAACACATAGAAAGATTATTAAAAAAAGAGAAAGAAAGAGAAAAAGTAAAAGGGGGGAGGGGTAGAGGTGGCGAAAGAGTAGTCTTGGTGGTATGCCTCAACATCGGCTGCCGGCATAAGTTACCACCCACCGGACAAAGTCTTGCCGCCAAGCAGTTCGTCGTGTTTCGCCATTGTCTGGTGAAGCCGTACGGAGGACGGGTCTGAGCAGTTATGTTGTGATGTGTGCTGAATACGATGCGCCAAATGTTGTTGTGTCGTGAGTTCGGTTGTGGAGGGTCTCCAGATCAATCTCCCTCTGGCGCAGCATAGTTGGTCGTGCTGTTAGGTGTAACATTGCAGCACCTCGCTCAACATCCGTTTTCCTTCCTATTCACTCAGTTTTTTTTAGTGAATAGGCTCTTAATAGAACTAGCGCGCTTTACCATCAACGATTGCATCACTGCTTACCATCAGGCGGGATTGCGATCAAGCACTGGTTTATTATTTTAAAAAATATATATATAATCACATGAACCCTCTTTATTGAAAATGCAACAACGTGGCGGTTGTTTTAACAGAAAGTCATTGCACGATAACAGCAACAATTGTCGCATTTGCAAGATAATGAATGTGACTGGAAGAGGATAATCTGCCTCAGTACGACAAAATTACGAACAAACTAGTGGCCTAGTTCAAACAAGTGGACCGTCCTCCGACAAAAACTGTGTTACAGTTCAATTATGTGGGATTTTGTGGCGAAGCACATTTTTTTTTAATAATTTAAACTAGTGCTTGATTGCAATCCCGCCTGATGGTAAGCAGTGATGCAATCGATAATGGTAAAGCGCGCTAGTTTAATAAGCCCATTCACTCAAAAAACTGAGTGAATAGGAAGGAAGACGGCAGTTGAGCGAGGTGATGCTATGTTTAACCCAGAGGGATATTGATCTAGAGACCCTCCACGACCAAACTCCCGACACAACAACATTTGGCGCATCGTACTCAGCTCACATCGCAACACAACTGCTTAGACCCGTCCTCTGTATGGCTTCACCAAACATCATGCCGGAACACGACGAATCGCTTGGCGGCAAGACTTTGTCTGGTGGGTGGTAATAATCCCCAAAAAGCAGAGGTCGAGACGCCGCTGAGGTCCCAAACAACAGAAAATAAAAATAAAAACAAATCAAAAGTCTTTATTCTTATTAGGCTGAGAATCAGTACTTTTGAAACGTCAACACGTTAATTTTTTGTACCTTACATAAGAGAATCCCCCAAAACGCCCGCCCTTCGCCATACGAGACGGGCCTGTTGTCATAATCTAGTCCAGGAATTAGACCCAAGAACTTTGTAGTAACACTTACGACCAATCCTTAGTTAATTATGTTATTTAATTGAAGAAATGGCACTCTCCTGATATAACCATCTACTATATTAGAATGGAGTATCACTTCCTACAAAATAGATATGGGAAAAGATTTTTACAACTTTTGACTTTTCTATAGTACTCATCATGTACATAGTACTTTTCGTCTGATTCCGATTGAATTTTAGTCACAGTTTTTCCTTTATCTTTTTTTTTCTAACATTATAATCTAGTACTTCACCGCGATCCCGCCTGATGATAAGCAGCGATGCAATCTTTGAATTTGGATTTTTTTGATTTGGATTTGGAAAAAGTAAAGGAGTCTCCTAGGACTATTACAATGTATCATCATAATTTAGCCTAGGCATCTTTTCCTTTGACACCGGTCTTCGGCTAAAGGAGTACATCTAAACTTCTTAAATGAAG
Organism: Sesamia nonagrioides; assembly: GCA_017933935.1. Classification (NCBI taxonomy): domain Eukaryota; kingdom Metazoa; phylum Arthropoda; class Insecta; order Lepidoptera; family Noctuidae; genus Sesamia; species Sesamia nonagrioides. The sequence continues at coordinate 75,185 of JADWQK010000305.1, read as the reverse complement.
GGAATAAGTACTTTCTTCAATTCGTCAATTGTGTTCTTATTACCAGAAGCTGCCTGTGACCTCTCCTGTGATTCACCTACCTAAATAGATCTCCATTTGTAATGGTCATTTACCATCCGCGTTAGCTTCACTTCCTCGTGACCTTAACCAAGACGTCTTGACCTACGGGATCATGTCTGGAAAATGGGGCACTGTATAGGCCGATCCAATGGCGTAAGGTATTCCTTCTCAACCAGTTTTGCTCAGTACCGTAAATAACGCAATGAATGCTGTTGAACTGTCAAAATTAAACCCACTGCTACTGAATCTACTGATATTGGTAACGTCATTACCCTGCAGCAGTGTGATTAGGATTACGTAATACACTATCAGTAGCAATCGGTTTCATTTTGTCAGGTCAACAACATTCAATGCGTTATTTACGGTGTTGAGAAAACACATTTTTCAAACATATAGAGCAACGGATTATAAATATGCTTCAAAATGATGAAAATTAATATCGATAGTGCCTAAATTTACTTTACACTTAGGGCTTCGTTCCCGCTTTACACGGTTGTAGGACTTGACTAAATTTCAATAATAGCTTGCGCAGGCGAGGGATTTTTGTCCGCGGACTTTTTTGTCCGCTAAAATAGATTGCTTGCAACTGTATCGAGTAACGCAAATGCGGGATTAAAAGTACGGAGTGCAAAAAATCCCCCGAATAACCGAGGACATGCAGAGAGCGGACCGGGCAAAAGTACGGGGGAGTCCCCGAATAAAATAGAACTTGTGTGACTCGGCGAAGCAACGCACATGGCGGACTTTAGTCCTCGTTGTGTGCTCTCACTTCTATACATTTCTGGGCAACAAATGACCGCACACCGCGTTGAGTTCGTGGTAAATCCGCGGTAGACTTTTTATTCGCGGAGCGTACTCTTTTCTCCGCCGCGGAGAAAACTCCGTCGTCTGCGCAGGCCCTAATTCTGCTGTCATAACGATGACGGCGAAGGAAAACATCGTTAGGGGTTTCCTTACTATTCATGCTCGCTTGGTAAATTACCTGCAGCCTACTCTCTCTTAAAAGTCCAGGCCATGAGAATAGGCTGATTATGCATGCACTTTTCTAAAGTTATATGTCGTCATCATCATCATCATTTCAGCCGAAAGACGTCCACTGCTGGACATAGGCCTCCCTCAAGGTTTTCCACGACTACCGGTCCTGCGCCTCCCGCATTCAGCGGTTTCCCGCGACCTTCCCCAGGTCGTCAGTCCACCTTGCCGGGGGCCTACCCACGCTATGTCTTCCGGTGCGTAGTCGCCACTCGAGAACCCGTCGGCCCCATCGGGCATCGGTCCTATGGGCAATGTGTCCAGCCCACTGCCACTTTAGTGTTGCAATTCTTCGGGCTATGTCGGTTACTCTCGTTCTTCCGCGGACCTCCTCATTCCTGATTCGATCGCGCAGTGAAACCCCAAGCATAGCCCTCTCCATTGCCCTTTGAGTGACTTTGAGCCTTCTTATAAGGCCCATTGTTAGCGACCACGTCTCAATTGCATAAGTCATCACTGACAACACACACTGGTCGAAGACTTTGTTCTTGAGACACTGTGGTATTTCGGACGAGAACATTTTACGTAGCTTCCCGAAAGCAGCCCAGCCGAGTTGGATTGGACGATTGACCTCTTTCTCGAAGTTGGACTTTCTTAACTGGATAGTTTGTCCCAGGTACACGTAACTGTCAACAACCTCGAGAACAGAGTCTCCAATCTTTATAGGAGCCGGTACAACATGGGCCTTAGACATGACTTTCGTCTTGTCCCTGTTCATTTTAAGACTGACTTAAAAAAAAATTAAATATACTTTAATATAATAAAATGTATCTAATATACTTACGTGAAGGAAAATATCTTGAAGAAAGCTGGACTTTCAAGTCTGAAATCGCCAACCCGCATTGAGCAAGCGTGGTGATTACGCTCAATCCTTCTCTGTATGAGAGGAGCCCTGTGCCCCAAGCAGTGGGACGGTTGATGATGATGATGATGATTATGCATAAATGACTAGATATTTTCTGTTTCACACTAGAAATAATTTACAAAAAATAACTAATAAACGTTTCTGTTGAAGGACGTACCTACTTATATCCATTACATAAACAGTATTAGCTACAGTAATATGTATATAACAATAGTAGGTAACTACGGGATAGCTTCACAAAACAAGCAAATGCAGCATTTCATTGTGTTGACTGAAAAGCGATGAGTAGCAATCATTATTCAAGACAATGTCGTAATACTTTGAATATTTACGCATACTTACTTACGTAGGTCATAAATTTTGTCATATGCGAAATAAATGTATGTAAGATAATGGCGCGGATTCTGTTGTTCACAAACTGAACTAATTTTAAGTTATGCATATTTTTCTTTCCATTTCGTTAAGAAAAGGATAGAAGATAACATTTTAGTTTAATCCTGTCAAATTAAGATACCTACTCCATACAGTTTAGACGCGATTATAAACATGGCGACTAAAAATACGCCAGTTTACGTCAGGGGCGTACTAATTTGACAGGTCTAAACTGACATTTTATCTTCTGTCCTTTTCTTAATTAAATAGAAAGAAAAAGATGTACTGAACTTAAATTTAATTTAGTTTGTGAACAAGGGAATCGGGGCCATTGTTTAGTTGAGGGTTGATTTATAAAGGCAAACTAACATCAACAACAGCACATGGTTTCAGAAGGCTGTAACTTTTCCTAGGAATTGGGTTATATTCTAAAAAATAATTTAATGTCCATTAGATTTATAAAAAATATTGAACACGTATTTTTTTTTTTCTTTCATTCAAATACTTAGGAAGATACATTAATTTGAAATGTCGCATGATGTCACGCCGTGGTACAAAATATACCATCTATACATATCTCAGTAGTTTTTGGTAATTTCGGCAAAATAAAAAATATGGGTCTTAATTTTTTTTTATGATCTATAAGGCGGACTAATTATTTTATTTTATTTTCGTACCTTGAAACTACTACCCTACCCTATTGTAACTACAGTAGCGGTATTTACAAAAGAAACATACGTATAACGCATCATACTGACGTCACACAAATCCTGCATCTCGCAAGCAGAGTTTGCCATGCCATGTTGTATACATATATGCAACTAGCATATGGCTAATAGTGAAATAGCATGTGGGGCAAGTGCCCGTCTGGCTCAAATCCCGTCTAGTCGGACGATCCTCCGTTTTCTATGGACGATGAATAAATCAATTCTCAGTGGAAGTTTCAGAGTTTAGTGCGTTCAAACAAACAAAAAAAACTCTAGCTTTATTATTAGTACAGGTCGGTGATTTATTGACGCATTTAGTATAAACTATACCATAAAATGAAGTCACGTTTAGAGATAGTATATTTTAAGTGAGTAATATGTATCATTGGACATTGAACATCGAATAGATTACAATGAATGCATCTTCATTAAAATGTTAGACTTATGGACTCGACCGAAGTGCCGAAAATATCTGTGTTCGTTCAAGGCAATAAAACTATGTCGCAGGAGACGCCCTGGTCATCAGGAGATAACATCCAAATCCGGGACACTCCAGGCGCGGGCTTGTGAGTGTCGAGCAATGGCTAGCCCGCCTCCCAGTAAGAACCAGGCGTTGTGACACTGTGACGGGGATCAGTGTGGCTACCATGAGTTTTCATTACGAAGACTCGATCAACGATATCGACAGCGTTTGACGGGTCCCTGACGCTTAGGCAACTGAAGGAACACGGGTGGGTTTTATTCAGTAAAAGTCTGTCGCGCCGTTCCACTACGCCCAGAGCGGGCGTAGTGGGCGTAGTGGGCGTGGTGTGGTAGTGTGGCTCATTTGATGATATCACATAAAAAAAAATGCAAAATCAGTCTAAGGAAATTGATTATGATAATGTTAGGTGCTTTAATTATGCTTGAAATTCTTATGCGAATCTCTCATACAAGGCCATGGACAGACTTGTCACAATGAATATATCTTTAGAGTGCACCGCCTTTAGCTTTTGTGAGTTGAGATTTTCTTCTCAAATCTAAACTTTGGGCGGCTCATTGAGTCCAAAGTCAAGGTGACTGCCAGGAAACTTGGCGTTATTGAAAAGGTCCAATTACACGCAAATCCGTTTAGAAGTTTTTGCGTGAAAAAATAACAAACACATATAGCGATGAGCGATAGGGTCGTCAGCATCTTAGTGTAGTGGTAGAGTTTCCATTTCGTAGGTGAAGTTTTGAATTAAAGCACAAGGTGTATTATAAGCTCCAATCTCGGGAATAACAATTTAAATAGGCAAACCGACAGTTGCGCCTCGGAGATGTGCCCTGGTCCGCGGCTCAAAGCCAAGTGACCGGTCGACGGTCCCCACTTTCCAAAACGACTCTCTCCACGTGCCGCCATCACAATATAATGTCACAGCGTTTGCCCCAATAATACATAAATCAAATTAACAACTTCCATCAAAACGACACCGCTGTCCACGACATTTATATAAACTTTACGTTTATGATATTAATAAGATTGTCGGACACAATTCTAGTGCCAATAGTTCAGAAACTCGCAATTCACGTGACTCCATATTTACTAGTCTCGATAACTACATGACATTTAGAACCCGATGCGACAAAGTACACACACGACCGTCTGGCCATAAACTAGTAGGTACTGAACTCGCCTGATAAAAGTAGAAGATAGCAAACCACTAAAACTTCGACTAAATAGGAACGGGATTTTATGTATACCCGGCATAATAGCTGTTTCTAAGGCGATACTAAAAACTATCCTGTCTGTAAGATTTTATTAAGTAACAAAAAATAAAAGGATCTTTATAGTAAATATGTAGTTCCTAAATGAGGACTTATCCAAACCCTCCTACTGTATTACTTCTGAGTACGCTAAAATGCTATTAATGACTATACCACTCGGAGTCGTCACACATTGATGAACCAGCGGAACTCCAATATCATTATTCTAAGACAATATACATCACTCTACTGTACCGGCAAGCGCAGCGCCGGACACCCACCGACTAGGTGGTCCGATAACCTGACCAAAATCGCAGGAAAGCGCTGGATGCAGGCCGCGTCCAACTGGCCTTTTTTGGAAATCCTTGGGGGAGGCCTATGTCCAGCAATGGACATTCCTGTGGCTGACATGATGATGATGATGATACGTAACTCTTGTATTGTCCAGGTAGCTGCGATGTTATCTGATGAGTCTATCTATGACCATTGGGGTGATACCGTAACAGATGAATGGAGAGACTTAGCGATGACCAAAATATAGCGTTATACTGAAAATTTCATTTAAACAATAACTATCAAAAACCAATATAGCTTCGTCAACAACACAGACCACAAAGTAAAAAGTCAGACATGCAGATAGAGTATTTCAAGCTACGTAATGATAAAATGCCGACATAAACGAGGCCAGTGCATTCGAACGAAAACCGCAGACAGAGCGACGCGTAGAATGCACTCCACTCACTGTTAGAGCTGCGACACACAATAGCTTTCCGGCCGCGCGTTTTACTATGAGAGAAGTCATCTTAGCCATCCAGCCACACGTGAAATTGGTGGCCTTGTGATAAGACAATTTTAACAAGCTCGTGGTTATGTGCACTAAGGAGCCTCAAACTTCAATATGGAATGCGTTTACTATTGAAAATGGAAACATTTATCCAATGGAACATTGCATAAATTAATATAGCACTAGTGTGTTAGAACTGGGTAATAATTTCAAGCATGAACTTTTAAGCCTAATTAGTCAAAATTCCTTTTAATTCTGGCAACAGTTATCAATATTCTGTTGGTATTAGCGAATAAATTATTTTCTAGTACCTACTTAAAAAAAAATTATTTTAAATTATGAACACTCCATAGGATGACCAGACAAAAAAACATGTTTTCTACCTGAGCAACCTGGGCAGTTTGCTCAGTTATTTGTAGGGGAGCCCCCGCCACTGCTCTTAAAAACAACAAACCCTTAAATGATAGTACTTTAGAATGTGAAGTTTTTCGCCTAAAATTCGCATGAAACATCTGAAGAACCCCTAAGAACTGGTGACTGTTGTGCGCCGCCATGACGTGATAATGATAATTGCAAAATGTAACTCGTGACAAAATATCAGACAGCAAATTGGATATAAAACTTAAACGTTAATTTAAAACGGTTCACATTTCTATTTGCTCAAAGATTATTCTTCGGAATGAGGCAAATGCGGCAGGATATTACTTAGGCACTGCGATTTCCTGGCTTAAGTTGCTTATGCTTTAAGTCATCGCGTGTTGAGCAATTGCTTAATACACTATTAACTAAAACAGCTACGCGTCCGTAGCATGTTTCTACTGATTAATTAATTAATAAAAATAGCACTATTAATTATTAATTAACTAGTTTTCCGCCCGCGGCTTCGCCCGCGTGGAGTTCGGTTATATCGCGCTTTTTAGATTTCCCTCGGGAACATCAAATTTTTCCGGGATAAAAGGTAAGCCTATGTTCTTTCTCAAGATCTAAGGATTGTTTGTGCCAAATTTCATCAAAATCGGTTGAGAGGTTTAAGCGGGAAAGCGTAACCGACAGACAGACAGAGTTACTTTCGCATTTATAATATTTGTATGGATAGTGGCTGGCGGAGAACTGCTCAGGCTTGTTGGCGTGCCATGGAGGAGGCCTATGTCCAGCAGTGGACGAGTAGAGGCTGATGATGATGATGAATTAATTATTGTCAATCCCCTGTAGTTAGTTATTGCGAGCCTGTAACGATTTATTTTTTTATAAATTATGAACTAGTGTTTTACTGCAATCCCGCCTGATGGTAAGCAGTGGTGCAATCGTTTATGGTAAAGCGCCCTAGTTTATAAGGACCCTATTCACTAGAGCCTTGATGACACTCACATTGTAGTCCGACGGAAACACCGCCCCTGGCAAATTATTTCAGTCCCTCGATGTACATTGTACGCGGTATAAAAGACGAGGCGAAACGCTTCGTTCAGATCGTTGTGGTGTCAGCAACGTTAGGGTGGAAACTCGCCATACGTCGGGTCGTCCGGTGATGAAACGGATATGGGGGAATTAAATCATGCAATTCCCTCGCACACTCCAAAATGTAAGGGTTTTTTGATTTAAATTTGGCTGACCCATTACAATAGCTGTAAGCTATATGTATCTAGTAAAATGATTTTTAGTGATACATGTAGCATTAGCACGATGAAGAAAAGATTTTTTTGATACTAGATATATCGGCGCAATCTTGGCAGATAGACACGAAGATGCCAAATTTCACTCAAATCAAATCAAATCAAATCAAATCATTTATTTCAAATAAACCAGTTACAGGCACTTTTGAATTGTCAGAAGGTCGGTCAGTCAATAAGATGAAGCTAGTCGCCCATTCCAAAGAGTAGGTACCTATGGAGAAGAACGGGCAAGAACTCCATGGACACTCTTTTAAATTTTTAAGCTATTGTTACAAATATTTGATTACATCATTCATGTTGAAATCAACCGCGTGAGAACGATGCAGAAATATATTGTACGCTGAGAGCGTCCATTATGGAAAACATACAAAAATCAATTCACAAATTAAAATACGCCGTGGCAGCTAAGAGATGACCAGTCCCCTCCGACGGCGTCCGTTCACGAACATGACGTATGGATCAGCATCATTCAGCTCAACCATATCGAAGGGAACCCAATGACCCAAAACACACGCCACCATCAGCGAGACATTTGAGTGAGCATGACATACTCTCAACAGCCAGAGCACAATTAAGTCAATAAAAAAGACTAACCCAACAAATAAATGCCTTACAGCACATTCGTACATTGTGCTCACACGTTTGCCATGCAATTATACAATACTAAGAAATTGAATCTACACAATGCTAAGATAGTTTTGTCCAAGGTTCAGCAGCACTCTTACCGAAAGACTGACCAGTACTCAAAAAAGAAAGAATTGTGTTGAAAAATATTGTAATTTTTTTTTAAATACGTCATTAATATTATATAGGCTGTACTTATTCATAGACGAAATATTTTACGAGAAGTATCTGTACGTGGTAAAGATATAAAAATATGATATTTTTGGTTTCTAACTGTTTTGACATAGGTATTAATGAAATCCGTATTTATTATCTGTTTCAAGTACTTTTTTACTGAACTATGTCTTTTTATACGGCTTCTTAACCATCATCCTTGTAAAATATTTAGTTTTTTAAAACAATAACTTTTTTATTTTAAAGAGATCTGCAAGGTAATTGCGGAATACGCTATCAGTAGCAAAGGGTTTGTTTTTACATGCTTTTTATTAGCTTCACTTATATGTTTGTGTGTTGCTTGCTTGCTTGTTTGCTTGTTTGTCCGTCTCTAACTCTTTAGACTACGAGTGAGCGCCTCATTACCGTTTTCAATACGTTCGACCGTTCGTTTTTTTTTTAAAGAATATCGTACTAAAAAGTTGAAAATAAATATATATAGTTTAAAAAACTAAAAAAACATTGATATTTTTTAAAAGCATGTTTTTTTAGTTTTTTAAACTATATTTTGACAGTTCAATAAGATTCACTGCGTTATTTACGTTATTGAGCAAACACATTTTCCGTAAGTACATATTGAGCAAAATTAAATTAAACAAAACACTTTGCTGTGCCCGACAGGGTCCATAATTGATTCTATACTTTAATATAGGAACTATTATGTAACACTAGCTGCGCCGCGCGGTTTCACCCGTTTTTTTATGCCTCACTGCTATTGATCGCAGCGTAATGTTATATAGTCCTTCCTGGATTAATGAGCTATCCAACGCAAACAGAATTTTGCAAATCAGACCAGTAGTTCCTGAGATTAGCGTGTTTAAACAAACTCTTCAGCTTTATATATTAGTATAGATTATGGAATGCAATAAAGTATTGAGTATTGCAATGGATTCGTAAAATACTTAAAAATGTTTCAATTTCCAAGAGACAATCTATTACGCAAAGAGGGTACCGTTTGTAAAAGGTTGTGGTACTCGTACATAATAATAATAAAAATAGTTTTTAAAGTCAATTTAAGTCTATTAGGGCGCATGCTCTCCTAGTTTCCAATTGATGAAACCAAACTGAATGAACAATTATGAATGGATTTACAGGAGTTCTATAACCGTGACGGAAGCCGGATGTTATAGCAACAAAATAAACAATCCGCGAACAAACTATACAAACTATACGAACAACATACTATACAAAATATGCAATTTAAAATGGAAAGCGAACTGTTTATATTGATAAACGATCGAAAAAGTTTAATTAACCGTGTGGACTGTGGAGTGAAAACATTTCAGAAATGTTATCAGAGTGGTGCTGACAATACGACAATAAATTAAACATCGTGTACCTCAACACATTCTCAGTCTACCCATAAAAAATTATATAAATATATCCATTAGTTTAGTCACAGGAAATTATTTTACATTTATCACATTTTCTACATGATGTACATGTTGGTAAGGAAGCGCTTACTGGTTAATGACCGCCGCATCCAGCGGTACTAAACTTTAATAATAATGGCGCGAAAAATCAAGTCGATACAGGAACGCGCTGTCGCCCGCTGATCGGAGGTCATTGAACCAATATTTTAAAGGATGTTCTATTCCGTTTGCAATTTTATGCGATTTAGTTTGTTTGAAATTTTCATTTTTTATGTTTGATGCTAGGTTTTTTCTATGGTTCAGGATTATTCCTATGAACCAGCATGGTCTGTGTTTTCATTTATTGTCGTATTGTCAGCACCACTCTGTATGCCAAGTTACGACGTAAATTCTGCTTCGACGGTCATACCCTACCGCTATGGAAGTTGAATGTTACGCGTTTAACGCGTTGCCTGAAAGACAATTAAATATTTATTATCTTCGCAAGTGTCTTAAATAATAGTTTTGGACACCTGTGTGAGACACCATGAGTTTTCATTACGAGACTCGATCGTCGATATCGAGCGCGTTTGGCGCTCTCATTGGTTGAGAGTTTTAACAACCTTGAAACAGGCCAATCGATGAGTCAAACGCGGTCGATATGATCGATGATCGAGTCCTCGTAATGAAAACTTATGGTAGCCACACTGAGACTACAATTGACTTGCCACGGGTTGTTTGAAAGAGACACCGTAGTCCGTGGGCACTAATGCACAGGCAAGTGAAGCAATACGCGTGGGTTTTAGTCAGTAAAAGTCTGACACGCTTTTCCGTTCCGCCCAGAGAGAGGTCATTTGATAATTTCGCATGCAAAAAAAAAAACTCTCCACTTGACTTTACTACGGGGTTAAAATATATAAAGTTCATATACATATTTTAATTATGATGCTGCGCCAAAAGTCGAGGTATTCAATTGACCTATACAAATAAATAAAAAGAAATGTCTCCTTAACCTTCACACTAGCAGTAGCTATGGGTTTCATTTTGACAGCAAAATGAAACCCAGTGCTACTGCTAGTGTGTTACCGAATTACCATAGAATAAAAAGAGGGAAGTACGTTATCTTCATACAAACGGACCGCGCGCGGCTTGTATGTTTGCGCCATAGTATCTATGCGTCGCCGCACGCACACCTAAACACAATATTAGAGTGCCTATGACTGCGCTAGTCGCGGCTAGCACGGAACGAGGTTCGCGCGTCACGGCGTTTCGGCACATTAGCTTTTAAAAAATGATCACATAAACTGCAAAGTTGGTATGTCTATTTATGAACAAAAAAAAGACTTATATTTTTCAAATTATATTTCTAAAAGTTATTTACAAGGATACGGATATATTACACATTAAAGTTTAATAACAACGCGTTTCGTAATAGTCGAAACCGAAGAAAGTAGGTATTTTTCTGTAGCTAATTTGTAATTTTGTATTAAATGTGTGATTCAATAGATGTTATGTTTGTATTATTTATATTTGTATTAATTAAAAATAAAAATAAATATGGTTCTTTATGTGTACAAAACTAAAAATAAAAATTACAAAAAAAAAAAAACTGACTAGTATATGTAAACTAAATACTAAGCAAATAATTTAAACATAAGCTCTTAGGTGCTTATTACAGAACGAAACTCAAGCATTGATCTCTGCTTAAGCATTACTTTCAACCAATCAAATGGCTTGAATCGCGACTTAAGTAGAGCTTGAGTTTTGAGTGACGTTCTGTAATACGGACCTTAGTCTATAAATATTTGTTAGCGGTTTGGGCGACAACCGTAACCGACGAAGCGCGGACAGTCGTCAACCCTAAGACAGTAGGCAATTAAATCGCGGATTGGGTCGCAGATAACCTACTTCCTCTCTTTATTCTATGGAATTACCCTGCAGTTCTGAATAGTCCCGCCGTTTCGTATTTTAACCGTAACAAACAGATAGACAGGCCTTTTTTATTTTTACTTTCATATGCTTTTAGTAAAAACGCTGTTTTTTGACATTATAAGGAGACATTTCTTTTTATTTATTTGTATAGGTCAATTGAATACCTCGACTTTTGGCGCAGCATCATAATTAAAATATGTATATGAACTTTATATATTTTAACCCCGTAGTAAAGTCAAGTGGAGACTTTCTTTTTTGCATGCGAAATTATCAAATGACCTCTCTCTGGGCGGAACGGAAAAGCGTATCAGACTTTTACTGACTAAAACCCACGCGTATTGCTTCACTTGCCTGTGCATTAGTGCCCACGGACTACTGTGTCTCTTTCAAACAACCTGTGGCAAGTCAATTGTAGTCTCAGTGTGGCTACCATAAGTTTTCATTACGAGACTCGATCGTCGATATCGAGCGCGTTTGGCGCTCTCATTGGTTGAGAGTTTTAACAACCTTGAAACAGGCCAATCGATGAGTCAAACGCGGTCGATATGATCGATGATCGAGTCCTCGTAATGAAAACTTATGGTAGCCACACTGAGACTACAATTGACTTGCCACGGGTTGTTTGAAAGAGACACCGTAGTCCGTGGGCACTAATGCACAGGCAAGTGAAGCAATACGCGTGGGTTTTAGTCAGTAAAAGTCTGACACGCTTTTCCGTTCCGCCCAGAGAGAGGTCATTTGATAATTTCGCATGCAAAAAAAAAAAGTCTCCACTTGCCTTACTACGGGGTTAAAATATATAAAGTTCATATACATATTTTAATTATGATGCTGCGCCAAAAGTCGAGGTATTCAATTGACCTATACAAATAAATAAAAAGAAATGTCTCCTTATAATGTCAAAAAACAGCGTTTTTACTAAAAGCATATGAAAGTAAAAATAAAAAAGGCCTGTCTATCTGTTTGTTACGGTTAAAATACGAAACGGCGGGACAATTCAGAACTGCAGGGTAATTCGGTAACACACTAGCAGTAGTAGCACTGGGTTTCATTTTGCTGTCAAAATGAAACCCATAGCTACTGCTAGTGTGTTACGAACAACATTCATTGCGTTATTTACGTTGTTGAGCAGACGCTCAAACTATCAATTGGAATCATTTTGAAACGTATTGCTAGTCCATTATTTTGCAAATTATAACAATTTGACGCATTGCATCACCTCGTCCAACTGCCGTCTTCCTTCCTATTCACTCAGTTTTTTTGAGTGAATAGGCTTAATAAGCTAGTGTACTTTACCATCAACGATTGCATCACTGCTTACCATCAGGCGGGATTGCAGTCAAGCACTAGTTTATAACTATTAAAAAAAAAAAAAAAAATTTGTTTATCCAAAAACATGAGTTACGCAATGAATGTTGTTAATCTATCAAAATGAAACCTATTGCTACTGATAGTTGGTTACGCAATTACCTTGCTGGTCGTCAGATGTAGGTCTTGGCAATTAAACAGACATATAAAAGCCAAACCAAAGAATTTATGTTTTTAGAAAGACTTTCGCCGGACTAATGTTTACACGAATGTTTAATTCATAACAAGCGAACGAAAGGAAACAACGTTAATAAACACGTCGAAATGCTGATAAAATCTTATATTCTAACGGTATTGCTTATTATCATGCCACACCATTACACGGCCGACACATTAACACTAGCAGAGGACTTACAATGGGCCCCATATACTCCATAACGCTAGTTCCCCTTCTATCAAATGGGATCTCTAAAACAATTACCAAATTAGATAAGTTGAGGTTGACATGCGCAATAAATCTTCGCCCCCCTAGCAAACGCAGTAGAACGTGAAAACGTCAAATGAATTAAAGTTTGGATTGCTAGATAATGGCTTCGATTCCTTTGTGGCACAAACTAAACCAAATTGAAGTTGCATGCATCTCCTTCTTTCTATTTAATTAAGAAAAGGACAGAAGATAAATATTATTTTAGTCTTGTCAAACTAGTCCGCACCTGACATAAGTTGACGTATTTTTAGTAACCATGTATCTTGATTTGACACAACAAAATTAATGTTTTATCTTCTGTACTTTTTTAATGAAAGAGTCGTATTTCGTATTTTCGTTTTTCGTTCGTGTGTCGTATTTTTATGTATTGTATTGTGTGTACATAAATAATAAAATAAATAATAAATAAAATGATGCACTAAACTTAAAGTAGATGTTTCAGAAATGTATGGAGCCTGGGCCAGCACTATGTACACTTAATGTAAATATTAGTATACACTAAACTTGACTAAACTAACTGTAACTGTAAAAACCGTTATGTATTGTTAATTTCCTAGCCAAGGAGTGCAACACAACTACTAGTAAATATGGTGGTCAGCAATAAGCGAAATAAGTTTTTGACAGTGACATTTGATTGATTTGACATTTATCTAAGGTGTATCTATATTATCTACCATTATGACTGCAAAACATACAAAACATGGATTCTAAACATATGGCACACAGAACAAAAAAAATCGAAACACAATCAACTCAAATCAATACTCACCGTCTCCACAAACACAACGGGAAAATAGAATTGTCAAAATCGTGAATCATACGTCATTACAACTGTCATCATCATCATCATCATCATCATCTCAGCGTTAATCCCAGCCGCAGCTTCTTTCAACCAGTAGCAAACTTCTTTTGCCTAGTGGTTCAATCGACTCATCATCATCTCAGCGTTAATACCAGTTGCATCCGTAGCCTTTCAGCTTTGGAGTCTGGGGTCCGCTTTACCAGGCTAACTGCTGATTTTGGCTAAACTTCGATATTTTCCGTGAAGCGACTGCCGTCCGCAACCCGAAGACGATATCGAAACATTGCAGTTAGCCCAATTGCTATACTTTTGAGGGCTCCAACAAGCCGTGACGACTGCCATCAGATGTTCTTATGGCAACCGGGACCAACGGCTTAACGTGCTATCCGAGACACGACCAGACCAGTACAAATATTTATATCCAACTGTCATGGCTACCTTAAAAAGGGTTATCTCACTAAAAAACGTTTCAAATAATTAATGTATTTTTATTCAAATTAATTTATTAGTATTTTTTATAAAAATCTATTGTTTTTGTCCTGTTTATAGTGTATAGTGTACATAGAAGTGGCCCAAAATGAAACATCTCCTTTAGTTTAATTTGTAAACTAGGGTAGCGTCATCATTTTATGGTGTTACAGTTCAACGCTCATTGCTTCATTCATTTGTAGCATGTGTGATGTGCGCTATGAGCAATTACATCGTTATTTAAAGATGGACACAAATAAAAGTGTCGTAAATGTTAAATGTTTCATTCGTGTGCATTTGCCTCACCTGAGGACTTATACATGAGTTTATCCCGCGGGCTTATTATTATAAGTATTGCTGCAACTATGTGCAACTGTGTGAAACTGAACCCTAAGGCCGCTGCCTCGAATCTTGCGGGCAGCGGGGCGGTGGCGGCGGCGGCGGCAAGTGAGCGGCAGGATCTTATGCGTAAAATCAAACGGACCGATTCTCGAAAACAGCGGCGCGGCAGCGGGGCGGCGGCGGGCAGCGAGCGGTGTACTTCTCGCGCTCGAATCTTGCGGGCAGCGGGCGGGCAGCGAGCGGTGATCGAGTGTGAGGAATAAATTTGAATCAAAAAGATGTTGCCGCCATTGTTCAGACATTTCTTTCGCGAATAAAAACTAAACACTAAACATATCTCATCGACACAATCGTGAACACAACACTACGCGGCTATAGTGACGCGCGATCTGCCCGCTAGTTTCGAGAACGGGTCTCCGATGCCCGCCCGGCTTCCGCGCCGCTGCCGCCGCCGCCCCGCTGCCCGCGAGATTCGAGGCAGGCGGCCTAATTGTGAGACACACAATCAATTCCTCAATGTAAATAAAAAAAACTTCTAAACAATATGAGCCTTTCTTTCACGGAAGACGTTATCATGAACCTTTTTGCAGAAGAGCCTCGATAATTACTTATAAAGTAGGTAGACTGCTTTAAGTAGAACCGATTTATTTATTTAAGGTTCGCCAACAGTTGCTACAGATATTTCACATATTACAAGTACATACAAATTATTGACTTAAATCTAACTGCACATCTAATTACCAAACACCACAAGCTAAGTGCTCTTGTAATTTTACTAATGTATTCGCTTATATTCTAACCAGACTAGATTCTCAACAGAACTAACACACTAATGATTTAGTTTTAATAAAATTAAATGCAAAGTCAAATTCACTTTTATTTATTTGACTACCTATAAAGCAGGATCATTTGCGCCTACTTGCCCTACACATTTCAAATATCTAACCCTATACATATATGGTACATTAGGTACATTATACAGTAGTGTGGAGCTAGCCTAAAGCGGTTTAGTCACGGCCATAGGCACAGGTGAAACATCACGGTAGTTTTAGCCGATAAGAGTCCCCCCTTGTTTATCCCAACGATGGAGAATATCCATAAGGGTTATCGTCGCGAAACCAAAAAAAAAAAAAAAAACATATATGTCGCATTAATTTTTGGGGGAGGACATGCCTCACGATATTAATTTTTCTTCACCGTTTTTTGTGCAGATAAAAATTCTAAGATGATAGTTAGTAATTTTTTTGAAAATTCCTCGAACACACCAGCCACTACCAGCTGAAATTCCTCTACAAGAAGCTAGAAAGTAATACCATAAAAGATGTCTATGGTTCAACGTAGCTATTCAATTGAGAATTCCTTTTCGTCTTACAATACGACATACATTACTGATTCCTAACATGAGCACGTCAGCTGTATCCCATATTTCCATCCATTGAAGTGAAAGTATGACCGTATTCATTTCACGCAAAAACTTTACGATTAGCCGATTAACGGATTAACTAATATAACTTAGCCGGTAATCGAACTTGAGGCCGACTGGTGAAAGTCTCTAAAACATAATTGCTATATCTAACAATCTTGGTAATTGTTATTACTGTACTGTTTATGAGATAACTATATGTTTGTGGAATAAATTAAGTTAGGAGATAAAAAAAAGCTGGTCACTTAGCGTGTCTTTAAAAGATTATAAATTGCCGCTAGCAATTTATAATGTGACTAGAATTATTAAGTCCTTAGAAATTGATGATAAAATTATGGTCACATTAAAATAAATTTGCACAAATAATTTTATGGTCGAAAACAAAAGTCGGTTAACGCTTTTGTTTTCGAAACCTTACGACAGATTCATAAGGTCAAGCTACCCGAAACTGTCAAATATTCCCAATCAACCTTGAGCCTTAAAGATTTTATCATCATCGCGTTGGTGATGAATTTAATCATCATCGCATTGGTGATGAATTTTGTCATCACCACATTGGTGATCAATTTTATCATCACCACAATGGTGATGAAATCAAATACACAAAGTAAAGTGTCTATGTACCTAGGTTCGAACGTACGACCTACACGTAAGTTGTGGCTGACAACACTGGCCTACTTGCTCTTAAAGTGATAATGTACAGACGACTGAAGAAATAAGGTCAAACTACCCGAATCTTTCAGATATTCCCAACCAACCTTGAGCTTTAAAGTTTTAGCGATAAAGCTGAAAATCTAATAAAAATGTTGGTAGATTGTCGTACCTATATGTGCTGACCACCACGCGAAAAAATGTTTATCATTTATTTATATAGTTTAGAGTATTAAGTTTTTCTTTATTTCGTTACGTTAACATTTTCATTGTAATTTAAATATTATTTTGTTAACTTATCTTCCTTCTTTACAAGTAAATCTTGTGATTTACTTTTTTTCCAGTGTTACCCTATTGTATCATTTAGTGTAGGTAGTTGTGTACATATTTAGATTTAAAGTAGGTTCGCTTTAATTCTGAATACCTACTTCCTTTAAAACATTATATCAGTAATTATAAATACCATTTTGTTTAGATAAGTGATTTTTTATACGAATGATTAGGTAGGAATCATTTGATTTAGGTAAGTATTTTTGAAGGTAAAAAGCAGTCCCCCGACGCGACAAAATTTCATACGTAGAGGCATAAATAACCATTTGCAGTTCAAAATTAGCGGTTAGCGTGTCCAGTACAATAATGCCAGAAGGATGTTGTTGGCGCTGCCTCGGTTTTGCAGTGCATCAGGGCGGCATGTTCGCGGAAGCGCGAACTGATGACTTTTATGCCATCATTCGCAAAACTTGTGCCTCGATGTTGCGGTGATTTCGGGGCGGCCCGAACAGTATCCTAGCTACACTGGCGGACAAGGCTGACGGTCTTTTTATTAGGCTCTGGGCAGACAGACATGTGCGTGCACATATTCATGTCGCCAACTGATCTCTGTTTTTCTTTTACTAACATAGGATAAGTTTGTTACTATCAAGGGCCCTGCCTGAAATAAAAAGTTTGAATTTGAATAAAGGGGAGACAAAGTCCCAAGTTGATAGTCTGACATGCTTCAGTTGGTACTAACATAGTGTTAAAAGTAATTTTTTGCTTTTTATAGGGTTTAGCATTTTGAACCTTTTGCCATAATAATAGCGTACTTTTTTTGGTAGGAGATTTTTTTAAAATATTAATTTAATTTTTTATTTCGTGCTTTTCGAAGGAGCTCCTTAATTTTTCATTCTTTTATTTATTTTATTTTTCCTGGCATTTTAAGGTAATTTGTGTTTATTTTAGAATTGTCTGTTATATGAAGTCTATAATATATTTGGGCAAAAAAAGGCCAAGCCTAGGTGGCTTTAAGCCGCGTAAAAAGTTTAGATGGGGTCGGTATATGCGATGTCGACTAAAGGAAGCTGTTTAACAAACCTCATGACAAACTGGCTCTGATAGAATTGCAGAGATTAAGAAACAATAAAGATTAAACTTTGGTCATTCTAGATTTTCAGCAAAAGTATAAATCGGTTTATCCATTTCATTCCGGCATTCCAGGGTTTCATCCGCCGCTTTTTTCCGCCGCTTTTCTAAAGTTATATGTACTTTCTAAGTATATCTTGGACACCAATGACTGAAGGTGAAGGAATACATCTTGAGGAAACCTGGACTTTATAAGTCTGAAATCGCCAACCCACATTGAGCAAGCGTGGTGATTACGCTCAATCCTTCCCTGTATGAGAGGAGAACTGTGCCCAGCAGTGGGACGATAAAAAGGTTGATGATGATGATGATCCGCCACATCCCATTTCCAGCATCAGGTCCTCGTCAAATAGAAACATTTAGAGCACCAATCAAGACAAATTCAACGAGTCCAAACTCGATGGGTTTACTAAAATGTAGACCAGGCTTACGTGTCCTACCTTCGAGCCCTATCATCAGAATAGCTCAGAGGTTCCAGATTTCCAGCATCAGGTCCTCGTCAATTAGAAACATAAAGAAACTAGTTAAGACAAATCCAACGAGCCCAAACTCGATGGGTTTACTAAAAGGCAGTCCAGGGTTACGTCTTCTATCTTCGAGCCCTAGCAGCAGACCAGCTCAGTGCTCAGTTTCAGAAGACATCAGTGTTTGAAATGTCAGATCCCAAATATGCTTGCAAGCAAACTGAGCTTGTAACATTCACATTCCTATCACACCTAACAAACGACCTGATGACCTTGAAGAACTGAACCGATTTTCACCAAACATAGCTAAGAAAACTCTCGACTGATATACCTTTCAAACAAAAAAAAAATGCAATAAAATCGGATCATCCGTTTGGGAGCTACGACACAACAGACAGACACATACACATTTACACACAGACACGTCAAACTTATAACACCCCGTCGTTTTTGCGTCGGGGGTTAAAAAATCAAAATTATCAAAGGTTCTTTATACAAATTAGGCTTAGAATTAGTACTTTTTTAAATTCAATATTACATTAGGAAATCTCCCAAAACGTCAGCCCTTCGCCACTCAACAGTGGTTTCACTGGGAAGAAGAAGTAGCGGTACAAACTCCCCAGCAGCAGAAGAAAAAAACTCACACTTAGTCCGCGACTTAGGTAGATACTTATTAAGTTTATTCGTAACCTATCCTAGCTACTAATACCTTAAATCCTAATTGAAATATCCTGCATACTGCTCACATCCGCAGAAGATGGTCTCCGTAAATTAATAAATAAATATTCAACCTACTTTCTATGGAACAGGGAATCGTTAACAAGGTAAGGACCGAGTTTACCAAACTGGGATATATAAATGACCTGAGTGGAAACCGTTGGGAAACCAATCCACGTCAGAATGGTCCAGTTGATTCAGTGCCATGATAGCTGTAGCTAATTAACTATTTACTTGTAGACGTTGGCTAAGCCGGCCAGTTTTTGAGCGTGATAGTGCAAAATGTAATCATTTTAAGTATTTCCTGTTCGATATATGTGGAGTATTAATCTTAATGCTATGTAGCCTATCTACATAGTACAAACGATTGTGACTCTGTGACCTCCTTTTGAAACGCAAAGTTAGATCCTACTACTTTTGCTTTCTCTTTTTTTTTTAATCTTTTAAACTAGCGCTTGACTGGGACCTCACCTATACAAGTGAGGTCCCAGTCAAGCGCTAGTTTAAAAGATTCACAATCGCACAGGCATACGCCTAGTATGAGGTTTCATTACGAGACTCGATCGTCGATATCAACGGCGTTTGTCGCCCTCATTGGTTGAGAGTACTTACAACCTTGAAGAGGGCCAATCGATGAGCTAAACGCCCTCGATATCGACAATCGAGTTTCGTAATGAAAACTTATACTAGGCCTACTGATGCTAGCATTAATGCAATCGTTGATGGTAAAGCGCACTAGTTTATTAAAAGCCTATGACACACACACTCACTCTAGCCTTGAAAACACTTAAATTGAAATCAGACGGGAAGACCGCCTCAGACGAATTGTTCCAGTCCTTCGACGTACGGACGACAGCAGGTCAAGCTAACAAACAATCTTGAGCCTTAATGCTTTAGAGGTAAGTAGAAAATCTAAAAAAGAAATCTGACAGATTGAAGTAGCTTGATGTGCAAAATTTCTGATTATTAATCCCCATGACGAAAAATAAGTCAAATGTTACCCAGATTTATCATTAGCCTATAATAAGCAAGTACTGGACATAGGGACAGGCTATACTACTGTTTATATGGACCTTGACGACTGAAATTATTGGATGAATAAAATAATACATACAAGATAGGCGCCAAAAACATAACCCTCCTGGCAGTCGGGTAATAAATAGACCCATTAACACTTCAGCATACTGAGCAGGGTAATGGCGTAACATACTATCAGTAGCAATGGGTTTTAATTTTGACAGTTCAACAACATTCATTGCGTTATTTACGTTATTGAGCATACACATTTCGAAAATAAGGGGCAATGAATTAGCAATTTGCTTCGACATGATTCCAACTGTTAGTAATAAAGTGCTACGCAATTAGAGTGAAGATTGGCACCAAGTTTTTTTTTTAAAATTTAGGTATCTAATAGAAAAAAGGTTCTACATTAAAAACCTTCTCCATTCTCTAATCTAAAAGATCTTTTTAAAAAACAATCAAGACGAAGCACAAATGACTAACAGAACTCTTTGTCCCAAACTTCCATTGTCCTCAAATATACGGTAAGGTACCTTACTTATACGTACCTACATTAAAACCCGAAACGTAATCTTATCGTAAAAGACAAACGAAACAGCTGCTCGAGAATTACTTGAAACTCCTTATCTATGACATGGAACGGAAAAGAGCTACTACGAAACTGGACTTAACTATTTTGAGAACTTGTTTATGTACTTTACAGACTAGTATTTTACAAATCTAAATCTGGTAGACGTATTCTTAATTACTATAGGGAAACATGTCTATAAGACTAATGTTTATTTGCTGAGAGCGTGACTTGTATTTTCACTTTTACGCGTATACAGTACTTAATTATGCTAGAAGCTGCTGAAGAATGCTGATGATAGAAAAAGAAGAACAAGTACTTAATGACGCTTGGGTCAAATAAAGTACAGACGACAGCAAATCAAGCTACTACAACCTGTCAGATATTTTATTCGATTTTCAACTTTATCGTTAAAGTGTTTAGGTTCAAGGTTGATTGGATTTTTTTGGCATTTTCGGGTAGTTTGACCTGCTGTTGTCCGTACATTCTTTTTCTCTGTCAGTTGCAGTATGTTAGATATCTTGGCTTTTCTACTATCCTCACATTGTGACAAACGAATTCGGTATATGAATCAATACGGTAATTGCGTACCACTCTAACAGTTAGAACTATAGATTTAGGAAGCAGCAATGAAATCCTAAATCTATGGTTAGAACATCTTACATTTTGCCAGTTCAACAACATTCAATGAGTCATTGCTGACATTTGCTTCAAACTTCCGAAGCAATGAGGTAGCAATATTCTTCAAAGTGCTTCCGATTGTGATAATTTTACCTTCTTACTTACGTTACCAGCACTTTAATGCTGGTGAAGAAGAAAATTATGTTAATATACAGAGCATCTACAAGATATCTAAACGGTACTACGGATAATCACGATAATGAGACATTCTATTTTATATGTTTTTATTTATTTTATTTTTACATTTTAAGGATACTTTCAGCTAGCATATATACTGGTAGAAGCTAGTTAGCGAAAGAAGGCCAATTAAAAGTTTCCACGGACAATATTGTGCTGTCACAGGACAGGAAACTGAATTCAAGAACAAATAAGCATTGGAGAGTAATTAGTAATGACTGAAAATGTGTTAATGACTTACAAATAAGTTATGACAAAGATTTTTTTTTAGTTTAGGAGTACTGGTGGAGAATAAATCAAGAGCATCAACCCTCTGACACAACAAGTTACATGCTCTGCAAGCACGTTAAGCAGATGGTCTCGATTGCCATACGAACATCTAGAGGCAGTCGTTACGGGTTGTTGGAGCCCTTAAAAAAGTCTAACTGCTTAGATATCACCTTCGGGTTGTGGAGGTCAGACCAGACGGCAGTCACTTCACGGAAAATGTCGAAGTTCAGCCAAAATCAGCAGTTAGACTGGTAAAGCGGACCCCAGACTCCAAAGCTGAAAGGCTACGGATGCAACTGGTATTAACACTGAGATGATGATGAGTCGATTGAACCACTAGGCAAATTGAACAGGAATACCAGTCGGCAATTTTTCTCCGCTCAATTAGTTGAAGAATGTGAAACTTTCTGCAATGGTTAATAGTAATGAGGCAATCAATTTCTGGATGAAAACTGAATGCACCTCAAAAACTTCTTTTGGATACTTTCGATGCAATGACATAGGTATCGTAGACAGGAATCCATACTGGTGAGCAGTATTCGAGATGACTATGCACAAAAGCACAGTACAGAATTATGAGTGTTGATATTTTTAAAATGTGCTAGTATTCTTAAGATAAGACCAAGGGCTTTAGAAGCTTTTTTAATATTTTTATCAATGTGTGTCAAAGAAAAGTTTCGAGTCACAAATGACTTCCAAGTCTGTATTGAAGTATTGGCCAGTTTGTAGTCAGACCCAATGTGCTTTAGGAAACTAAGGTTCAATAGCTGGAGGAGGATTCACACACTATACTTACACATGCTATAATCATACTTTGATCCATGACGCATAAAATGGTATTTTAAGTTCCAGTCCATCTCGCTCAAAGAAATTTCCGCAAAGTGAATAATAACCATGAAATCGTAATTAAAGATTCAGCAGTAAACGCCTTTAGTGTTCAGTCCGAGAGGAAGCGGGATAGGATACTATTATGATGACGTCGTAAATCAGAGGATGTCGGCGACAACAAATACGACGCTCGACTCACAACTGAATTGTGGAGTCGTGGGCGAGGGCCTTGGCACAACGAACTTGAGGCCTACCAAAGTGCGAATGTTCGTGTTTGAATGAGAATATTACTAGAACGGGAAACGTTGGCGCACAATTGGGATTCCGGTTTCCGGCAACGAAAAATAGGTCGTAGGCGATGCCTCAAGGCCATCGCCTACGACCTATTTCACCTCAAGGTGTATCAAAAGAAGAGCAATGGCCAAATGGCCCTTAAAAATTTGGCTAATTTGGTGTGTTTAATATTTTGTACGTTTTTAGACTTATTTAATCAAAATCGGCTAAAGACCTTCAACGGCAGAGTTATCAGAAATTTTAAAAAATATCATAATCGGCAGAATTCTTCTCTGTTTAAGAGGAGACCTGTGCCCAGCAGTGGGACGATAAAAAGGTTGATGATGATGATGGCTAAAGACCGCCTTTAGAATATTTACAATAAAAGAAAGCCCATTAAATCACTCACCCTTCACAAAATCAAGATTTACCAGAAACTACTCCGAAGACAAGCAGCAATATTGTCACATTAATGTTGGCATTGATAGTCCTAAACTAACAGATTTATTCGAGAAAGGGCCATTTGAAACGAAGGGCATTTGATACTAATATAATCAAAATCACTGGGCTATAAATCAACACAGGAACAATTCATTTACTTACTTCAAAATTCCTGTTATTACTGCTGTCTTATGAATTCAGTAACATTTCATTGCACAGAATATTGGATCTGATAGTAGGCCTCAAAACTACAATCCTTTCGGATTCTATAATGCTGCCTACCTGTAAATCGCAATCGAACCGGGTACCGTGGGACTCAAACATGGAGTATATAATACAGAGTAATAA
Source organism: Sesamia nonagrioides (assembly GCA_017933935.1). NCBI lineage: Eukaryota > Metazoa > Arthropoda > Insecta > Lepidoptera > Noctuidae > Sesamia > Sesamia nonagrioides. The sequence continues at coordinate 51,180 of JADWQK010000305.1, read as the reverse complement.
TTGATACACGTGCTTACCTAATTATTACGTTTATTCCTTGTGAACGTGTTTACATCAACACGCCTAATAAATGAATGCTTTTCGAAACACAAAAACAGTATTCGAAATAATTTAAAATTGTATTCGAAATTCGTTTCAATGTTTGAATTTATTTAAAAACTAGCGGCCGCCAGCGACTTCGTTCGCGTGGTTTAGTTATGCTACGCTCCTATTGGTCGCAGCGTGATGTTATATAGCCTAAAGCCTTCCTGGATTAATGGGCTATCCAACGAAACAAAATTTTTCAAATCGGAGCAGTAGTTCATGAGATTAGCGCGCACAAACAAACAAACTCTTCAGCTTTATATATTAGTATAGATACAGTTATATTACTGCCAGCACCCTAACCGCGTCATACACTAACAATCTCAATTTAAATAATTGTGAAGACTAATCCATTGCTTCATATTTTCGAAAAAAATGTGTGCTCGACAACGTGATAAAGCAATGGATGCTGTTGATCTGTCAATATTAACGCCTGCGAATCTTAATTTTTTTTTTTTTTTTATGCTAGGTTTTTATCTATGGCTTAGGATTATTCTTATGAACCAGCATTGTGCAGCATTGTTGTGCGTGTTGTTGTATTTATTGTCGTATTGTCAGTTTATTTATTGTCGTTTTGTCTCTGTATACCTAATACATATAACTTGTATGATACAAAAGCAAAGAGAAAATGTAAAATAAAAAATAAGAATACAACATTATTTCAAATAAGTTCATTTCAGAGAGGTTCAGGAGGTTAGATAATGCCAATTATTAGAGGAAAGACCACTTTACTATAATAATTTGCATAATCAAACCTGAAGGTTACCAGCCGGTACACTCTTGATAACCATATCGACAGTTTTTCGACGGAAGCAATACTCCGTCGAAAAACTGTTCCGACTCACGGTTGACAAGACCGAGTACAAGAAGCTGACGGCCGGCTTCACAATTGAAGATGCGCTGGAAGAAGAAGAAGAAGGTTATCAAGTGATGAAAACCATATTCCACATTCACCTATCACCACTCCATTTCTCACTACTCTGTGGTTTAATAACACGTAGGATTCTGAATCAATTTGTCCTACACAATGAACTCGCAGTTATTCAATTCTGTTGAATGCCCTTCACAGTTACTTATCTGTGTCCTTGGATAAGCGGGGATCCGTTAGTTGCATGGGTAGCAAGTGGGTTTGGACTTATTGCTGATTAGTGGCTAGTAAAGTATCTACACAAATGCATATAATTTAATTTGATGTGCATTTACCGACTAAGGAGTCACACCCTTACTTCGAGCAACCCTGTGTTGCTCGAAGCACCCTTATCTTACTTTAGGCGTTGAGTCATAAAAAGCCATAAGAAGTTAGCTGGACTAGAGTCTAGCACCCTAATTCCGTAAGAAACTATCAATCATCCTCGGTCATCACCATCATCATCATCTCAGCGTTAATCCCAGTCGCATCCTAAGCTTTTCCAGGTTTGGAGTCTGGGGTCTGCTTTACCAGTCTAACTGCTGATATCGGCTAAACTTCGACATTTTCCGTGAAGCGACTGCCGTCTGACCTCCAGAACCCGAACCAATTGCTGCTAAACTGCAGTTAAACCAATTGTTAGACTTTTGAGAGCTCCAACAACCCGTGACGACTGCCATTAGATGTTCATATGGCAACTGGGGCCAACGGATTAACGTGCTTACCGAGGTACGACCAGACCAGTGCATTTCATTCATATCATGCATGCAAATATTTGCACTGCGCGGAGATCGAACCCACGCCTCCTTGTGCAGCGGCTGCGTTCGCTACCGCTACGCCACGCCACGTAGCTCTAACGTTGTAGAGGTTGACTCATAAAAATCCATAAGAAGTTACCTGTCCAGCATCAAAATTGCGTAACAAACTATCAAACCTATGTACCAAACTATCATCATCCTCGGTAGTAGACCATAACATGGGCTGCCACCAGACAAAGTCTTACCGTCATGCAATTCGTCGTGTTCCGGCATGATGTCTGTTGAAGCTGCATGAAGGACGGGTCTGAGAAGTTATGTTGCGATGTGTGCCGGGTACGATGCACCAAATGTTATTGTGTCGAGAGATTGTTCATGGAGGGTCTCCAGATCAATCTCTCTTTAACGCAGCATCGTTGGTCGTGTTGTTGGGTTTAACATTGCATCACCTCGCTCAACTCCCCCCCGGTCCCGCCCCGCCATGCCGCATGGCCGTGGCTCCGTCCCGGTGGTAGGCAACAACATCAGCCGCCGGCATAAATTACCACCCACCAGACAAAGTCTTGCCGCCAAGCGATTCGTGGTGTTCCGGCATGATGTCTGGTGAAGCCGTGCGGAAGACGGGTCTGAGCAGTTGGGTTGCGATGTGACCGGGTACGATGTGCCTAATGTTGTTGTGTCGGGAGTTTGGTCGTGGAGGGTCTCCAGATCATCCTCTGGCGCAGCATCGTTAGTCGTGTTGTTGGGTTAAACATTGCATCACCTCGCTCAACTGCCGTCTTCCTTCCTATTCACTCAGTTTTTTTGAGTGAATAGGCTTAATAAGCTAGTGCGCTTTACCATCAACGATTGCATCACTGCTTACCATCAGGCGGGATTGCAGTCAAGCACTAGTTTATAATTATTAAAAAAAAAAAAAAAAACTGCCGACTTCCTTCCTATTCACTAAGTTTTTTGAGTGAATAGGCTCTTAATAAACTATCGTGCTTTACCATACACTATTGCATCACTGCTTACCAACAGACGGGATTGCCGTCAAGCACTAGTTTACAATAAGTACCTACATATAAAATATTAATACAAAATAAAAAAACATATTGATTATTTCATAAGAAATGTCTTGCAGCATACCTGACAATAGATATTGAGATGGACACAGCGTATGAAAGAATAGAGGAGATAAAATATACATAGTACTCAAAAAATTAAAAAAAAATCTAAACCAAATTGTCGTAATAAACTTATATACATACAAATAAACTTTTTTTTTCCGCATCCTGATCAAATTTGCTTAAAGCTCCCGCAGACAGGTGTGACATAACAGCGAGTTAGTACAACAATTTTCTGTACTAAAATCGCGACGCAACGTCGTCGTGGCGTCGTGCACGTAGAACTCTTGAGCAGGAACTAAGTCATCTCTTTAAATGGGACATCCTCTTCGTTTATTAAAACGAGTCAGCCTAATAATCAAGATGAATTGAATTACATATATGATGATCATTTCATTTTATGAAACCATTTTTTTTTTCAGAATTTTAAATAGAGAGCTCGTAGAACAGTGGTGGCCTGGTGGTATCGGCCGCGATTTACAAGTCGTAGGTTCGAACCCCATCAGGCACTTTATTTTGCGTAAATTATTTCATCAGTACTAATCCATCTTGATGAAACCGACATCCAAAAGCAAACTAAAAAAACATTTAAAGCTTTTAAAGAATTACAAACTAAAAAGTTAAAAATAATTTTAAAATTTAATTTATGACAATAGTATATAAACAATACTAGTATAAATGAGAAAAAAGCTTGAGGCGCTTTGTGTCTTTTATTATTTTTAACTTTTTAGTTTGATATTCTTTAAAAGTATGTTTTTTTAGTTTTTTAAACTACATTTTTTATATGTTTTTATTAGCTTCACCTGTATGTTTGCTTGCTTGCTTTTATATGCTATTGTCATAAATTAAATTTTAAAATTATTTTTAACTTTTTAGTTCGATATTCTTTTTTTAATAATAATAATAATATACGGATAACACGAACGCTGGTGGTCTAAGTGGTGCTCATTTGTTTTTACCAAACTTTTCTGGATCTCCAACAGACAGAATAGCAAATGCTAAAATTCGTAATGATGCGTTACCCAAGTAACTAAATCTAAATCTAATAATAATCTAGTAATGAGCCGCTCACTCTTACTCCAAAGATGTAGAGACGGACAAACAAACAAACAAGCAAGCAAACATACGTGAAGCTAATAAAAAGTATGTAAAAAAAAATCTAAGACATCTCATATCTACCAACCCGCACTGGGCCAGCGTGATAGATTACGGCTCACTCCCTCGTCCCAATAGTGGGATCCCTCGTCCCAACAGTGGGACCTTTGCCGCCGGAGCCCTCAGCTGCTGCCGGCCTTGTGACGCCGGGGCAGTCCCTCAGTGGTTGCTGTCGCCGGCCTTCAGCCGCTGGCCTTCAGCCGCTGGTCCTCTGCGCCGGCCAGGGCCGCTCCGCCGTAGCTGTCGCCGGTCCACCAGGGCCGCTCCTCCGTAGCTGCCGCCGGTCCACCAAGGCCGCTCCTCTGTTGCTGCCGCCGGTCCACCAGGGCCGCTCCTCCGTAGCTGTCACCGGTCCACCAGGGCCGCTCCTCCGTAGCTGCCGCCGGTCCACCAGGGCCGCTCCTCCGTAGCTGCCGCCGGTCCACCAAGGCCGCTTCTCTGTTGCTGACGCCGGTCCACCAGGGCCGCTCCTCCGTAGCTGTCGCCGGTCCACCAGGGCCGCTCCTCCATAGCTGCCGCCGGTCCACCAGGGCCGCTCCTCCGTAGCTGCCGCCGGTCCACCAGGGCCGCTCCTCCATAGCTGCCGCCGGTCCACCAGGGCCGCTCCTCCGTAGCTACCGCCGGTCCACCAGGGCCGCTCCTCCGTAGCTGCCGCCGGTCCACCAGGGGCCGCCCCTCTGTAGCTGCCGACGGACCTCCTGGGCCGCTCCACGGTGCTGTCGCCGGCCCTTTCGGCCGCCGGAGCCGTTCCTCCGTCTTCGTTGCTGCTCGACTGCCTTTAATTCATCTTTCTTGCTTTCACCATCACCCATCATTCATTCATCTTCATTATTCATTTTTATACTTTCATCATATCTTTATTTTAATTTCTGTATAATAATCTGGGGTGTAAGGGGGAGCGCACAACAACCAGACTCCCCAAACGTCAACCTCACCTGCACGCGGTGCACCCTGCTGCCCACTAACGAGGCTCTGACGACCGACAAATGGCGGGATGTCCATTTAACTTCCGCGCGGTGGCGGGTAAACCACCAACAAGAGCATTCCCAAGGAGGGTTGGTGTCAGGCTGGCGGCCGACTGTTAAACTTTGCCAAAACCCCAAGCAACATGAAGGGAAATAATAGGATGCGCGATAGGGCTAGGGCGTACCCCACAGGCGACGCGCAGGGGCAGCACCCGGCTTCTGTGGGAAATGGACAAGGGTTGTCGCACCAGAACGGGCGGGTGCGACGTAAGAGGCAAGCTCGGAATGTGAGAGAAGTAAAATTGAGATGTGCGAGCTGGAATGTAGGTACAATGACTGGAAGAGGAAGGGAACTAGCAGATGTTTTAAAAAGGCGACGGGTGAACATTGCGTGTCTGCAAGAGACGAAGTGGAAAGGTGCGAAGGCAAGAGAGATAGGAGAAGGATATAAGTTCTATTATTGTGGAAGCGATGGTAAGCGAAATGGTGTGGGTATAGTTTTAGATAGTCATTTGAAAGAATGTGTAGTGGACGTTAAAAGAGTGAGTGATAGAGTGATAGCTGTTAAAGTGATTGTGGAAAGTATGGTTGTTAATATAGTTATTGTGTACGCACCCCAGTCAGGGTGTGAGGAAAGTATAAAAGAGAAGTTCTGGAAGGACTTCGATTGTGTGATGATGGATGTGCAAGATAGTGAAGAAGTGTATGTTGGGGGTGACTTTAACGGGCATGTGGGAAAGCAGAAGGATAGGTATGAAAGAGTGCATGGTGGTTGGGGATACGGAGACCGTAACACTGATGGTGAGACACTACTGCAAGCTGCTACGGCCTTTAACCTGGCAATAACAAATACGTGGTTCAAAAAACAAAATGAGCATCTCATAAGCTATAAAAGCGGCCGCCACGCGACACAAATCGATTACTTTTTAGTAAGACGAAACAGTCTTAAAAGTGTCAAAAACTGTAAAGTGCTACCAGGTGAAGACTTAGTCTCACAACATAGACTATTGATAATGGAGGTAAAAGTCAGTGTCTCATCCAGAAAGAACAAGGAACGGCCCTCGCCCAAAACTAGATGGCGTATGATAGAAAAAGAGGAATATGCTAGTGTGTTTAAAAGCCAAGTGGTAGATAAGATGATTGAAATGGGGGATATGGAAGGAAAATCTTTGAATGAATGTTGGAAAGAGATGGCGGACTATATAAGGAGAGTAGCTAAAGATGTGTTTGGAGAATCCAAAGGGAAAGGTGTGATAGAAAAGGATACATGGTGGTGGAATGAAGATGTGCAAAAGATACTCAAAGAAAAGAAAATAGCTTTTAAAGAATGGCAAGGTGTAGAAAACGGGAATGATAGTTTAAAAGAAGACAAGAAGAAGATTTATAATGAATAGAAGAGGAAGGCAAAAAAGGCGGTAGCAGTTTCGAGGGCTAAGGCGCAGGAGAAGTTGTATGACTCACTGGACAGCCCTAGAGGCCAGAAGGAGCTCTACCGGATTACAAAAGCAAGAGAAAGGAGAACGAGAGATATAAGTAATATCAAATGTATGAAAGACGATGCTGGTAAGGTTCTGACCATGGATGATGAAATAAAAGAGCAATGGAAGGTTTATTTTGAAAAGCTAATGAACGAAGAGAATAAATGGAGTGGCGTGCTCAAAGAGGTACAAGAGAATATGGGTTTAGTAAGAGAAATTAGCATGGATGAAGTAAGAATAGCAGTTCAAGGTATGAAAAATGGAAAAGCTATGGGCCCAGATGATATACCAGTAGAAGTATGGAAGTGTTTAAAAGGAGATGGATGTATGTGGCTGACTTTATTCTTCAATAAGTTGTTGCATGAAGGAGAGATCCCACAAGAATGGTGCAATAGTTCACTAGTGCCCATCTTTAAGAATAAAGGTGATGTACAGGACTGTAACAACTATCGAGGGATAAAGCTCATGTCACATAGTATGAAGGTATGGGAGAAAGTGATTGAGAAAAGATTGCGAGAGGAGAGTGAGATTACCCCAAACCAGTTTGGGTTTATGCCAGGTCGAGGAACAATGGACGCCACTTTTGCACTCCGCCAAGTGTGCGAGAAGTACAGACGTGCACACAAGAACTTGCACATGGTGTTCATTGATCTGGAGAAAGCGTATGATAGGGTACCTCGTGATGTGCTGTGGTGGGCCCTGAAAGAGAAAGGTTTGCCTGGGAAGTATGTAGAGTTAATTCGTGCTATGTACAGTCGATCTCGTACCTACGTCCGGTCGGCTGCTGGCAATACCGACGAGTTCAGTGTGGTGGTAGGCTTGCACCAGGGATCGGCTTTAAGTCCGTACCTCTTCCTGTTGATTATGGACGCTCTTACGTCGGACATCCAGGAGGAGGCACCCTGGTGCATGCTGTTCGCCGATGACATTGTTCTCGTCGGTGAAGATGGACCTGAGATCCAGAGCAGATTGGAGAAATGGCAACAGAAGCTGGAGAATGTTGGCTTGAAAATCAGCAGAACCAAAACCGAATATATGTTCTGCGATTTCGGCGGTCTCTCCACTTCTGGAGCCATAGCGCTTGATGGCGCACTCCTACCAATCTGCTCCGACTTTCGGTATCTCGGTTCACTCGTGCAAAGCGATGGCGAAATAGATCGGACGGTAAAGCACAGAATTAACACTGGGTGGATGAAATGGCGGCAGGTCACGGGAACAATCTGCGACTCCCGCATTCCCCTTAAACTTAAGGGGAAAATATATAAAACCATGATCCGACCTGCTGTCTTGTATGGATCAGAATGTTGGGCTACGAAAGGGATGAATGAAAGGCAATTGCATGCAGCCGAGATGAGAATGCTAAGAGGGATGTGTGGCGTTACACGAATGGATAGAATAAGAAATGAGTACATAAGAGGAAGTCTGAAAGTGGCACCGGCAGCTGAAAAGTTGTGTGGAAATCGGTTGTCATGGTACGGGCATGTGTTACGGAGAACTGAGAAGAATGTCGTGAGGAGAGTCTTAATTATGAATGTTGATGGCTATAAGAGTAGGGGAAGACCAAAGAAACGATGGATGGAATGTGTGAAGGATGCTATGGCTAAGAAGGGAGTGACTGCCGAGATGGCTTCTGATAGGGATGCATGGAAGAAAAAGACATGTTGCGCCGACCCCAAATAAATTGGGATAAGGGCAGGAGAATGATGAATTTCTGTATAATAAATACTGTGTCTCCCTCTTAGTTTTTTCTTGTCGTTACACGACAGTTTACATGGGCTAATTATGATGATGATAATTTTAAAATCGACATGCAAAGTTTTTTTTTTTAATTAACATAATAACTATTTCCTGTCATTGACCCTAATTACTTTGCTAAGTTATATGTACTTACTAAGTATATCTTGGACACCAATGACTGAAGGTGAAGGAAAACATCTTGAGGAAACCTGGACTTTAAAGTCTGAAATCGCCAACCCGCATTGAGCAAGCGTGGTGATTACGCTCAATCCTTCTCTGTATGAGAGGAGACCTGTGCCCAGCAGTGGGACGATAAAAGGCTGTTGATGATGATGATGACTTTGCTAGCAAACTAAACGAAATTTAAATTTATTGCATCTTTTGTTTCTATTTGATTATTAATGATTAAAAGGACAGAAGACAAATATTATATAGTTTAGTCCTATCAAATTAGTCCGCACTTGACGTTAATCAACTTATTTTTAGTCGCCATGTCTTTAGTCATGTCTAAACTGTCTATGGAGTACCTTAATTTGACAGGAATCCATACTAATATTATAAATGCGAATGTATCTCTGTCTGTCCGGCTTTCACGCCAAAACTACTTAACCGATTATAATGAAATTTGGTACACAGATAGTCTAGAGCCTGAGAAAGGACATCCATACTAATATTATAAATGCGAAAGTAACTCTGTCTGTCTGTCTGTCTGTCTGTTACGCTTTCCCGCTTAAACCTCTCAACCGATTTTGATGAAATTTGGCACAGACAATCTTTGAACCCTGAGAAAGAACATAGGCTAACTTTTATCCCGGAAAAATATGATGTTCCCGAGGGAAATCTAAAAAGCGCGATATAACCGAACTCCACGCGGGCGAAGCCGCGGGCGGAAAGCTAGTAGGCTATATAACATCCCGCTATGACCAATAGGAGCATTAAAAAATGTTGCGAAAACGGGAGCAAACGCGGACGTACATATTGCTCCCATTATTTTAACAGGCGCTTATTTTATATCAACTGAGCTCTTTCGGTTCGAAGCTTACGCGGGTGAAACCGCGGGGCACAGCTATAGTAACCTATATTTTCTCTTCTCTCCTTTTCTTAATGTAATAGAAAAAAAATGCAATGATCTAAATATTACTTTAGTTTGTAAACAAAAGAATAGGCGCCACTGTATAATTTTCATAATATTATTCAAATTCTTTTTTTTTTCTAATTTAATTATAAACTAGTGCTTCACCGCAATCCAGCCTGATGGTAAGCAGTGATGTAATCGTTAATGGTACAGCGCGCTAGTTTATTTAGAGCCTATTCACTCAACGAAACACCGCTGCTGGTAAATTGTTTCAGTCCCTCGATGTACGCGGTATAAAAGCGGCAAAACGTGGCGTCCGGATCGTAGTGGTGTCAACAACGTCACATGAATACTCGCCGTACGACGGGACGTCCGATGATAAAAACGGAGAAATTTCAAATTTCGAACATTCAAAATTTCAAATTCAATACACGAACAAACTATGTAAATTCACGACTAAACACCGCGTTGGTCGTAGCGATACATCTTAAGATATATCTCGTGTTGTTGAACATAAACTCGAACAATTTACATGACTTTGCGGCGGCACTGAAAGCGGGAACATAACGGAAAGTTCTCAGACCGTATATCTGTTACTACGTGAGTTAATTAGAACTACTTTCACTTAAAGGAACATCGTTATTTACAGTACTCTCGTGACTATGCCTAATTATTTGCCAATTAACCCATAATATTGCATATATTACTGAGGAATAGGCCTCGACTCTATGAGAGTGGGACTTATACCACCATGCGGGCCAGTAGCAATTGGTTTCGTTTTGACAGTTCAACAACATCTATTGCGTTATTTACATTGTTGAACTAACACGTTTTTGAAACACGTGGAGCAATGGATTGGCAAAACAATTCAAATTGATAGGACCTAATCGTGTGTAAGTAACGCAATTAAAGTGCCAGTTGGTGGATAATGATATTTATATAGATAAGATATGTTATTGAGGATTTTCGAAATAAACCAAAATTTGTTTCTCTGAAAATACAAAGCTTTGTTTTATTTGACAAGCCGTTACAATAATATAACACATATGGTTTACTTAACACAATTACACTTCTTACCTGAAAATACAAAGAAACGACATTTAAAGTTCAATTATTTTCTTTAAATAACGTTATAAGTTTTTATATCAATAAAAGACACACAAAATAATGTTATCCGCATTGATAAAATATTAAACTAAGGTAGATATGTCACTAGCGCACTAAAAATGAAGCGTACAAAAGGAAGTAAGTCCTGTATCTCGCTTTAGTCGCTCTCGATACACTCGTAAAAACAAACGACAAACACTGACAGTGCAAACGTTAAACACTAGCCATCTTTTTCTTCTCTATGCTTTAGATTGCGCCCCATCTCACTCACACTGTACCAATGTATGCCGAATAAAAATATGCATGTGTGCTGCTGCTGTATTCGGCACATTTTTTTTGGTCAGTTTGTTAGAATATATCGTATCTGTTTAATATTTTATCAATGGTTATCCGCCATTGAAATCACGCGTCCCGAACGCTGCGCCCTCTACCAACTTTTAATGACAGTTAATTGACGCACGAAGCGCGGCAAATTTAAATTAATGAAATATTATTTCATTACATTCATATCAATATTTCCGTCTGACTACAATTTAAGTGTCTGCAGAGTGAATGGGCTCCTAATAAATCAGCGCGCTTTACCATCAACGATTGCATCACTGCTTACCATCAGGCGGGATTGCGGTCAAACACTAGTTTATAATATGTAAAAAATATAATGAAAAACTTTGAATTTTTAGTTCTAAGACATGCCAGATTCTTTTCGATGTTTTCCTTCACTGTTTTGAGAGCAGTAATGACGAAATTAAATACACAATGTAATGACACTTGACAGCCTCCATGGCGTAGCGGTAACGAACGCGGTCGCTGCGCAAGGAGGCGCGGGTTCGATCCCCGCGCAGTGCAAATATTTGTATGCATGAATATGAATATTTGCACTGGTCTGGTCGTGCCTCGGAAAGCACGTTAAGCCGTTGGTCCCGGTTGCCATACGAACATCTATTGGCAGTCGTTACGGGTTGTTGGAGCCCTCAAAAGTCCAAAAATTGGTGTAACTGCAGTGCTTCGATATTGCCTTTGGGTTGTGAAGATCAGACGGTAGTCGCTTCACGGAAAAATATTGAAGTTTAGCCAAAATCAGCAGTTAGACTGGTAATCCAGACTCCAAAACTGAAAACCTTCGGATGCGACTAGAATTAACGCTGAGATGATGATGATTATTGATATGACCCTTTCCCTCTCCTAATTTCTTGATTATTATTCTAAAGACTAATACATCAAGAGGTCGTTGTTATCGAGGTTAAAATAATACTAAATGTCGATGCTACCGAATGAAAAGTCACATATTCAAACACAATAAAAGTGTCTGGCACAAAATGATATTTCCTTGCGAATTGTCATCAAAATAAGGACGTCCTGAACCGTCCAGTGCACCGTGACGTCATTGTCACCGTATGGATAAAGACGGCTTGTTGTGTAGACAAAATAATCCCAGGGTGGGCGCAATCAATCTTCATACGGTAGACCAAATTAAACTGGAACTCCGTCTCAGTACGTACTGATGGCAGAAAAACTGCAAACAGGGATTTATTTATAGATATTATTTCTTTATTTTTTCTCTCGGGAATTTTAGGTTCCTCATTTCTCTTTCTCTCTCTTCTCTTCTCTTATCTCTAATTGCAATAATAGTTAGATTAGTAAGTAGTGGGCACTGAAAACGCTTGTATTAAAGAGACAATAACTTAGTTTATTTAACCATATTTACATATTACTTTACATTTTTAAATATTTCTACATAAAAATATATAAAAAATATTTTAAAATATAAAAGATAGTAGCCCGTCGGTATCGGGAACAGAGTCCAAGCTACCGGCGTTCAGGGCTCCAGAGAGAGGAACCTCCTGACAGTGCGAGCCGTGTCCAGAAGTACTGCTTTCTGAATCAAGCCAGCCAGCTGCCTAACGAGAGCCTCCTGAGGTGTAGGTCGAGGCTCTTTGCTATTAAGCCATGAGCTGTCACGACTATCGGTACAATGATTGCTGAATCCACTTCCCACGAGTCGACAACCGCGTAAGCCAAGTCAAGATACTTGATTAGACAATAACTTAGTATTACCATTAAACTTTTAACTTTACAGTTACAAAATCCTTAAAACAGTAAAAAGTCTGCATTTGCAATTGAGACAGATTCTGGCTCTGTATATTCTTACGAGTTTGATAAACATGAATTGCCCACATATCCCCATTTTTCTACCTAACGGTAGACGCGAAAAATCGCGAAAAATGTGAGGCGTTAGCCTCACCTTCTTTTTCATAGTATTTAAAGCGAGTTGATCAATAAATCCATAATGTATTTGTACCTAACCTTCCAGAGATCACCGGTGTTACGATGATATTTACGTTAAGTATCGCTCGTGACCTGTAATCATAATAGGTCTTAGCAGTGTGAGGTCGCTTTCGTTCATAACCTAGGATCACTGAAACAACACAATCATTTCTCTTCTATTACCCATGGGTAATGTAAGTAAAAGCTGTAATTTAGATGCCAGACGTGTCTGTTAACATGGGTAACCTGTTACTGGTTCAACACTATTACTCGTAGTTGTCTTTTATCTGGATTTAAGGTTTTAGGCTATTATGCCTAAATTGTCACGGCAAATGTAATGCAGGCGATAGATTCTGTACAATATCACGATAAAAAGTTAGGTGAAGTGTACCTAAAGTGAGCTGTCAATAGTGCCAATATCACCATGTTACCACGGAGACTTCCATGGGCGTACCGGGGGGCAGGGGGGGGACCATGCGGTAGACACTGACAAAATGTACAATGTCATTGCCAAAAACAGCGTGCAATCACTCAAAAAATTTTACTTGCAAGGCCTGACTTGCTCCCCCTAGGCCTGACTTGCCCCCCAAGACCTGACTCCCCCCAGCAAAACTGACTTGTCAGTCCCGAGGCCAGACTTGCTGCCCCGTAGGCACTTAAGTTTTCAAATTGAAATGGGTACAGAATGGCACTGCAGATCTGGGTTGCGTCATATGACAGAGAGTTGAGAACACAAAGATGAAATACTCTTTCTTAAAAAAGATCCTTCCAATCATGACTCTGCATTAACGACAGGTCATTGCATGCTGCATTGTTAGAATCATATAAAATTGTATTAATATAATGTTTGGACTTTAAAAGAGACCGTGACTTCTGAGTTTATTTCAACATTTCTTCTCAGAGATCGGTCAGTTATGAAAATCCTGAAATATGGATGTGTACTACTTAATTCCTTAAAAGATCTTTGTAAATAAACATTTCATTTCGTACCTCAATGTGTGCTTTTGAATATGGATCGACGATTATGTGAACAGCTAAAAAGTTGTATTTGGAACCACGCTTAAGTAAATAGAAAGACGTGTCTTGAAAACAGTTCGATTTTCAAACAAAAGATCTTTTATACAAAGTGATGGTTTTGCTTCCGAAGTGATTTATTAAGGGATTATTTGATTTCTCAAGGGACCTACGTATTACGTGACGGTTGATAATAATGATTATTCAATGTTTACTTTGTAACCGTAGTGGAATGAATAATACAATATCCCAAGAGCTGTAAAAAAAAGAATCCTGTCTTGATTTTTTTGCCAGCATTACTCAGTGTGCACCCGCATTTCAACAGCAATCTTCGTATTGATATAGTTAGCGGTCGTCCTCGCGACCTTGCGGCCAGGACCAGGACACAATTAGAAGTGTTCCGCCACTGTGCTCGCGCAGGAACATAGAGCAGTCGGCACGTGCCGTATGCCACATCCTTGGATGCATCCTCATCAATGAGACATGCAAAGCAAGAATTTTCGCGACATTATCGTATCTACTATTAGATTTTAATATCGCTAGTCATCATTTCACTTCAGTTCCCGCCGCTCTAATCTGTAAAAATATCATCTTATCTATCTTTTTATGAGCATCTTTTAAATGAGCTGTCATTCCACCTGACGCTAGGGATTGACACAATTGACTGCCCACTTCACCTACCCATGTTTTCAAGATGACTTTTCTACAGAATTAATGTTGCAAAACGTAGATCTTTAAACTATTATAGCTAAGGTCTTTTCTAAAATATTTTTATATGAAACTAGCGACCCGCCCCGGCTTCGCGCGGGTGCAATGGTGATACTAAATACACTACAAAAAAAACTGTGAACGTTGTATAAAAAACATAGCGGGCCGCCACCGCGCCGCTCCCGCCGCGTTAAATATTCATGGCGATACAGATCAATAATGTATTTAAAGTATTAAATTGGATAAGGATTATAATTGCAGTATTGGTTAAATTCGCTTCGATAATTCGCCTATATTTGTCGTAAAAAGTAAATGACAAAAAACATATTATTGTGGGATATCCACAAGATTTAGACATAAACGATCGCTGACGTTTTTGTAGACCTTTTCAATGTGAACAATATTTAGTACATTATTTTAATAAATCTCGCAGGGTTCAGCCTGCATCATCATCATCATCTCAGCGTTTATCCCAGTCGCATCCGAAGCTTTTTCAGCTTTGGAGTCTGATCTCCGCTTTTACCAGTCTAACTGCTGATATGACTAAACTTCGACATTTTCTGTGAAGCGACTGCCGTCTGACCTCCACAACCCGAAGGCGACATCGAAGCATTGCAGCTGACCAATTGTTGAACATTTTGAGGGCTCCAACAACCCTTTAACGACTGCCACTAGATGTTCGTATGGCAACCAGGACCAACGGCTTAACGTGCTTTCCGAGGCACGACCAGACCAGTGCAAATAAACATTCATGCATACAAACATTTGCACTGAGCGGGGATCGAACCCGCGCCACCTTGCGCAGCGGCCGCGTCCGCTACCGCTACGCCATGGAGGCTGTCTCAGGGTTCAGCCTGCGTTTCACTGCAAACGTGGATAAAAATTAATTTACGACATCACATTAGAGACCTCAAAAATAATAGTATTTCGCCACAATTTAATGGATGGCATTATACAGATAAACCTTCCTCTTTAATCACTCGCATCAAAATCCATTAAGCAGTTTTAAAGATTTAAACATACAAAGGAAATAGGGAAAGAGAAAGGGACTTTGTTTTATAATATATAGTGATAGTGATATTGTATATTTTTTTAACCGACTTCAAAAAGGAGGAGGTTACTCAATTCGACCTTATACAATATGTAAAGAAAACCCTGTCCGATCCGTGAAGGTATTGTTAGGTATCGTTAACTAATTTTAATAATGCCTACAAAGCCGGGCTAAACATATAAAAAAATCCCCCAAAAAAAAAAAATATTATTTCGAAAAAGCGAGGTAACTTAATGCATGTGCGGTAGGCAACCCGATAGCCCCGCCCCCCTTCACCCGCGGGGGCAAGGGGGACGGGGCATGCGGCACGTGGTCGCATCGCTATTCGCTCCGTCACAAATGGTGTTGTCAGTTTTTTAAAAATTACCAAATTTCGGGGAAATTGGAATTAATACCAGGGAAAAAAAGATTATTTCAAAATTCATTATTATTGTTACTGTGATGATTATGTAAAATTTTATATTATATTTGGTCAAGTGTTTACCTAAATTTTATTATCCTTATGGGTCGGACAGGGTTTTCTTTACATATTGTATATGCTTTTTTTTATGTTTGTTCGGGCATAACTTCGTCGTTTATGAACCGATTTTGATAATTCTTTTTCTGTTGGAAAGAAGACGTTCCCAAGGTGGTCCCATGATAAGGTTTGATGGTGGAAGAACCAGAGAAAAGAAGGGGAACTTTCAAAAATTGCAGGGGCGACTAGTGCATTTCTTAGCATTTTCATTAAGTATTTTAAAGCACTACAATTTAATAAAGGTCTGGAGTAGATCTGATGATGGAGCCGGGAGACAGGCGAAGGAATTCCTCAACAATTCACAGCAGCTAAGTACCTTGTGTTTGTGCTTGAATGATTTGTATTGGCAAGAACCTCTACACCTAGATGGGTGGTGACTGTCATTAGGGAGCTGATGATGATGACAAAGGTCAGTTCAGGGAACTCCTAAACGATTTACAGTAGCTACCTTGTATTTGGACTCAATTCATTTATATTGATGAGACCTTTGCACCCATTGGGTTAAAATAATGGTCTGCAGTAAATTTGATGATGAAGACCATAGGCAGCTGAGGGAATACTTACGGGTAAAAATTAAAGGAAACAAAATTACGTCGTTTCCCAACTATATTTGCGTAAGCTTCCAGTCTGACCGGATGCAACTGAATACTATAACAACTAAAAAGTGTAAAATAAAAACATTTTTACAAAAAAACAACCGACTTCCAAAAACCACTACAAAGTGAAAAATAACTAATTTCGGAAGTCGGTGTCAAAAATGAATATACAAAACCAAAGACATACAGACGAAATTAGGTTTTTGGAAGTCGGTTGTTTTTTTGTAAAAAAGTTTTTTGTACAATAACAATGATGAAATAATCATCCTTAATCCTTCGATGTACCCGGTACGAATGACGAGGTGATACGCTTCGTCCGGATCGTAGTGCTGCCAATATTATAAGGGTAGACACTCGCCGTACGACAAGGTGTCTGATGATGGAACGGTGATGGTGGAATTAAGTGATGTAATTCACCAAAACGCATCTTATAAAAAACCAAAAGGCTGTCAACCCTACAATTGTACTCCAGCCTTTGAAGATTGCTAAAGACCAATCTAAAACCAAAGTCTTTAACCAGTGTGTGTTATCGGAGATGACATGTGGATCAGAAACGTGGTCCCTCACTATGGGCCTCATAAAAAAGCTCGTGGATGAGGAGATACCGACATAGTCCAGCGAATTAGCTCTTTGAAGTGGCAGTGGGCGGAGCACATAGCTCATAGAGCCGATGGCCGATGGGGCAGAAAGGCTCTTGAATGGCGACCACGTACCTTGCCGGTACGTGGTCGCCATTCAGCAGCCGCAGCATCAGACATCCACCGACTAGGTGGTGGAATGACCTGACCAAAATCGCAGGGAAGCGCTGGATGCAGGCCGCGTCCAACCGTCCTTTTTGGAAATCCCTGGGAGAGGTCTATATTCAGTAGTGGACTTCATGTGGCTGAGATAATAATGACGATGAATCTAAAATAAACTCTAGATCAGCTAGAAAGTTAGTGGAGATCTCGGGAATGTTGATGTTGGTAGATAGCTGTATATTCGCTTTATCTAGTAGTAGTAGTATTATAGTAGCCAATAGGACTCCCAGCAGAGAATAGTGGACACGTACACCTGACGACACATCCTTTAATGCAGCCGTATCAACTGCCAAGTAGTTGGAACACGCGGACGATAACTTTGCCGGAATTATTTTACTGATTTATTTTGAATCATCGAATTATTTTACTGATTTATTTTGAATCATCGAATTATTTTACTGATTTATTTTGAATCATCGAATTATTTTACTGCTTTATTTTGAATCATCGAATAAACTAATAAGTAGATATGTAACATTAGAGTACATTACATTTATGAATATCATTCATTTTTCCAAAAACCTTTATAAAAACAGACGCTTGCTGGCCGCTCATTTACCACCTGTGCTTCAAACTTCCCAAGTTTGGTGCGCCACTTCTTCATAGCGAATGCACTGTAAGTGGTGAAAGAACATTTTGAAGGTCGTACGGCGAGTCATCATCATCTCAGCGTGCAAGTTGCATTTCACGTTGCCGGGCTCCAACGCGGCTTTCGCGTTGGAGCCCGGGGTCCGCTTTCCTGCATATTCTCCTCCATTTCGCACGATCTTTAGCATCCTGTGGTAAGAGCTTGTTGGCACGCATGTCATCTCTTACAACGTCAAGCCAGCACTTCTTTGGTATACCCCGCTTGTTCCGGCCCGGCGGAGGCGCCATGGCAAGACATTTGTTACCCACGTAACATGCTGGTTTATGTAAGACGTTGCCGTACCAGCGTAGGCGGCCCTCCTGCACTTTGTCTGCAATGTCACGGAAGGTCGTACGGCCAGTATCCACCACTATGTTGTTGACACCATTGACATCCGAACGAAACGTTTCGCCTCTTCTTTTGTACCGAGCACATCGAGGGACTGAGTAATTTTCCAGCGGCTGTGTCCGTCTGACTACAACTACAGTGTCTTCATAGGTTAGAGTGAATAGGCTGTTAATAAACTAGCGCTTTGTCATCAACTATTGCATCACTGCTTACCATCAGGCGGAAAAAGGATGTCAGTCATCATCATCAACCTTTTATCGTCCCACTGCTGGGCACAGATCTCCTCTCAATCACCACGCTTGCTCAATGCGGGTTGGCGATTTCAGACTTAAAGTCCAGGTTTCTTCAAGATGTTTTCCTTCAACTTTAAATCAGTCATTGGTGTCCAAGATATACTTAGAAAGCACATATAACTTAGAAAAGTTACATTGGTACTTGCCTAACCTGGGATCGAACCCGCACACTCCTACTTACTACAACTATAAAAAGAATGTTTTTTTCTAGATTCTAGCATCGCTGCTCATGTTTTCCAGTTACTACTTTGTGAGTTTTCTTTCACAGAAACAAATAAAGTTTGTATGGAAGGCTGAATGTTTGTTACTCTTTCACTTTTGGATGAAATTTGGCACACAGATAGTTTATAACCTGGATTAACACCCAGGATATTTATCCTGATATTCCTACAAGATTAAAATGTATGCAAGTGAAACCGCGGGACGCAGGTAGTAATTTCACAAGAAAAACTTTTTCAATAACTGTAGTCATTGAGCATTGGAAAAGCACAAAGTTTTCTAATAGTTCATCAATCTTTCAACCGAAAGACATCCATTGCTGGACAAGAACGGCACTTCGACCGGTTCTGTGCATCCTGCATCCCATGGATTTTTGTGGCCTTCACAAGGTCATCGGTCCCATAATCCATAGGAAACGTGAAATGTCTTCTTGGTTATAAGATCACCTTTCGAAACTTTCAAACGAAGCAAATTCTCCCTAAAAAAGAAGTTACAGCAAAAAACAAACGTTCAATTTAAAATTTAATCATTTATTCTTATCGCCAAATTCTAATATCAAAGCAAAATATCTCTCAAATTTACGAGCTGTTAAGTGCTAATCGTAAAAAAACAATTTCTCGTACACAACTAAAATAAGAGATTAGAAGTGCTTAAAATTATGTTCTTCAAGTTTTGCCGGGTCATAAAACGCCCATATGAGCCTCGGGCGTAAAAAGGAAATTGCGTTTCTATCGTAAATGATAATTACTGTTATGAAGTAAATGCCAAGTAACCCCATTTCTAAACCGTATCCTGACCTGGTGGCCGCACAGTCGTTTGTAGAAGTCATTGCACTCGGAAGTACAATAGCAATGCTATCGCATGACTCGATATCAATTAACGTCTTCGATAAGTGTTTTTAACCATTTTAGAGTTCTCCATCGAAACTGAAACGTGCAGAGATCGATTGAAGTGATATTGTTGATACGAAAAGTGTTTATTAATGTAAAAACAGGCAACTCTATAAACCTATTAAGCGCAATAAATCAGGTTACTAGGTCATCTCCTTCTACTAGTACTTCTCTAAGCAGTAAATGCTCGCAAAAGAGGAAGCGGAGCGCATGAGTGAGAGGCAATATCTGCACCCTCACGCCCCTAGTCACCGCAGGAGATGCCATGGACGTTGGAAGACAACAGCTTACTCCACTGTAGGCGTGGTCAAGCGGGCGGCGAGCTACCCATTGCTCGCCGGACCACCGGGTAAGAACAAAGCCTGGGTCGACGGCGACTTATAGAGATGTCGCCACATCCGATACCAGAGAAGCAAGTTGGTCGAATGAGCCACTATGACCCCTGCCACTAGCCAATGAAGGAACACGGGTAGGTTTTAGTCTGTAAAAGTCTGACATGCCCTTAAGCTCCGCCCAGTCTGGGAGAAGTCACATGATAATTTCCTATAAAAAAAAACCAGTTAACTAGATAATAAGACAACGTCACTCATGTAGTTAATATTGATGTTCTCGATTGTACAAACGCCAGTACATCAAGCCACTAAAATCTATCAAATGTATAGATTTTCGACTTTATCCCTAAAGTATTATGGTTCAAGGTTGATTGGGAAAATCTCAAAATTTAGGCCGCTAGACCTGCTGGCATATACTTGCAAATTGCCGGTTATATTTATTGGCCAATTTGATTATGTAGTTCATTCAGGCAATAAAATTAAAAACGATCTTAAAATATAGACATATGTACATAGGTACGGACGACAGCAGGTCAAACTACCCCAAACTGTCAGATTATCCCAATCAACATTGAGCCTTAATGCTTTAGAGATAAAGTTGAAAATCTAATAATGAAATCTGACATATTGTGGTAGCTTGATGTGATTAAGAAAATATAAATACTTGCTGACTTTACAAATCATTCATCACTATCTGTCTAGCCATTTCCAAGATATGTTGGGGTTGGCTTCCAATCTAACCGGATTCAGTCTCTACAACCCAGTTACTGGGTCATCATCACCATCATTTCAGCCGAAAGACGTCCACTGCTGGACATAGGTCCCCCAAGGTTCTCCACGACGACCGGTCCTGCGCCTCCCGCATCCAGCGGTTTCCTGCACCAGTTCGTCGTGGGCCTACCCACGCTGCATCTTCTGGTGCGTGGTCGCCACTCGAGTTACTGGGTCTTCTTCTTCTTCAGCCTATAGATGTCCACTGCTGGACAAAGGCCTCCCCCACGGCTTTCCACGATGACCGGTCTTGTGCTGCCTGCATCCATCGGCTTCCCGCGACCTTCACCAAGTCATGGGTCCACCTTGTTAGGGGCCTCCCTACGCTGCGTTTTCCAGTGCGTGGGCGCCACTCCAGAATCTTAAACTCTACTCTCTTCACTACCCCATCGGCCATTGGCTTCTACGAGCAATGTGCCCTGCCCACTGCCACTTAAGTTTAGCGACTCGAAAAAATAGAATAGAATACTATTTATTATACTTTATTGCTCTTTATTTACTCTTTATATTTATATAAAAATTTTACAAAGGGGGACACAATGGGCGGTCTTATCGCTACGATACCCCTTGGTAAGACTGGTGACCAACTTTCGGACTTCTGACGACCTGTAAACTGTCGAAGATCTACGAATGACAACCGGAACCAACGGCTTAAAAGTCTCGGTAAAAAGGTCACCCATCCGCAGACCAACCGCAGTAAGCGTAGCTTAACCTGATCAACTGACTTGTGTGGCTTTTATTATTTTAGCCACGAGCCCCTCTCGAGATCAACTGCTAAACACATCATTATTGTACATTTTCTACTTTTGCCAAATATCATCAACGTCCGTGATTGAGTTATAAACTTTTAAACTTTCGTATTTATAATAATTAATTAGTTTCTATACATAATTAGATAAGTAATTATTATAGTTATTTCTGTTATACTATATTATAAACCTATACATATACTAAAATAATAAAGATGTTTGTTTTATGTTGTGTTGCTCTGAAATTATCAGTCAATATGAAAACATATTTTTGCATTTTATAAACCAATCCTTGAGAAAGGTCATAGGCCACTTAAAATCACGCTAATACATACACACCGCGCCGGCACAATTAGGGTCCGAACACAAAAAACTGACGTTTTTTTTTTTTTGCTGTGAGAATTTGGACAAGTGGCTCCTTTATTTAATTTATTGCCCTCATATGGCATACTATATTGAGACTTTTTGGCACTCTTCGATCATTTGATAAAAATTAAAGTGATTCTTGACAATTACTGCGTTTAAGTGTTTTCAATAAGAAATTTGTTTATACAGTTCATGATGACCCTAGCTTATTTTGTTGTTGTTGTGCGGAGAATTATCATTGTATCGCATAGAGTTAGGAGAATTAACATTCTATCGCATAGAAAATGAGTGATTTGACCGCAACAGAAGTAGCCAGAGCTGTGGCAATGATCGAGGAAAGTCACACATACCATTCAGGAGTCGAAGGGTGGGTGTGTCAGTATCTGTGATCCACCGTAATGTAAAACGGTACAGGCGGACAGGATCATAATTCTTAAGTGCGGAGACCGGGACAAAGTAGAAATCGTAACCTGTGCTGTAGGCATATCTACACATGGTTGGGTATTGTATGTGTGTATAACTACATCTAACTAGTTAAAAATATATTTAATTTGAAATATACAATATGTTAAGAAAACCTTGTCGGACCCGTAAGGATAATAAAGGTTAGGTAAACACGTCATGACCAAATATCATATGAAATTTTACATAATCATCATAGTAACAATACTAGTGAATTTTGAAATAATCTTTTTTTCCCGCGAATTAATTCCAGCTTCCCCAAAATTTGGTAATTTTTAAAAAGTGACAACATTATTTTTAACGATATAATTCTGAGCGAATAGAGATGCGACCGCGTGCTGCGTGCTCTGCCCCTCTCCGCCCGCGCCTGTAAGGCCTACCGCATATGTTTAAAGTTACCTCTTTTTGCAAAATAATATTTGGAAAAGATATGGTTTGCACAAAACCACAGACGAGACACGCTTATGCCTATAGATTTTATGTATTTTTAGGCTCTTTCTTATATGTGTTACGCAGTGAGAAGCAAACTGAATTAAAAATATGATTTATTTATTTGTTACACTTGATTTACATGATTAATACAAGATTTAGTAAATGAATTAGGAAATAAGAGTTCACAATAGAAATACACACGATGAATGATGAAATAGAAGTGACAAGAATATCTATGAGCTAGCTTATATAGTACTAGAACTATGGGAAGATTATACATAATTAGGTTTTGTAAATAAATCATTAGCTATCGAAAGTACATATTGAGAGAATGAGAAAAGAATCAATGAATTAGTAATAATTAATTTGTAAACAATAATAATGAGATAGAATAACAATGAGAAAAGCAAATAAACTATTAAGAGTATATTAACATGGTAAATAATCATTACGAATATCTAACAATGATGAATTAGTAAATAATGACTAAGAGTACCTATATTAACATGATATATGACTTATATACTAAAGTAGACTTAGCTACATAACATAACACCTCCCCTCTTAGAATAAAGATTGGGCGCTAGCGCCTGATCTTTGAGTACGAGGAAGTGATGCAGGATCGTCTTCGTCTTCGGTGACGCATGATGTCGTGTTTTCCAAGTCTCTCATAGGAATGGCTACTTGCGTGGTGTGGCGTCTCGAAGATCCGTCGAAACAGTTGTTGAAGATTTTGATACAGCAATTACTTTCGCTTGAACGCCTACGACGTATGAAGCCATTTAGGAATCGGTTGCAGATTTTGATGAGAAAGTATGATATCATCATTATTGCGATGGAAAAATAGATCCATGTGAAACTAGTTTGATTTTTCTTAATAAATGATTCGTTTCTTGAATTCTGGATTTCTCTTAATTTATCTGAGTATTTGTCCAAATGATTTTTGATGCTTTTAAGGGCATCGAGTGGCATCTCATTGATTGTTATTGGAATCAGTTTCTTGATTTCTGGGTCCTTCGTGATGTCCGCACAACAGTCATCATTTCTGATATCAGGAATGGTGATTGGGTACGTAACGTTTTCTTCAGTAGTATAGAAAGCTGATAAAGTGCTATATCCTGTATGGAGCTTGCAGTCTTCAGGTAGGGTTAGAATACCTGCATCCTTCAGTTGATAGTTTGAAATTTCGTTGTTGCATTGGAGAACACCGTTAGTTTCTTTGCTGAGAATGTAGAGCCAACTATTATGCCCTAGAGGTTGGAATGTGTTGATTTCGGCAGGAAACGTTGTCGTTGTGCAGCTCTTAGGAATTTTGGCTGACTTGCTGAACAGCAATTCTATCTCGCAGATTGGTCGTGCTGAAGAATCATAGACCACGAGATCTCTGCAGATGCTTCTTCTTGACTCGTAGATGATGCATTCTTCTAACGAACTTGTCGACACATAATATTGCCCACTAGGATCAGTGGCCAAATAGGTATGCTCTGGGAGAATGGCGGAATGAAGAGAGGAATTCAGGTGACGGATTGGGATAGAATATATATGATAAAGAATTAATGGGTCATTTCTGACTAAGGGAAATTCTATGATATAGACTAATCTATTGGAGTAGACGTATGCTGAAAGGGATGACGTATCTAGTAACGTATGAATGTTTTCTATCGAAACAGGAACAGCGAACTGTTTATAAGTCCGAATTTTATTAGATTTTAATAGTTGCTCGTGCAGTTTGTTAAGGGTTTTTAGGTCTCTGTAGATTACTAGTTTCCATGATTCGTCGGAGATGAGGATATGACCTTCTTCTTTAAAGAATAGGCCTGAGTGTGAAGTTAGTGGTTGGGATATATTTATATGGGCAAAAGCTCCGGTGGCTGCCTATTTAAATAACCTAAGTCGATTCGCATGTACTAATTGGGTTTTTCCGGATTTCCTAATCAGATAATTTTCATTGAATCCGACACGAATGACTTCGTGAGGACCGTCCCACTTTGCATCTAAATTGTTCGGAGTGGGAACACGTAACATGACCTGGTCCCCAATGGAGAAATCAGCAAGGTTCTTTATTTTGGCGTCATATCTCTCTTTAGCCTTCTCCTTCATGATTTCGGTGTTACGTAAAGCGGAGTCTCTAGCTATCCTAAGGCGTTCGTTTAGATCCTTTACGTAATCGGATGCTGTGTATTCAGGGATAATCTTTAGAGAAAAGAATGGACGTGGTTTATAACCGAAAAGTAGTTCGTATGGTGTATATCCCGTAGAGCTATTAACCGAAGTATTATGACACATGATGGCAAAAGGAATGATTTGGTCCCAATTTTTGAGACGTCGACTATGGTACATCCGAATATGATCTCGAAGTGTGGCGTGGAATCGTTCAAGAGCGCCATTTGTTTGCGGATGGTATGCAGTATTGAATGACTGGCTAGAACCTAGAAATTTTATCAATTGTTTCATGACATTGTTCATAAATTCTTTGCCTTGATCTGAATGGATTCTTTTGGGAACACCAAAGTGCTGGCAGAAATGGATTAGTTGTGAGGCAACTGTTACGGCTTCTTTGTCTGGAATTGGGTATGCCTGAACATATCTGGTCAGTTCATCTTGTAGGGTCAGAACGTATTTATTATTATTATCACTGACTTCGGAATATGAGACGAGGTCAATAGACACTCGTTCGAAGGGTTCGGTGGATTGAGACGTGATCACCATAGGGGCTTGAAATGATCTCCTTTGGATTTTGTTTCTTTGGCAAATGACACATGATTCTATATATTTTTTAATGTCATTTGTCATGCCCTTCCAAAAGTATTCTTCGCGAATTTTTCTCGTTGTCTCTACTGTGCCCCGGTGCCCTGAGAGAGCTTCGTCGTGGTATGTTTTTAGGATTTTAGGGATTTCTTCGGCGTTAGGATATACGACCTTGTTTTCACAGATTGTTATATTACAATCGTACAACTCGGCTAAATATGCGGTAATCTTTAATTGTTCATTACCTTTTAGCTGGCAGGTTTTGTCATTTTTAAGGTCAGGTACGTATAATTCCTCTATTTTATTGTGTTGAAGACACGAAATAAGGGATTTGAAATAGCTTTCTGAGTCCCATGGATCGAAGTGTGTTGGTCTTGTGCAAGAGAAGAAAATGTTTTGGTTTTCATTGGAAATTAGGAGATCCACGTCGTAAATGGATTTACATTTTTCTAGATAAGGCGTGGTTTGGGAACATGACTCTATAGCTTCACTATGAAAATGGTTTTGATCAGAGACTTGACATGAGGTAGGGATAAAAATGTTTTTATGACGGGGGTCTAAAAGACGATCTGGTGATATTTTTAGTTTTGGAGAGTCAAAGGTGCGTTCTTCAGAAAGGTAGTGTTCGTAATTTAACTGTAGATAGTCTTGACTTTCCGTTGTTGAGTTTTCGAGAGTTAAGTCAATAATATTAGAGTTCATTATAGGAGGCCTAGATAGAGCGTCTGCGTTGGTATTAATTTTTCCAGCTTTATATATGATCTCATAATCATACTCTTCCAGTTTTAACCTCCATCGAACTAGGCGACTACCAGGATCTTTAATGGAGAACAACCAAGTAAGGGGTTTGTGGTCTGTGACGATTTTAAATTTTCTTCCGAATAAATATGGGCGAAAGTGCTTTACTGCCCATACGATAGCGAGTAATTCACGTTCTATGGTCGAGTAGTTCGACTCTGCTTTATTGAGAGTACGTGATGCATAGGCAATAGGTAAATCTTTTCCTATCTCGCCTTGAGATAATATCGCTCCGATCGCGTAAATTGAAGCGTCTGTGGTTAGAACGAATTCTTTATTGAAATCTGGATATTGTAGAAGTGGAGTTGTGGTCAAAATATTTTTGCATGTTTCGAAGGCTTGTTGTTGTTCGGTGCTCCATATGAAAGGTGTATCCTTTTTTAAAAGACTTGTTAGAGGTTTCGTGATTTTGCTGAAGTTGGCAATGAACCTTCGATAGTATCCCGCTAAGCCCAGAAATGATTTAATGTCTTTGCATGATTTGGGAATTGGAAATTCTTTGACAACTTTGACTTTGTCGAGGTTAGGTTTAACACCTTCGTTGGAAATAACATGACCTAAGTATGCTACTTCTTTCCGTAAAAATTCGCATTTGTCTGGTTGGACTTTAAGACCGTGCTGTTTGAGACGTTGAAATACTTCTATTAGTTTTTGCTCATGTTCTTGTAAGCTAGACGCGAATACTACAATGTCGTCAAGGTAAACGAAACATCGTTCGCCTTGTAAACCGTAAAGTACACTGTCCATTGCTCGTTGAAAAGTAGCTGGTGCATTTTTGAGGCCAAAAGGCATCCTCAGAAATTCGTAGTGGCCGTAAAGAGTACTGAAGGCGGTTTTGGGAATATCTT
The DNA here is from genome assembly GCA_017933935.1 of Sesamia nonagrioides. Taxonomy (NCBI): domain Eukaryota; kingdom Metazoa; phylum Arthropoda; class Insecta; order Lepidoptera; family Noctuidae; genus Sesamia; species Sesamia nonagrioides. The sequence continues at coordinate 23,973 of JADWQK010000305.1, read as the reverse complement.
TAGGATCGAGTTCGATTTGATGGAATCCTGATGCGAGATCCAAAGTGGTGAAATAAATTGAGTGTCCTAATTTATCGAGTATGTCGTTAATATTTGGCAAAGGGTAACTATCTCCAATAGTGATGTCATTCAGCTTGCGGTAGTCTATAACAACTCTCCATTTCTGTTTTCCGGAGGCGTCTAACTTTTTGGGTACTACCCAAATTGGGCTACTCCATGGTGAAGCACTTGGACGGATAATGTTTTGATCCAGCATCTTGTCAATTTGAGACTTTACCTCTTTTTGATGAACGTAAGGAAATCGATAAGTTTTTGTGTTAATTGGTGAATCAGATGTTGTAGGAATCGAATGTTTAGTGTGATTTGTGAATGTTAATGGTTCTCCGTCTGCGTAGAATATGTCGGAGAATTCGTAAATAATTTTATCTAGAGACTCGCATTCTTCCTTGTTTAAATGGTCGCGTCTTATGAGTTCTTTTATTTTGTCTGCTGATTGACATTTGAACTGATTTACTGAATTTATTGGGTAACTAGTTGACTGTAAATGTTCGTCGAATGGTGCAACTTGTACCGTAGGAATGGGAATGGACTTGTCTTGGTGACTTGAATTTATACAAGTTATTAGAAATTTGTTGTTCTTTATATTGACGAGGGCGTTTGGGATTGTGATGCCTTCATGGACGATTTGTTTTTCTATGATAGCGATTCCGTTTGTGATCGTATTTGAGACACAGCAAATAACAGTTTCCGACCGTTGGCCAACATATTGTTTGTCGTCGTCAGACTCTGTGATGTCTTCGTTGAGATAGAATAGTTTGTAAGTTCGGTCACGGATTCGCATGGTCTTTGACTGGACATAGATACTGACGTTGAATTTTGTCATGAAGTCGTTACCTAGAATACCATCGGCTTTGATATTGAGATTTGCTACTTGGAATTTGAATTTAGAAAAATGATCTAGAGATATTTGAGTTGTACCGAAAGATTGAATAGAAGACTGATCACCTGATATGCCTACTATCGATACGATATTCGATTGATCTATAGGTGCGCTACCAATCTTTTCTTTGTTAATTACAGATATGGCGGCTCCTGTATCGATTAGCAAGGTTATAGGTTTACCTTCGACATGAAATTTAGAGTGGAGTAGATTTTCTGGAGGTACATTTAATGCAGAAATAGTGATAGATTTAGAAGAGTTCGAAGATGTAGGTTTTGATTTAGATCTAAGTTTAGATTGATGATTTGATTTAGAGGAAGAGTTCGGAGATTTAGACTTTGATTTTGATTTGGATTTAGGCATGGATTTAGATTTGGGTTTAGATTGATGTTCGGATTTAGAGATAGATTTGGCATATGGTTGAATAGATTCCACATCCAGTGCATTAGTTTGAGTGCAAGCGTCTCGATATTGTCCCCGATGGACTGGTGAGCTTTGCATTTGTCTCTGATGCATTGAATTGGAGTTATGTTTCATAGAGTTGGTAGAGGTGAGATTCGTGTGATTTGTCTCCTCAGCGATCACATCTTTGGAATCACTTCGGGTTTTTGAGTCTGGGCTTTTTAAAATTGGGTTGGAGCGGTTTCCGAAGGTGTGCCCGTTGCTCCGGCCGCATCCAAGTTTAAATTATTTACATTCGCGGACCAGGATTGTGATTGTCGACTGTTGTTGTAAGCTCGCTTACGGCAATCTGCGATAAGATGTCCGGCTTTCTTACAATAGTTGCAATGTTTTATATCGTTTGAGAATCGGGGCTGGGCATTTTCTTGACGTTGTGGGGGCGCACGAGGTTGAGTTGGTTGGATTGGTCTTTTAGGGAAATTTGATGGAATGGAATTCCTAAATAGCATCTGTCTAGTTCTGATCATGTTTCTTACTTTTTCCTCTTGGATTGCGAAATTACAGGCGTCGGATAACGTTTTAAATGAATGAATGCGGAGCATTATGCCTATATCTGAGTTTAACCCATTGACGAATACGTTAAGGGCCGTTTCTTCTGCAGTAGCTATGCGACCCTCTAACGTTGAATCTGATATTTCGGCAGTTATTTTTTCAACGATTTTACTTCTACAGAGATCGATTCTATGGAAGTAATCTGTTATACTTTCTTGGGGATTTTGATAGAGAGATTGTAGCTCTAAGTTAAGGTGTGTCAGGGTCTTTGTTTGTGAATATTTTTGTATAAGAAACGATTTTAGATCGTTCCATTTAAAAAATTTCTTTGAACGGACGTCGGAGGATCCGGGTCCCTTGATACTGTTTAATGTGTAGGTTAACAATATTATTTCTTGGCAATTAGAGGCGAGTTGAAACGCAGAATCGCATGATCGAATGAATCCATAGACTTGAGTAGGTTCTAAAGTATTGAAATCGGGAATTAGTCTTAATAATGTATTAATTTCTACTTCGATTGACGTTTTATGGTCTGGTATAGACATTTTGAAAGTGTTTTATTTTCTAGGTGTGGGCAAAATATATTCGAAAGTGATTATAGATGGATAGAGTATCGATTTCGGGATACTTATAAGGATATACGCATAAATATCTGAATGTCTGATGTAAGAAAATTAATACCAATGAATAAGAATTAGGGAGAAGATTTAGGAGAATGAATTATAAGGAGTTTGAAAAAGAATTGGAGCATATCAGTTTGAGCCACTTACCAGAGTAACAAAATATAAATGCGGATAGACATGGTTCGTCACGTTGGTTCGGCAGGGAGTTTCAAAACCCTTCAGGTACCGCACTGTAGTTCACAACCTAACAGGTACGTTATCCCTGTCTGACTGCCCTAGGCTATCCTACCGGCTGCGCCAAATTTGTTACGCAGTGAGAAGCAAACTGAATTAAAAATATGATTTATTTATTTGTTACACTTGATTTACATGATTAATACAAGATTTAGTAAATGAATTAGGAAATAAGAGTTCACAATAGAAATACACACGATGAATGATGAAATAGAAGTGACAAGAATATCTATGAGCTAGCTTATATAGTACTAGAACTATGGGAAGATTATACATAATTAGGTTTTGTAAATAAATCATTAGCTATCGAAAGTACATATTGAGAGAATGAGAAAAGAATCAATGAATTAGTAATAATTAATTTGTAAACAATAATAATGAGATAGAATAACAATGAGAAAAGCAAATAAACTATTAAGAGTATATTAACATGGTAAATAATCATTACGAATATCTAACAATGATGAATTAGTAAATAATGACTAAGAGTACCTATATTAACATGATATATGACTTATATACTAAAGTAGACTTAGCTACATAACATAACATATGTATAACAAGCTCAACAAACTATTAGATATAAGAATAAGAAAAAATGTAGTCAAGTAATACCTATTGATTCTCAATTACACAGACACAGAAAAGCTTCTGGAAGTTATAGTGTGATAGTAAATATTTTACAGATAAGAATTAGATAAGATATAAAATTAAATAGTACATAAGATAGCATAATAAATAACTAAAGCTTTTGTTTATTGAATTCCTAGTCCATAACGTTGCACGATTAAATCATAAGGACTTATTGATATAATATTGTGATGTAAAGTGAGCGCCTGAAACACAGGTTTAATAAACCTAGCTCGGGCATGTCGCTAACTTTACATGATTCTCTGTATAATAATACATTCTGTATGACCTTATGTATATTTTTAGTCATATAATATATATAATACCTAGCTGTTATTTAGGTAATAAGATATGTAAGTATTTGTATAAGAATATTTTTGTAGCTTTAATTTTACAATGTTGTGTAAGTTTTTTTGAATAAAGATTATTATTATTTAATGATGGCTGTATATGTTAAAAAATAAATAAATATGAAATAATCTGCCTTTTTTTGGTGTTCCCCTAATTGTGCCGGTGTGTGTAGAAAGAAAATGTATACGTATTTATCGTGACTCGTACAGGAAGATCATAAAACATAGACATAAACTAAACACAGTAAAAAAAAACGATTCATATAAAAATTTAACAAAAATAAAAATGAATCAGAAAGTCCTTCACAGTCTAAAAACACCGGCCGATGCGATGCAGCGGACAGAGAACAAGAAAAAAATATCTCTGAACACCTATATATATTTTTTTAAATCTTATAAACTACTTAGTACTTGACCACGATCCCGTCTGACGGTAAGCTGTGATGTAAAGCGCATTATTTTATTTATTACTAGCGGCTGCCAGCTACCTCATTCGCGTTGAGTTAGTTATGCTCCGCTCCTATTGGTCGCAGCGGGATGTTATATAGCTTAAAGCCTTCCTGGATTAATGGGCTATCCAACGCAAAATTTTTCAAATTGGACCAGCAGTTCCTGATATTAGCGCGTTCAAACAAACAAACATATATATACCACATATATAACTAATATATATTAGTATAGATAGGCCTATTCACTCTAGCCTTGAATCTTCAAGGCTAGAGTGAATAGGCCTATCTATACTTAATAATTTGCCTGCGATGGTCTTCCCATCTGATTACAATTTGAGTAGGTACTCAAATTGTAATCAGACGGGAAGACCATCGCAGGCAAATTATTCCAGTCCTTCGATGTAGGTACACGGTATAAAAGACGAGGCGAAACGCTTCGTCCGGATATAATGAGAGAGTTACCTATACATGAGTCACATCACGATCTTGAATTGAAACGGAAGTCGCCGACCGTGACCCTTTAAATGTATATTTTATTTTACAAGTAATCAGAATACATCGGAATGTATTTTTTAATACAGTTGCTCAAAAAGTGGTGTATTGCAGGGACGTATAGCGTTCGGAAAGTGGGCTATTACACATTCGTGCTTTTTCTTTACCTTTTCCGAACTAGTGCGTTCTCTTTCCCAACTGTCAAAATATTGTCTATTAAAAATAAAAAAAAAAACAACCATGAAGTTTTTACTTTAAAAAAATCATAGAAGTTTTTATGATTCATGCAAATAATTCTAAAAAGAAGCTACTAATTTGTTTCAATATCAGATTTAATGATTTAATTCAATGAGTTAGGTTAGGTTTTATTTAATTTCATCTCATTTCATTTTCATTTCATATCAATAAAAAAATTCTACTGAAGACTTGGCTGTGTGGGCATAGTTCCCTTTGCCTAATCGAATGGGTGAAGAAAAAAAAAATCTCTGCTTATATTCTTTTACGGTTTGCGCCATTTTTCAAAAATTTTCTTTGCGAGTTTAGTTGTTTGTTGCACAAAATGAGTAATTTCGACGATATTTTATTTGAATTAACACCACCGGAACTCAGTATAATTGCACAAAATGCTTCGGAGAACATTTTACCGGAAAAGTCAAAAAGTCGCTACATATCTATATACAACGAATTTATTGCGTGGAGAGAAGAGAAAAAGGCAAATAGTTTTTCAGAAAATGTTATGTTGGCATATTTCTCCGAACTGTCAGCAAAATTAAAACCTTCTACATTATGGTCGAGGTTTTCGATGATAAAAAGGATACTGAAAATAAGAAACAACGTGGATATAAGTCAATACCCAAAACTAAATGCTTTTTTAAAACGACAATCAGACGGTTTTACAACTAAAAAGTCGAAAATATTAACATCGAATGAAGTGGAAAGGTTTTTAAACGAAGCTCCCGATGATCGTTATTTAGCCACAAAGGTAATTAATTAATAAGTACTTATATTTTTCTTTAGTATTCAGTTTACGAAATCGCAAAATACAGTCATTAAATTATTTAAAAAAATATTAATCAAATCCCTTTTTTTTTTTGTAGGTTGCGCTGATTTTTGGCATTGTTGGTGCTTGCCGCAGAGAGGAGTTATCCAATATTACTTTAAAAGATATTGAAGCCCATGAAAAAATGCTACTAATCAAGATTCCGAATACAAAAAATAAGATACCGAGAAGCTTTGTTGTTGAAGGAGATTTTCTTAGAATAGTGCAAAAATATATGAATCAGCGGTCCCAAAAAGGAAAATCCGACCGTTTTTTCCAAAATTATCAAAAAGGAAAGTGTACATCTCAAGCAATCGGGATAAACAAATTTGGTAATATGCCAAAAGAAATAGCTACGTTTCTTGGTCTGCCGGATGCAGAGTATTATACTGGGCACAGCTTCAGGAGGACCTCTGCTACATTATTGGCAGATTCAGGAGTCAATTTGACGTCCTTAAAGCGACTAGGAGGTTGGAAGTCAGACAAAGTTGCAGAAGGCTATATTGCTGATTCATTACACAACAAACTAGAAACTGGAAAAAAATCACACAATCCATTAATTTAAAGTCCAGTCCGTCACCTTCACATGACAATAGTGAAGAGAAAGTTCGTCCATTTACCTTCGTTGATAATGATAAGTCATTAGATCCAATTCCATCAACTAGCAAACGCCATTGTATAACACCTTTGACAAATATACATGAACAATCATACGAAATTAATAATAGTGTTACGGGCTAGGGGTACTTAAACGCCGGTTAAGGGTTACGAAGTTTATTGGCAACGAAGGTACAGTCGATTGTAGGCAATGACAAGTAGAATGTAGCTGATGTCGCACCGAAGTCTTCCCTTATGTCCACGAAGTCCGTGTCGTAAACACACAATAACTCTGCAGATGTTACTTCACGCAGTACTCACAGTTCTCGTTACAGTTGTCGCAGTAGGTATTCTCGAAGATCGCTTCTTAACTGTCGCTGTTTTCGTATCGCTAGTCGAGTGTAGACTGACTGTGTGCCGGCGTCGCGGCGATATATATAGGCCAGCTGATCGAACATTCCGGAATCCTCTAGACGTAATAATAATACTGCATAACTTCGAGGTCACCGGCCAACCAAGTACCTACAGTAATTCCCGGAAACGGGTTTCTAGAAATTTCGATGTCGACACTTTGTTGACAAAACTGTTGAGACCTGTACCATTCGATAGGCCGTCCTAAGTCTAGCAATGCGTTTTATTATTGTACCTAGAAAATGTCTAGATCTGGCGAAATAGGGCTCAAAAGTGACACACTGCATGTCACGCGATATTGAACCTTATGCCATCGACATAAGGTCCATTCGTAACATTGCCCCCTTCTTAGTCATGCTCGTCCCGAGCATGATTTGATCCATAATAGCGAGCTAGGCGGTCTACGTGTACGACCTTCAGCTTCCCTCTAGGTCCTTTCTTAATCCGGTAGGTGACGTCGTTTATTCTGGTTACTATCGTGTACGGACCCTCCCATTTGGCTTGGAACTTTGGACTCTTTCCTTTTCTTCTAATGGGATTATGTAACCATACCAAAGTTCCCTCTTCAAATCCGGGCACGTTAGCTTTACGGTCGTATCGGATCTTCATCTTCTCACTGGTTTTCAGACCATTCTCTCTCACTAGCTCATGTATTCCATCCAATTTACGCCGCAGGTCGGCCACATAGTCGACTGCTAGGATAGGAGTATCGGGAGGTGTTCCGGTTAGTGCATCTATTGGTAGTCTAATTTCTCGGCCGAAGTTGACTTTCGCCGGTGTGCAATTTGTGCTATCATGTGTTGCAGAGCGGTATGACATTAAGAAGAGCGGAATGTATTGGTCCCAATCCCTCTGGTGTTCTTCCACTACTTTGGCCAAATGATTCTCTAGCGTCTGGTTGAATCTTTCGACCATTCCATCTGACTGAGGGTGATATGGTGTTGTACGAGTCTTATGTATCCCGAGTAGTTGACAAACCTCTTGAAATAGTGAAGACTCAAAGTTTCTACCCTGGTCAGAGTGTAACTCCAAGGGAACGCCAAATCGACAGAACACCTCGTGAACTAGCTTTTTGGCGACTGTATGAGCTTCCTGGTTAGGTACTGCAAAAGCTTCTGGCCATTTGCTGAAATAGTCTTGCATGACGATGATATACCTATTCCCTTCTTCAGTAACAGGGAATGGTCCAGCTATATCGACAGCAACTCTTTCCCATGGTGCACCGACATTGTACACTTTCAGCCGACCTCTGGCTCTCGTTTGCGGTCCCTTTACTGAGGAGCAGGCTGCACATTTTCTACACCAGTCCTCTACGTCTTCGCGGCAATGCACCCAATAGAATCTTTTCCTCACCTTCTCCAGGGTTTTCTTTACTCCTAGATGTCCTCCGGATACTCCGTCGTGCACCTGTCGTAGCACTGACGCGACTTTATCACCGGGAACTACTATCTGTAAGGTGACCTCCTGTCCACTGGGTGATTCCCATTTCCTCTTGAGAACTCCATTATCAATTATCAGGCTGTCCCATTGGGCCCAGTAACTTTTTGCTGTTGGGCTAAGCGCTGATATTTCACTCCAAGCGGGCCTCTGTCCATGTTTCTTCCATTCGATTACTGCCTTCAGGTCACTGTCTTCCTTTTGTGCGTCTTCCAATGATTGATTGTCCCAGTCTTCGTCCAAAGCGTTCACCTGGATAATCCTTACGTTCTCTTTCTTTTCCTGTTTGGCACAATGTCGGCAAGATTCTTCGCAAGGTCGTCTAGACAAAGCATCAGCATTATTGTGTGACTTGCCTTTTCGATGTTCAGTGACAAAGTCAAATTCTTGCAGCTGCTCTATCCACCTTGCTACTTGTCCTTCTGGGTCTTTGAATTGGAGGAGCCACTGTAAGGCGGCGTGATCGGTACGAAGTGTAAACTGTCTCCCAATCAAATATTTCTTGAAGTGTTGTAAAGTCTTAACAACGGCTAGAAGTTCTCGGCGGGTAACACAGTAATTTCTTTCTGGCTTGGAAAGGCATTTGCTGAAATATGCAATCACGACCTGCCTATCTCCTTGTGTTTGAGAGAGAACTCCTCCAATACCAACATTGCTGGCATCCGTGTCTACCAAAAATCGACCTTCCCGACTAGGGTAACCTAATACAGGAGCCTCACACAAGTGAGTTTTCAGTAGCGCAAATGCCTGTTCGCAGTCAGAGTTCCATTCAAATTGACACTTTTCCTCTGTTAAACGATGCAACGGCTTCGCTAACTCGGAGAAGTTCTTCACAAACCGACGGTAATATGCACACAGACCCAAGAAAGAGCGTACCTCAGTTTTATTACGAGGCGTAGGCCACTTCGACACGGCTTTTATTTTTTCAGGGTCTGTTCGAATTCCTTGCGCCGAAATAATGTGTCCCAAGTATCCAACCTCTTTCTGGAATAGTGTACACTTACTAGGACTGAGTTTTAAATTCGCTTCACGCAGTTTCTGAAAGACTTTCTCCAAATTGCGTAGGTGCTCTGCGAAGTTTCGTCCCATAATGATGATGTCATCCAAATAGACCAGGCATGCATCACCAAGCAACCCCACCAAGATGCGCTCCATTAGGCGCTCGAATGTAGCTGGAGCATTGCACAGTCCAAAAGGCATGACATTGAATTGCCAGAGACCGTTCCCAGGACCAGTGGTGAAAGCGGTCTTTTCTTTATCCTGCTGACAGATTTCCACCTGCCAGTATCCACTTTTAAGGTCAACTGTGGAGAACCATTTCATGCCACTTAGCAAGTCCAAAGTGTCATCTATACGTGGCAGGGGATAACTGTCCTTTTTCGTGGCATCATTCAACATCCTGTAGTCAACGCAAAACCTTGTACTGCCATCCTTTTTCTTGACTAGGACAACTGGAGATGACCAAGGGCTGGTAGACGCTTCGATAATCCGATTTTTCTCCATATCTCTTAACATTTTCGACACTTCCTGTTCTCTTGCAAAGGGGATACGACGTGGTCTCTGTCTTATCGGCTGTGTATCGCCCGTATCTATATGGTGTTTGACGAGCCCGGTCCTTCCCACGTCACTGTCGGTCTTAGAGAAGATGTCATGAAATTTATACAACAGTTGCTTAACTTTGTGACTTTCGAACTTGTTTAAATTGCCCTTACAATTTTCGAGTAGTGTCGATACATGTTCCTGCCACTGCTTATCACGTTCCTTTTCGTGCGCCTCTGTTTTTCTCAACGATGCTACATGGTCGCACACACCCACGATGCAATTCTTTTCAAGAATTATTTCTTTGTTACTAACGTTGATAATGCGCACTTTTGGTTTATCGGAAATCATCATCAGTGTCCTTGCTGTTATCCAGTCTGGGTGATCTCCAGAATCTTCAATTATAATGCAACGTTTACGGCATCCTATCGGTGATAGTCTAATATCTACTAAGGTTTCTGATCTTGGTGGTAATACCGTTCTCCTTAAACAGTACACTGACCCTTGTTTTCCACCTTGAAGAAATACTTCTTGTTCTGGGAAACTCAATACTGCTTTTGCTACATTAAGGATGCACTGTTGTTTCTTCAAAAAGTCCAGTCCTATTATGCAATCATCTGTAATATTCGCTACTAAAACAGGGTGCGTAAATGTCTTATCACCCATTTTCAAGGTCACATTCGTTTCACCAAGGACTAGTACTGGTTGGCCGGTGGCGGTTTGTAATCGGCATTGTGAAAACCCTCTTTTCCATGCTATGGTCCGAGGAAATAGCTCCGGTCGTGCAATAGTTCTTGATGCACCAGTATCCAACGTGAAACTGCATGACTTACCATTCAGTTCTCCTTCTATAATAAGACTGTTTCCATCGCCCACTTGTGATACTGTTATAATGGGGGCTTCAGGTCGACCAGCCAGTACTCGCCCCATAGCCCTGGCTGTTCTTAGTTTAAATCCTCGGCTTCCACCTGTGTCCCAGAAGTACTTCTTCCCTTTGACTTCCTGGGACAATTGATCCGAATATGACCCTTTTCGCCGCACTCATAGCAGGTTGGTCATTGCCGAGTTTTTATTATTGGGGTTACCTCGCGAATGCGGTGCTGTTGTCGGCCGTCTTGGCGTACTGCTTCCACCTCCAGGGCGTGTGTCAAGGCTGCCTTCAGAGTCTGATGGTGACCCAGACGAACTGCAGCCCTGACTTCTGCATCTCGGATTCCATCAGTAAAAGCTTGCACCGTAGTAGCATCAATTAAGCCCGATGTTGATGCATACGCCCTCCGAACAACACGTTCTATTTCCGTTGCCCATTGTTGCAAACCCTCACTGCTCTTCTGTGTGCGGTCGCGGAGTTGAGCCCTGTAAACATGTTCGAGGTGTTTCTCCCCGTATCTAGACTCCAACGCTTCTAGCAGACAGGCTGGGGTATTGCAATCGCCGGAAATATTTTCGAGAATTTGTACCGCATCACCACGCAGAGCAAGCGTAAGAGCGGTTACCGCTTGATCGTCGTCCCAATTGTTGCCTTTTGCGACTTTTTCAAACTGTAGACGAAAGGCCACCCATGACGTTGTTCCATCAAAATGAGGTACTTGGAACATCGGCAAAGCACTAGGTATCATCCCTTTGATGCCTCCTTTCTGTACCTTATCATGGAGGAATTTTATTTCTTTCTCACACTCCATGATGGTGCTGTCTAGTGTCTCGAAACGCGCATCATGTTTGTCTATACGAGCATCCTGTTTGTCTATACGCGTATCTTGGTGGTCCATACGCGCTTCTTGTTTGCCTATGCGCGTATCTTGCTGGTCCATACGTGCATCTTGTTGTGTTGCTTTTATTTTGAGCTCGTTGACCTCTTCTTTAGTTTTTTTCCACTTTCCGTTTAGTTCCAATACTAGTTGCTGGGATTTTTCCTGGGATTCTGCTACATTTTTAATTTGTGCCTGGGTTTCTGCCTGGGATTGTTTTATTTGAGCCTGGGTTTTTTCTATTTGTGACTGGGTTTTTTCTATTTGTGCCTGGGTTGCTACCTGGGATTTATCTATTTTTTCCTGGATTTCTGCCTGGGATTTTGCCTGGGATTCTGCCATACCTTTTATTTGCATCGTTAATTGAGCCAGCAACGCCGATAAATCGAATTCAGTGCTTCCGGAAACAGTGGTGGTAGTAGGCGCACTTATAGGTGTTACGATGGCCGCTTCTACTACGGGTGCAGGGACACTAAGCGATTCTTCCCCTTGACGCGCCAAATCCATCGCTGCTTGTCGTCGCGTGCGAACTTTCTCGTCTTCCCTTGGCGTGATCGGCATTTCGCTTCTGACACCAGTTGTTACGGGCTAGGGGTACTTAAACGCCGGTTAAGGGTTACGAAGTTTATTGGCAACGAAGGTACAGTCGATTGTAGGCAATGACAAGTAGAACGTAGCTGATGTCGTACCGAAGTCTTCTCTTACGTCCACGAAGTCCGTGTCGTAAACACACAATAACTCTGCAGATGTTACTTCACGCAGTACTCACAGTTCTCGTTACAGTTGTCGCAATAGGTATTCTCGAAGATCGCTTCTTAACTGTCGCTGTTTTCGTATCGCTAGTCGAGTGTAGACTGACTGTGCGCCGGCGTCGCGCCGCCTATATATAGGCCAGCTGATCGAACATTCCGGAATCCTCTAGACGTAATAATAATACTGCATAACTTCGAGGTCACCGGCCATGTAAGTACCTACGGTAATTCCCGGAAACGGGTTTCTAGAAATTTCGATGTCGACACTTTGTTGACAAAACTGTTGAGACCTGTGCCATTCGATAGGCCGTCCTAAGTCTAGCAATGCGTTTTATTATTGTACCTAGAAAATGTCTAGATCTGGCGAAATAGGGCTCAAAAGTGACACACTGCATGTCACGCGATATTGAACCTTATGCCATCGACATAAGGTCCATTCGTAACAATAGTTTGTCTCAAACAGTAAATATGCAACCTAAAACTTCCACAGTTAGTATAAAAAACTGTACCAATTTCAATGTATATGTGAATTATAACTTTTCTAAGAAATAAATTATTAGTTATAATTATTGTGTTTTTATTATTTTAATAAATTGCTTAATTTTTTCGCAACTGTATTAAAAATAGTTGTTCAGTACACTTATTGCAACTTGTTCCGACTGTCAACCCTCACCTTCGGCTGCGCCTCGGATCGGGTCGACATTTGTCGGAACTCGTTGTAATGATAGGCTTTCCGCACTTGTAATGAAATATACTATATTATTATAGACATTAACGTTATATATCGTAATTTTATTTTGCCGCTTCGTTGGACGTGTTAGTTATGAGAACTTGATGCTAAGGAGGTCAACTACCTTTGGTGTTATCAAAATGAGGTTAATTATTACAAACAAGTGGAAAACTGTTCAATAAGTAAAATATTTATATAATATATTTTAATTACCTAACAATAATAACATTATATCATCTGTAGGTCCATCTATATGTGCCAGGTACCAGGGCTATAAAATAAATATGTATTATTCTCTCTTTTCATGTTACTAAATTATAATAATATTGGGTCCGTTATTTACAAAATGTTAACAAACACTTAGGTAATACGATTTAAACAACAAAAAATAAGACACAACAATAAACTGCAAGGATTTTTACAAATAAATATACGTAAGAACTTACAGACGACAATACATTAAGCTACTACAATCTGTCAGATTTCTGTATTAATTTTTCAACTTTATCTCTTAAAATTAAGACTTATGGTTGATTGGGAATACTTGACAGTTTCAGCTAGCTTTACCTGCTGTCTTCCGTATTTCATATTATGTCTGGCAATAACCGTTTTTACAGCAAATGCTTAATATGTATACAAATCAACGTTACTAATCAGAACGCTGAACGTAGTATGACTTCCTCAATTTTCCAGCTCCGCTTATTTTAATTTAATAAAAATATACATTTATGTGCACCAGGTAATAAATAACAATAGGTCACCGACTTGTTAGCATGACTTTCTCAGTTTTAATTTATTAACTCATAAACATAATATCACGCCTATAGTAATCATGTAAGGGTTATACACAGGCACAGTAGACAGAGACACAGGTCAGCACTCCGCGCCGCCGCCCGGCGAGGACCAGGCCCAGGTCAACGGCGCGTTGTGTTCCACGCGTGCCTCAAAGAGATGTCAGCAGATCATGATGGTGTCCACGAAGAACGATTCCTGCCAGGGTCGCGTGTTGTTCGAAAGAGATACCTTGGCCCCTAGAACACAGGCAAGTGAAGGAACACGGGTGGTTTTTAATCAGTAAAAGTCTGACACACCCTTTGACTCCGCCCAACAGGAGAGGTCATTTTTGATGATTTACTATTCTGAAAAAAAGGATTACACCACATTTAGTCCGTTTTTATTACATAATCTACTAAATATTTACAGTACCTATGTAAAAAAACTAACTGTATTTTTTTTTTTTTTTTTTAGCTTATTAAGCCTATTCACTCAAAAAAACTGAGTGAATAGGAAGACAGACGGCAGTTGAGCGAGGTGATGCAATGTTTAACCCAACAACACGACCAACGATGCTGCGCCAGTGGATGATCTGGAGACCCTCCACGACCAAACTTCCGACACAACAACATTAGGCACATCGTACCCGGTACATATCGCAACACAACTGCTCAGACCCATCCTCCGTACGGCTTCACCAGACATCATGCCGGAACACGACGAATCGCTTGGCGGCAAGACTTTGTCTGGTGGGTGGTAACTTATGCCGGCGGCTGATGTTGTTGCCTACCACCGAGGAACCTGGACCGAGGACCTGTTTAAACAAATACAAGAACAAAAGGATATATTTAGGCGTTGAAGTGCCCGTCCGCAACGCTGTCTTGCGCAACTGCGAAGTACTGCTAAATATGCTGCTAGTTGTAGCAGCATATTTAGCAGTATTTCGCAGTTTACTGATTCCAGGCTATTGAGAAAGGTAGCGACGTAGAGGTAGGTTAGGTGTAAGGGTAGGCACGTAGAGCCGATGGGGCAGAAAGGCTCTTGAATGGCGACCACATACCGGCAAGCGCAGCGTCAGACACCCACCGACTAGGTGGTCGGATGACCTGACCAAAATCACAGGGAAGCGCTGGATGCAGGCCGCGTTCAACCGGTCTTTTTGGAAATCCTTGGGGGAGGCCTATGTCCAGCAGTGGACTTCCTGTGGCTGACGATGATGACTGTGATGATGATGATGTAGAAAATGGCATCAACACATTCAACACCCTGTCTGACTAATGAATATGATCTGCAGTGCAGATGCAGTAGTGCTTGTGACCACTGGATCAACCAGGCAGTTCACTATTTTAAATGCTTTGATTTAGCTTATTATTTACTATTTATTACGTTATCTATTTACTATTTATTACGTTATCTATTTATTACGTTATCTATTTACTATTTATTACGTTATCTCGATAATGGCCCCGATTCCGATATTAACAAACTAAACTAAATTTAAGTGGACTGCATCTTTTTCTTTCTATTTCATTAAGGAAAGGACAGAAGACACAATATTAGTTTAGTCCTGTCATATTAATCCGCGGCTGACGTAAATTGACGTATTTTAGTAGCCATATTTTTAATCACAGCGATACTAACTAAGGAGTATCTTAATTTGACAGGACAAAAACTAAAACCCTTTTCTTTGTTTATTTATTTTATTTTATTCGGAAAACTTACAGCTATAATTATATCTTGCATGAACATATTATATGTATATGTTCTAAAATATATAGGTATATTTAAAGGCCATAAAAAAAGTAAAAACAAATAATTTAATTTTAATACAATTACTGTTATGCGAATTTCTACTGATTCCTTTCAGTCTTCATTGTGAGAGTGCGACTGCGTATACTATGAAAATAAATAAACCAAGAAATAACAGAGAAAGCGAAGAAACACGATACGGTTGTTTTCATTATTTTGCTCACAATAATTGATTTGGTTTGTTTTCGCTAAGAAAGGCATATCTGGCCAAACATGGGAAGGATAAATCTATCTATACGAATATATAAAACTGAAGAGTTTGTTTGTTTGAACGCGCTCATTACAGGATCTGGTCCGATTTAAAAAAATATTTTTGCGTTGGATTGCCTATATCCAGGAAAGCTATACTATAACATCACGCCGCGACCAAGAGTAGTAGAGCATATCAAAAATTTAAAATGTACCTACGCTTAAGTGTGTTAAGTGTAATAATCATCATTCATCATTTCAGCCGAAACACGTCCACTGCTGGACATAGGCCTCCCCCAAGGTTCTCCACGACGACCGGTCCTGCGCCTCCCGCATCCAGCGGTTTCCTGCAACCTTCACCAGGTCGTCGGCGCACCTTGTCGGGGGCCTACCCACACTGCGTCTTGTGTAATAATGTATCCATAGAAATCGACTCTTTTGGGGTTAAAATAAAATGTTCAAATAACTAACTCGAGCGGTTGCTAGTTGAAATATAAATGTCGTAATCGTCTCTCGAGGACACATCAACGGACTAAATCCAGTTAAACATTATTATCGTGGCACTAATATATATTGCGCGTCTATTTTAGGTCATGAAACAATGGGTTAATAATCCACAGATAAAGCGAACAGTGAAAGCTTTATCAGAATCAGGTTGATTTATTATAACGCACATGTGTAACAAGCTTTATATAAGCCCATTGTAATATCCCAATAATGAATGTATAGTATACCAGTCTATCGATTTAATAAAAACCTTACGACGTCATCACGCGAATTCTACATCTCGCAAGAAGAGTTTACCGTGCAATTAGCATACGTTTCTCGGTGGTAGGCAACAACATCAGCCGCCAGCATAAGTTACCACCCACCAGACAAAGTCTTGCCGCCAAGCGATTCGTCGTGTTCCGGCATGATGTCTGGTGAAGCTGTACGGTGGACGGGTCTGAGCAGTTGTGTTGCGATGTGTGCCGGGTACGATGTGCCTAATGTTGTTGTGTCGGGAGTTTGGTCGTGGAGGGTCTCCAGATCATCCTCTGGCGCAGCATCGTTGGTCGTCTTGTTGGGTTAAACATTGCATCACCTCGCTCAACTGCCGTCTTCCTTCCTATTCACTCAGTTTTTGTGAGTGAATAGGCTTAATAAGCTAGTGCGCTTTACCATCAACGATTGCATCACTGCTTACTATCAGGCGGGATTGCAGTCAAGCACTAGTTTATAAATATAAAAAAAAAAAGTAAAAAAAAAACTTCTGAACTTCACCCGTTAGGCAAGTGCCCGCCAGACATAACACCCGTCTGGTCGGAGGATCCTCCCTTTTTGGAGGATGAGTGAACTTTACACCCTGTTCCTTATACCTCCACACTCCGTAAAAATGAATTAATTTCTTTTTGTTTTATCACTTTTAGATATCAATTCCCATCACGTCTATAATTTTACTAATTAATATTAATCCTATATACCTACTCTCCGTCCTAAAAAGCGGTAATGAGATGACCTGGTGGTTCTTGATAGCACGGGAAAGGAGTTCCTGGTAAGTCTTGGAAATGCCTCTGTCCAGATAACTAAGTAAAAAAAGAAATCTACCAAGCTTGGTAATCCATACTAATATTATAAATGCGAAAGTAACTCTGTCTGTCGGTCTGTCTGTCTGTCTGTCTGTCACGCTTTCCCGCTTAAACCTCTCAACCGATTTTGATGAAATTTGGCACAGACAATCTTTGGACCCTGAGAAAGAACATAGGCTACCTTTTATCCTGGAAAAATATGATGTTCCCGAGGAACATCTAAAAAGCGCGATATAACCGACCTCCACGCGGGCGAAGCCGCGGGCGGAAAGCTAGTTAATTGATATCTTTTAAAGGGATTCATTAAGTACTTCCAATTCAATGTTATGTAACTAAATATTAGAGAAGTAGGTATTCATAAGGACGTAAATACTGATGTATGTAGATTGAGATTATCAATATCTTTAGCAGTGTTTTGTAGACCCACAAATGGTTTGGGTAAAGAGGTAAGCAATATTTGTATGCTTTCCAAGGCAACACAAAGTGGGACAACTTATAGTTTTTTTTTTAACCTATATAACTTAACATATAACCTTACAAATAAAAAAATATAAAATTTGAATTTGGAAAGTTTTGAGCCTAGTAACAATCTAAAGGTTAGGCACGCGTGCAAAACTAGAGCATCTCTTCCCAATACAATTAACCCACAGCCATAATTGAGGCAGTAGATAATTGTAGTGTCCGTTCCAAGTAATAACAATCCCATTGTCCAGTTACTGTAACAGCTAAAATTATATGACGCGAATCGTCTAAGAAAGTAGGCCTGTCATTGACTTTGAGCGACTAGACCGGTGGTAGACGGTGACTGGTGAGCAAAAAACGCACCGTTGTAGGCGACATAGTTTATTTACTCACTGCAAATACTTCCATTGCTGCTTTCATTGCAGAACTAAATAAACAACGCTCTAGTTGATACAGCAATGAATGCTGTGGCAACGGAATCGGTGGTATGACTGTGTGGTGGGAGATGTTCAAGGTAGAAGTCGTTTTTTGTGTTACTACAAAAAGTCCTATCACAAGCGATCTTGTAAGGTTAGCGTTACAATAGATGATAATAATTATAATTATGTCCATGTTGAAAGATTAGACGTCGTGGTTTATTACGAAGAACAAGATTAATGAAATAACGTTACGGAAAAATACTTCAACTTTATTCGGCAGTCTGTTTCAGGTGTTCCACTTAATACTAATTAAAATGAGTCATTTTTGTGCAGTTGCTTTTAAAAGAGATCAACTTATTACAGTTAATGTTAATAGCTGTACCTCGAACTGAACAACAATAACAGCGTCTAGAATTTATTTAAGTTCATACGGATCAGTTTGAATAATGAGCAGAGCTAAAAATCATGTGTCAGTGACTGCAGCAGGTACAAATGTCGACTTTAAAAGCATTAGGTCGTATCTATAGCTGGACCTTAGCAGTATTAGGTCGTATGTATACAGCGTTATTTTTTGTATATGCGAAACCTGAACTGAATCGATCCCAATCATTTTAAACACCATGTTATATTTTTTCACAAATATGTCCATTTAGAAATTGTTGCAGTATGGTTACTGAGCTGACGCCAGAGGTCAATGCAACCGGCCCGCCCGCTCGTACGGAGCGTGGACCATATTTTTGATGGGACAACCAAGTAGGATAACAAGCTCATAACTTTGTGGTTTTTCATTATAACTGTTTGAAATTTTGTACATAGATTCTTTACTTGAAAATACTTGACACGTGTTTCGGGGTTCGCATAGACAAAAAATAATGGTGTAGATCCGGACCTACACATGAGAACATCTCGAAGAATATTAACACTGTTGAACTTTTTACCATAACATACATGTTACGTGATGTAACACTGCAGACATTTGATCCAATAGAATTACATCCAACTAAAGAGATACAAAGTTAGATATATAGGTACTAATCTCAAGAAAAAAAATGTACCAGCAGCAGCAGAAGACATCCAGCTCCGTTAGTCCATGTAAATATTAAAACAGCATGGTAATGCGTAACACACTATCAGTAGTAATAGGTCTCAATTTGACAGTTCAACAACATTCATCGCGTTGTTTGCTTTGTAGAGCAGATACATTTTTGAACACATCATCCTCATCATCATCATTTCAGCTGAAAGACATCCACTAATGGACATAGACCTCCCCCAGAGATCTCCACGATGACCGGTCCTGCGCCACCCGCATTCAGCGCTGCGTCTTTCGGTGCATAGTCGTCACTTGAGAACCGTCCCAAAGAGTCCTACGGGCAAAGTGCCTGGCCCAATGCCATAATTCCTCGGGTTATGTCGGTTACTCTCGTTCTTCTGCGGATCTTCTCATTTCTGATTTGATCACGCAGTGAAACCCCACGCATAGCCCTCCCAGTTTGCCTTGAGCTGTCTTATAAGGCCAATTGTTAGTGACCACGTCTCAGTTCCATATGTCATCGCAGGCAACACACACTGGTCGAAGACCTAGACGTAGGCCTACATACGCTGTGTCTTTCTTTGACCATATAGAGCAATAGATTATCAATATGATTCGAATTAAGAGTAATAATCTGTTACGCAATTACGGTGCTGACAGGAATATTGAAAGCGATAAGATTTGACGGTCGTGCGCACAGCATTTATCACGTTAACAGCGCTCATGTGAAATGGAGCAGGCGCTGCTTAGTTAACCAATTACTGTGCCACACTAAACGAAGCCACGCTATAGATATTTAGGCTAATAAAGGCCATCTACCAACCTGCATAGAGCCCCTGGTAGAATCCTTCGAATTCTTCTCGAAGAGACGAGGCCAGAGTCCCAACAGTGAAAACATTACAATGTTACTAGCTGCGCCCCGCGGTATTACCCGCGAGTAGCGATTCGATCCTGTGAAAATATCGGGATAAAAAGTATCGTATGTGTGTTTAGCGTGAAAGAGGAACAAACAAACTCACTTTCATACATACATAATCGGCCTATAATGTGCCGACCGTTTGGAATCAGGCCTCCGCGCGGTTAAAAGGAGTGGGTCGTAATCTACCATTTATAATAATATAACACAATGACACATTTATAATATTAGTAAGGATTAATTGGAGACCCCAGGCAAGGAAAGAACAATTAAATCAGGCCAACTCGGTCTGTCTCTTTAGGTAAAACAAAACAATTACATTAGTTTAAAGAAATAGAAACGATTCAAATCCGGAAGTTGTCGCCCTTCTTGTCGTAGGCGCGTAGACTTTGTTGCTGCCACACTCTGCGTATTTTGATGAGGTCAGACATATTACAGTGTCAGATAATAATACGCTTGTTCTGGGCGAAGAATTATGCAGACGTGTAAAATCGAAAGTCATTCATTCAAATTACACAAAGAATCAACTCCTTATTTAAGTCAGAACTGCATAAGACAATCACCAAAACGCTTCACCATTTCCTAGTGCTTATGCTACATACATTAACAAACATTATTCCAGTAATATTTAAAAACTGTTTATATTTCAGTAAAATCAACGCCACCATTGTATCCCGCCTGTTATGACACATGGGGCCGAAACAAGGTACTGCCAATTAAGCTGATTCAATTATTCCGCACTATGGAATAGCTTTTGCTCGTTGGATTTGTTGAAGGATAAAATCAGAAGGTCCAGAGTTACCGACATAACTTGCAGACTAAGCAAGAGTTATCTAAGAGAAGAGTAAGAAGACTGATAGCTTTTGCTCGTTGGATTCGTTGAAGGATAAAATCAGAAGGTCCAGAGTTACCGACATAACTTGCAGACTAAGCAAGAGTTATCTAAGAGCAGAGTAAGAAGACTGATAGCTTTTGCTCGTTGGATCCGTTGAAGGATAAAATCAGAAGGTCCAGAGTTACCGACATAACTTGCAGACTAAGCAAGAGTTATCTAAGAGCAGAGTAAGAAGATTGATAGCTTTTGCTCGTTGGATTCGTTGAAGGATAAAATCAGAGGGTCCAGAGTTACCGACATAACTTGCAGACTAAGCAAGAGTTATCTAAGAGCAGAGTAAGAAGACTGAAGTGTCGGTTGAATTAATTGAAACACACCTCAATTGATGGCGTTTACGACATACCAGAAAAGCGTCAAGTGTTAGACTATTAAAACGCGACTCGTAGGTATAGTTGACTTCACTAAGATTATAGCTTCACATGGCAATTCTTTCGCTTTTAGTGCGAAGCATGCCTATAAAGCAAATATCAGAGGTGTTGCGTCATATAGGAAAAGTGAACGCTCTCGAGCAACCACCCGTTGTGCCGATAACTGATTTTATAAATATCAGCGCCGAATCACTTCGCACGTAATGTTCTTATAATAGTGATAATTAAAATTAATTACGCTCAAATCAAAATAATAAGTCGTAGTGGCCTAGTGGTTAAAACACCAGCCTCTCAAGTAAGATTATTACTGAAGTAGATTCCAGCCCCCTAATCGGTGAACACATTTTTGTCAAATGATTGCGACTAGTTGGGATCGTTTCGACCGAACGGACCAATGGGCGGTCCATTGGTCCGTTCGGTCGAAACGATCCCAACTAGTCGCAATCATTTGACAAAAATGTGTTCGCCGATTAGGGGGCAGGTCTGGCAAGTACCAATGAAACTTTTATAAGTTATATGTACTTTCTAAGTACATCTTTAATCTTGGACACCAATGACTGATTAGAAGGTGAAGGAAAACATCTTGAGGAAACCTGGATTTTAAGTCTCAAATCGCCAACCCGCATTGAGCAAGCGTGGTGAATGTGGTGATTACGCTCAATACTTTGCTGTACTAGAAGGGACCTGTGCCCTGCAGTGGGACAATAGAAAAAAGGTTGATGATGATGATGAATTGATTTGATTTAATTCCCCCATCTCCGTTCCACCAGCGGACGACCCGTCGTACGGCTGGTTTCCACCCTTACGTTGTTAACACCACTACGATCCGGACGAAGCGTTTCGCCTCCTCCTTTATACCGCGTACATCGAGGGACTGGAACAATTTGCCAGCGGCGGTGTTTCCGTCGGACTACAATTTGAGTGTCTTTAAGGCTAGAGTGAATAGGCTCTTAATAAACTAGTGCGCTTTACCATCAACGATTGCGTCACTGCTTACCATCAGGCAGGATTGCGGTCAAGAGCTGGTTTATAAAATGTAAAAAAAAAAAGAATCAAAATAATAGTAGCTGATGAAATAAAGTATGAACTAAAAGAAGACTTGACGTTGTCTCTTAGGTATTGTGTTGCTATTGTCTGAGCTTGAATCAGTGCTTGATCGCGATCCCGCCTCATGATAAGCAGTAATGTAGTCGTTGATGGTAAAGCGCACTAGTGATGAAGTGAATAATTCAGTCTAGGCTTGAAGATACTTAAATCATAATCTGATGGGAAAACCACTGCAAGCAAATCGTTCCAGCCCTTCAATGTATAAAAGACCACGCGAATCGCTACGTCAGGATCATAGCGGTGACAACGACGAGACAGAACTAATTGATTTCAAACCGTAATTACAGAAAAGCCATTATTGCTCGCGTGGATCCACGTTCAGTCAACCCATGGATATGAACGGTTAAAGAAAACACCCAGCTAAATAAAAACAATGTCTATGACTATATAATAATCGTAAAGGAATTAAAAAAAAAACGATCAAGAAAATTGCCAAGTAAAAAAAATATTATTATAAAATCTCTAACGTCAGATTGTTATTTTCTATATTATTTCACCGCTTATAAATGTCTTTTCTATGTCATCGGCTAATGGAGAAAGCGGATGGCTCTTTAATAAATAATAAGTGATCCTTCTTATTTAATCCCAGTATCCTTCGTATTCAATCCCATTTATCCATTAATTATGTTATAAAAAATGCGGAAGTTCGGATGAATAGACATTTATTTATTGATGTATTTATTTTAACATTTATGTACAACATCATATACATTATACAACGATATTTTTTCTTTATACGAAACCTAAAGACAGTTTGTTCATAATAAGTAACTAAATCGATTCCAATCATTTTTACACCATGATAAAAAGGGTGTATCTGACATCGACGCACAAACGAGTACCATGGATCCAGTACATGATTCTGAACCCCCCAGTGGTGGAATTTCTCGTCGGCTTTTTCATGATTAAAAAAAAAAACATATGTAGTTTTTTCACTTTAGACCGTTCATAATTGCTATACGTTTATAACCCAATAAGATTTTAAAGTAAAAGTTAATTAATTCGCTAATTACACAAATAAGCGCAATGAAAACAAAACTCGAAAAACTATCTTATCAGCTGATTTAATAGAGTTCACATCGGGGATCAACGTCATACCTACAAACCTGCACGGCGGCACACTTGCAATGTTCAAAGGCCGAGCCGACACTTTTTTTTATACACTGTGAATTCTATAACCGTTCATTAACGACATAAATTACTATCATAATTTTATTAGTGGCATGCGGTCTAGCCTTTTCACGAAGTTTGCGTTACGATGTCAGATACACCCTGTATTTTTTCTCCAAACACATTTAGAAATTGTTGCAGTGTGGTTACCGAGAGCACAACACAGTTCACGAATCACGACAGATCATAGTGGTACCTACAAGGCGCGTGGGCACAGTGGGACAGATGGGACAGGGCCCCCCGCCCCTAAGTGCAGGGGTGCAATAAGTTCTAAATAAAATTAACATGTTATAAGTAAATTATACCACATTTTACTTTACCACTTACGCCACGTAACG